>CM055030.1:842500-1301322 GCA_029204005.1 Salix udensis
CATTAATGGCTTCAACAAGTTCAACTCCAAGTGACCCTTCTATTTCTATACATGATGACACGGCGATCAGAGCTGTGAACAAGAGATATCAAGGGTTGGTGACTGTTAAAACAAAGGCAATTAAGGGTAAAGGGGCATGGTATTGGGCTCATTTAGAGCCAATTTTGATGAAGAACCCGGATACACATCTCCCTAAAGCAGTTAAACTTAAGTGTTGTTTATGTGAAGCTGTTTTTTCTGCATCAAACCCATCAAGGACTGCCACTGAACATCTCAAAAAGGGAACTTGTCCTAATTTTGTATCGGTTTCAAGACCCAACTCGGCAATTTCTCCGTTGCCTATATCTTCTTTGCCTTCCCCACCTTCAAATAATCATAGAAAGAGAGGTTCGCAAATGGGTACTGCTTTAAAGTCTCTAGCTTTAGTTGAGTCCAATAGATACTGTGACCAAGTTGGTTACATTAATTCTGGGTTCACTCCAAAAGGTCAGGATTTAGTGTTATCTGGTGGAAAAGAGGATCTGGGTGCATTAGCGATGTTGGAAGATAGTGTGAAGAGGCTTAAAAGTCCAAAAGCTTCACCAGGTCCCTTGTTAAACAAGGACCAGATTGATTCTGCTCTTGAGTTACTGAGTGATTGGTTTTACGAGGTTTGTGGGTCAGTATCATTTTCAAGTCTTGAGCATCCAACGTTTAGAGCTTTTCTTAATCAAGTTGGCCTGCCTTGTTTGTCAAGGAGGGAGTTGTCTGGTGCCAGGCTTGACAATCGGTTTTATGAGGCAAAATCTGAGGTGGAAGCTAGAATTAGAGATGCTATGTTCTTTCAAGTTGCATGTAATGGATGGAAGAGTAATAAATGCTGTAGCGGGGAAGATAATTTGGTTAAGTTTGGTGTTAATCTTCCAAATGGGACAAGTGTGTTTCACAAGGCAGTGATGACTGGAGGAGGAACAGTGTCGTCGAAGTATGCAGAGGAGATTATGTGGGAGGCAGTGACGGGGATATGTGGTGGTGGTTCGCAGAGATGTGTAGGGATAGTTTCTGATAAGTACATGACCGAGGCTTTGAGGAACTTGGAGATTCAGTATCAGTGGATGGTAAATATTTCTTGTCAGGTTCAGGGGTTTGTTAGTTTGATCAAGGATTTTAGCAAGGAGCTTCAACTTTTCAGGACTGTTATTGAAAACTGCTTGAAGCTTGCTAATTTTGTAAATAACGCATCTCAAGTTAGGAGTAGCTTCCAGAAGTACAGGATGCAGGTGCTTGATTACACTGGGTTGCTCCGAGTTCCTTGGTGCAGATGTGACTGTGTAAAGGATTTTGCGCCTGTTTATGCAATGTTGGAGGATGTATTGAGCTGTGCCCGTGTTCTCCAAATGGTCATCTTAGATGAGGCATGTAAGATGATATGTGCGGAGGATCCCGTCGCTAGGGAGGTCTCTGCGATGGTTCAAAGTGAGGTTTTTTGGAATGAGCTCGATGCTGTTTATTCTCTGATGAAGCTCATTAGAGGGATGGCTCAAGACATCGAGACTGAGCGGCCGTTGATAGGGGAATGCCTTCCTCTCTGGCAAGAGTTCAAAGCAAAAGTGAAGGAATGGGGTGCGAGATTTAATATTGCAGAAGGCCAAGTTGAGAAAATAGTTGAAAAGAGATTCAGAAAGAACTATCACCCAGCATGGTCAGCTGCATTTATACTCGACCCTCGTTATTTGATGAGGGACACGAGTGGAAAATACCTCCCACCTTTCAAGTGTTTGACTCATGAACAGGAAAAGGATGTTGATAAGCTTATAACCCGTTTGGCATCCAGGGAAGAAGCTCACGTTGCCTTAATGGAGCTTATGAAATGGAGGTCAGAAGGTTTGGATCCACTATACGCACAGGCTGTTCAGGTTAAACAGCGAGACCCTCTGACTGGAAAGATGAAAGATTGCAAATCCTCAAGGCAGCAGACTAGTGTGGGAAACTTGCCTGAGTGAGTATAAAACATTAGGGAAGGTTGCAATTAGGCTAATCTTTCTCCATGCGAGCTCAAGCGGGTTTAAGTGCAATTGGTCTTGCATGAAATGGTTCTGTATCCATAGAAACTCAAGGGCGGGACTCGAGCGGGCACAGAAGATGATGTTCATTGCAGCTCATGCAAAGCTCGACAAACGTGATCTCTCAAATGAAGAAGAAAAGGACGGGGAGCTGTTCCGCATGGCAGGATGTGAAGATGACATGATCAACGAGGTCTTTGTCGAAGCACCATCAGTGTAATGTTTTTTCCCCTTTTATAGCTCCTGTAGAATTCTGAAAGTATAGGGTTTATAGAATTCTTTTTCTCTTGTATTTTGTTTTCGTTGCCACTTCTAGTTGGAGATGTGAGAGGTATGATTACTAGGGTAGAGTATATTGCAAAGGAAAACAATGTATCGCTAAAAGTTCTTAATTAGGTGCGTGATCTCAACGGATCCTTCATCTTCAATGTGCATGATTTTGGCTTTTTGGTTATAGACGTAAAAATGGTCCAGGATATAAACAAAGTGTGCTTGATTGTTTTATGTAAACTCCAAGGCAATGCCCCCAAGCTCAAAACTTGGTTTCGTTATTCATTATCACAGTTTTAAGAATTGTCTCCAACGGAATGACATGGTAGCAAAGTACTGGAGATCTGCATAGTAAGTCTCGAGTTTGAGTTAAGACGTGTATTTCTTATAAAAATCTAGGGACAACCGAGGTTTTATTCATTCAACTGAACCCACAAAATATATTTTTCGAGAAATATAGTTTTTCTCGAATCAAGAAAAAAAAATTGACCATAACAAAGTGGTCGCTAGCTTATTGTGATCCTCGTGCATGAATTATTACCTTTCCCTCTCTCTGTGTTTGAAATTATTCTGTCTTTGTTGTTGTGTCTTGAAATATGAAACAATTCACTTCTAAAATATGTTACCTCATTTTGTTGCAAGTGTCCAGCCAGACAAAGATGAGAGTGGACAGGCTCATCAGAAGAAGAAAAAATTGCACATTGAAGATGAAGGATCCGTTTTGACCTTTTGACTTTCTGAAAACCTTTTGACCTATCTAGGTGATTTAAAATTTGAACCGAAGAAGTGCCTTCTTCATTTTACTAGAACTGCCAAAGACAGTTGGTATTGGAATTGGTGTCATCCATGCAAAGTAACTTTGAAACAGGTTTTCCTTGTCCAATATGGTAAGCTTGCACATTGGGCAGTGTTATACGAATCATTTGCAATGAATTCTTATGCAATTTCAACCATCTTTAATTTATTACATCGCTGATTTTGAGTAGTGAAGCATTGATTGCTCCACTGACCAAAATGGGAAATTGTTATTTTAAAAGAAACAATAAAAATTAAAAAGGAGGTGTGTACACAATGAGGAAAGTAATGATATAAAGCGATGAGGTAAAATATGCGAGCCCACTCAAAGCTAACGTTTACATCAAGGATGAAATGATGAGTTCTAAAATGTTATTTTTTTTATAATCAGGGTGTTGAATCAGTTTACACATATTATAATTAATTCTCAAATTCACTAGATCTATACCGTAGATCGCACGTGTATATATGAAGAATGACTCAGGATATCATTTTTTTTTATGGGAAGACTAAATTTATTTTTATTTATTTTAGTTATTTATGATAGACAATTTTACTTGATGAATAGTAAGATGTTTTAGAGCTATGTTATATATATGTTTTTATTTTATTTTGTGAAACAATTTTGATGATATTATAAAATAACATACTTTTCTTCCTTGGAACTCTCTCTGTTTCCTGGCCTTTTTCTTTCCTAGCTTTTAATTCTTGGTTTCTTTCTTTCTTTGCCTTTTTTTTTAGTTTATTGTCCCGCATCAGATACCTAACAAGGTTTTACTGCTGAAAAGTTTGAGCTTAATTTGCTGTGTTATTGACATTTCAAATATTTTTCTTGTTTATGTTCCTCATTTTCTTAAGAAGAACACAAGTCTAGCATCGAAGGATCGATCCTGCCAAGCTGTTCCATGATCATAATTCCAGAATATTTGTTTGTGTGGCAACATTTATTGAATTTAGGCAGGATATTTGATTATCTGTTTCTGAAATGCAGTGAAATATCCCACACCTTGTAGTTTTAACATTGCCTGTTCCGTGATTGAAACAAGTGAAAATGTCCATATATACTGGAGACATAATATGCTTGGTGGAATGTAAACCTTATCGAGTTACTTTTATAAAGCAGAGTACTGTGAACCAGCTTGCTAGCCACGAGTCAACCATGGAAGAACTCGAGAGTGAATCTTTGTTTTCAAGCTCTCCTCACTGATTCAACTCGTCCGCATCACCTGTGTTGTCTGTTTATGAAAATGCAGAGCCCACCATGAAGAGAGTGGATGTCAAACTCAGCTCTTTAGCTGTCATGGCCAGGAAAAGTAAGGACTAAAGGGGTTTTATTTACCACCACTTCTTTCCCTCTCCACTGGTATTTCATTTGTTTATCATTTTCGCTAAGTTATATTCGATCATCTCTGGCAACTTGTTCTTTAAACATTCCAATTTTGCACTCTCCATCTGGGCCCTTTTCTTGAAACTTTTGATGTCCCAATTGATATTTTTGAAGTCTTGCAGCAGGTCAGCGGTTAGCCTTTGCATGATTGCTAAAAGCCTCGAGGAAAGCAGAAGCAAGGACGTCTGTGGACATGGAGTCTCACACTGGATCGATGAAAGTTATATATATTGCAATGAACATGATCTTGTCCCAAGTAACATAACGTGTCGTAATGACAAAAAGCAGCGTGCATTTCTTGTAAAAAAACCTGGAATAACCGAGATTTTACTCGTTTATCAGGACACATAAAATACGCTTTCCCGGGATTGGTGACTAGAACTCAGCGAGTAGGTGGCATCTGCAGTATCAAATTCTTTCGGGTTTTGCTTCAAAGATTTCTCAGCTTGCTGGAACTAAATTTTTGCTTTCATTCATTCATTCATTCATGCAGAAATCTATATTTATGCTGCCAAAGTGATTTCCTCTTTAATTTGATCTCACCTATAACATGGCAGGTTCAACCTTTGCTCGTGGTTTATGTGGAATCCCTGGAAATGAAATTATGAAATCCATGATAAACTAATACAAAGCACCTGGAAATGATATTTATCTTGTAGCTGTAGAGAAGTGCTCCATTTTTGGAGTAATATATACATGTTAGTGACGTCTAGAGATGGAAATGAACTTTCGAAATTATTCCATCATTGATTTGATCATCTACAATACCATAAAGTAATTTTAACTTTGGATCCCCCCCCTCCGGTTCTTATGCATAGACTTGGATTTATCCTGTTGTGAAAGTGGGAAATACCTGTTGGATGTGTGGACGGACGTGATCAATTGGGCTGTTGCTTCTTCTTCTATCTTTTCTTTTTTCCCTTTTAGTTAAAGTGCACTCGGTGACTGATGGAATTTATTGCTAATTTACCTCTGGTATTCTCATGGAGACACCGGTTCCTGTCGGTAAAGTTTATTGTATCATAGAGTAATATAAATCATATTCTGGAGCTTCATATAATAATTCAAGTTCTTAGATGAAATAATTCTTTAACATGACATGAAAATCTTATTGACTCAACGGTCACGAGTTCGAATCTCATCACCCCATTCTATTTGATAAAAATCAAATACAAGATAGTACGGGTTTGTGCAAGTTTTAAACCAAGAAAATCAAAAATCAAATACAAGATAGTACGGGCTTGTGCAAGTTTTAAACCAAGAAAATTTTCACTTGAGAGAGTATGTTAAAGAAAAATATAAACTATATTTTAAGATCTTCACTTAATAACTTAAATTTTTAGATGAAATAATTTTTTAACCGAAAAGATAGCATTTTTCAGCTTGCACTCATATGGTAAGGTTAAATTGTTCATTCCACTCATTTTCTTGTTAAAGGAACGGAGGTATAATGATTGGTATAGGTGAGGGCTTTCTTTTTACAAGAATCTTCACTCTTTCAATGCTCCTCCATGATTAACTTTCTTTTATCATACATCTTTTTCTTCCCACTAATACAAGTCTTTATAGTTTTTCGAACTGGAATTCCATCCATGTGATCAGATGATGTTCCCTTACACTCACTGGCTATACTTTATACTATTTCTTACTAGCTCTAGCTTTACTATAACGAGCAGGTGAAGAAATCTATCTTTCCCTTTATGACATGTCACCTTCTAGCATCATCTACCCAGATATTACTGTCTTCAAAACCATACCAGCGACTATTATGACAAATCACAGCTGTAACTTCATCTGGTCTGGTTAACACTTACTGGTGCAAGAATTATCAATTCACTGTTAAGAACTTAATGGAGGTGTCCTGGGTTTTATGTGATAATAAAAAGTTTACGATTTGCATAGCAAGTTTTAAATTCAAGTTAAGATATACACCTCTTGTATAAACCTGAAACAATCAGAGTTTTACTCATTTGCTTATATATATAGTGCGTTATGCCCTTGTCTGTATTTCTATGGCCACTGACCAGGGTTTTAATTTTAACTTTATTCTTCCTTTTTATCAGTATTTGGTCTAAAAAAGATGATTCTGCCCGAGTCTGGCGAGGAATGATAATACTTCATCGTTTCTTTGAGGTGTTATTTCCTTGGACACGTGTCAGGTCGCTGTGTAAGCTGAATAAATATTTTGTTCGCGCAATCTTTTTTTTCTGGTGAACCCATAGAAGGAACCTGCTTGTTCATTATTCGTGAATCTTTTCCACATTTGAACCTGTTTGTCAATCCTAAAAAATCCTGATGAACAGTTGTGTAAGTTTATTTTGCCTACAATTTTATCCTCAATTGTAATAATTGGTACGGGGAGTTTGACTATTTCAAGTGACTTGCTATGATGTTAGTGCTAGAAAGTAGTATAAAATTGTTTTTAAAATATTATTTAAAATTTAAATAATTCTGTAATATGATATAAGTTTTTATTATTAAAAATTTACAAGTTTCTTTATTCTCTAAACTAGGGTATTCACTTGTGTTTGACGTTGAGCTGAATGTGAAAGATATGGATGGTTTGTCAATTTAAAAATGAATAAATAAATATTTTTTTTAAAGTGCTTTGAAAAACGAAAATAAACACTCTTAATTGCATTGACATATAAAAATATATTTTATCATTTGAATCAAAACAAAAAAAAATCTCATCAAATCTCAAAAAGCATGGATGCTTCTCTTTCCGTTTCTTTCAAGAGTTTTTAATATGAACGGTGCATGTATGGTCTTCGAGTTTTGCTCTTATCTTCATCCTTAGGGTTTAAGTTTAAAACATAATTCTAAATCAACAACAAAAACAAATTAGTAGATTGATCAAATCCCAATCATGATGATTTACACCCATTACAGTCTCCCAGCATTCTTCAGAAATCCATCATTACCCTCTTGTAAGGATCAAAAGAAGGCCACCCACAGACAGTTTTTCTCACTGGTCCACGAAAAAGGGTTCCAAATAAAACTATTTGTTTAACATTTTGACTAATTTTTGTTTTGTGGTTAACAGGGAAATCTTTAAAATCACTTTGGTGAATCAGTGAAGTGCAGAAAGAACGTGGCGTGGCTTAATAGTAAATAGTAAATGATTTGAGATCTATATAGTAGATTTTGAGTTTCAAATCAAGAAAAGTATATATTTTTTGTAAAAATCTAAAATAATCGAGATTTTATTCGCTCACTTGAACTCATAAAAAATGATTTTCAGATATGAAATTTCCTTGCATTAAAAAAATAAATAAAAGAGATTAATTTTCAATGGTAAGAAGTGGGCAATGATATCCACACTCTCATTCACTCGATCTTCTAAATTATGTTTTGATTTGATCAGATGTTTCCTCGATCATCAAAGAAAGCCTAATGCTCAGCATTAGCCCTGAATGTTTGAAAGCCTTCGGCCCTTTTTAAGGTTTAGCAAGATATGTCTTAGCCCACTTCAGCTCATCAAATCAACTATGTATATAGCTAAGACTAAAGAGACGAGAGCCCAATCCAAGTTGCCTCTCTCTCCGGTGCAATGAAAGTTTATTGCGAGAAAGGCTTAAACAACTCTCATGAACTTTGATATTGTTTTTAAAGATATTTTTTTAATAGTAAGTTATTTCTTAGGATTTAGGATTTAACAAGTTCTTTTTTAATAGAAAAGGAGAGTATAGAAATAACTTGGAAAAAAAAGACTAACAATGAAAAGTATTTCGAGCTGTGTATTATTTGAAAAAACTGTATGATATTTATAAGTACATATGATATAACAATCATATTTAAATTTATTATGAAATTAAATTGGTTGTTACAATAATTTAAAATATAGCTGTTAAAAAAATAAGTAATTGTGACAAGTATAAGAATTAGAGAAAATAAATAGAGAAAGTTTTAAATTTATGACTATTAAATTTTCATTTGTTACAAATATTATGATTTTTAGTTTAAGGATCATCAAAAAATATTTTAATAGCATAACAAAAAAAAAACTTAGAGAATATAGGCGTCGCATTGCAATCGGTGCAAATAAGAGGTTTTCCTCTTACTCGACTCATCCTCAAGTACGTAAACTCACTTTATTTTCTTTGTTGGTTATTATTTCATCTCAAATTTTATTATATAAATATTTGATGAAAATATTTTTTTCCAAAGTGAGATAATAAGCTTTATATATACTTTTTATATTCAAAATATTAATTGTGTTTTCCAATATAGCATAAATTTTAAAACTAACTTTTAATATCTTATAACTTTTACACCAAAAAGGTGTACAGAAACAAACTGCACTATATACTAAGTGTTTGAGAATACATTTGGAAAATACTTTTGAAAAAAAATAAAAATTATTTATTTTTATTTTAAATTAATTTTTTTTTTATTTTTAAATTATTTGATATTCTGATACTAAAATAATTTTTTAAAAATAAAAAAAATATTATTTTAATATATTTTTAAATAAAAAATATTTTTAAAAATAATATTAATCATAATTCTAAACAAGCACATGGAAGTCGACAATGCCAGGCTTCTCTTCCATGAGCCAGAGAAAAAATATGAAAAACTTAGCCCAGCCTTCCAAGCTTGGACGGGCTTTAAGAATTGGAACGTGAACGTGAAGAAGAAGACTTAATGCATGCAATAAGAGCAATCTTTTTAAACCCGACCCAGATCGAGCCGACGTTGTTAGGTTGATTTAGCAAATTAACTCGTGACATGGTTAACTTGGTCAAAAAAATTATTCGATATTGATGTTTTTTAAAATATTATTATTTGGAAAAAAAGATTATTTTCATATTTTCTTACATCAAAATAGTGAAAAAAATAAAAAATATTGTAATATAGTTTTTAGAACGCATCTAAACATTATAAAAAAACAAAAACAAAAACAAAAGAAAAGAGAAGACAATGCCATGGTACGATACCATTTGCGGGGATTTATTTATTAATTAGCCATGGTTAGTTATTCCCATCTTCATTCCATTAGATAGGACAAAGTATGAGACTCATGCATGGTGACTTTCAAGCTTAGTGATTGTGTTGGAGATTTTATTTATTTACAAGTAAAACAAATAATATATTTTATTAGGATTGTGTTGTCGTTGATTTCATTGAAAATAGATATATACATATTCTTTCCTTATTTTAAATATTAGTCATTGAACACTGTTATAGCTAGAGGTTATCTGTAAGATGTTAAAATATATTATCTGAACATTTAATGATTTAAGTAAAAAAAAATTAATTGAAAACAAATTATACAGCAGTCATAATTAGAATTGAGCCAAAAGAAAATCCATCTAAAACGAAGTAAGAGAAAGTTAGGATCTATTCTACAAAACAAAGACAGCAAAAAAATATCTTGTCGATCAAAAGTTAAGAAAAAAAATAATGGGAACTACGTCCTTTTGTTTATGTGGATGTGTAGACCAGGCAAGCGTTGGTATTATTGAAAGGTGGGGTCGTTTTGAGCGATTAGCTCAACCAGGTTTTCCACTTCTTTAATTGCCTTGCTGGTCAATTTTTAGCCGGTGTTCTGTCTACCAGAATTCACTCTCTTGATGTTCGATGCGAAACCAAAACCAAGGGTTTTTTTTTAATTGATTTTTTACTATGTTTTGTTTGGTTTGGTTTGGTTTCTTAGTGATTAAGGAATGTTAGGTTTGTGGGATTTGTTTTGTTTTGCGTTTTTTGAATTTTTGGATGTTGGTTTTCGTGTTTGTTGCATTTTGTGTATAATTATGGGGTTTTATTGGAATTTTTTGGTGATTCAGGATTTAGTGTTTCTTGAATTTTTGCATGGATTTGTGTTTCTTGGTTTTTTGCATGTGGGTTTCTGTTTTATGGAGAACATAGGGTTTTTTAGGGTGTAATATATTAGTATTATAATATTATTAATGGAGTTTGAGTGCTTCATCCCTTGGGGTTAAATGGATCTGATCTGCCTGGTGTGATCAAATTGTTGAATATGTGACATGTTTTGCCCGTGATCATGTTTGGTTGGTGAAAAAAGCTAGTAGAAGTAAAAGAGATTAGAGTTTGAGTTATGAATGAGAATACTAGGTGATGAAATAAAATATGACTTCGTGTTTTCTGCTGCATGATTTAATGTTCTCTAATGTCTCTGTATTACTGTTCCTTTTTTGAGTTTTTAGTTTTCACCTCCTTTCATTGTGGTATATTTCTTGTTTATGAAGTGGTTCAAGCTCTCGTTCCAAGAATAGCATTGAATGATCTTTTTTAGCAGAAAGGGTGATGTTTACATGGCTTTATGTTAATGCAGGACAATGTCTTTGTGCATCTGATTTGCTCGATACAGTATCGAGTAGTCAAGGAAAATGCTGATGATGCATTCTATGAGTTGGCGAATCCCAGGGAGCAGATTCAGGCTTATGTGTTTGATGGTAATTCATTATTGTAACCTGGTATATAGATTTTTATTATCCAATAATGTCTATATTACAGTTCCTTTTTTGATTTTTTAGCTTTCACCTCTTTTCATTTTGACATGTTTCTTGTTTCTGAAGTGGTTCGAGCTCTTGTTCCAAGAATAACATTGGATGATCTTTTTGAGCAGAAGGGTGATGTTGCCAAAGCTGTCTTGGAGGAATTGGAGAAGGTAAATGGATACCTGTCACTCATGTTGAATCCGATACTTTTATAAGTTTGCAGCAGCGATTCTATGGATTATTTGAACACGCTCTTCCTGATAAAAAAAAATTTATAATTTTTTTTTCTAGATTAGTTTTTTTCCTAGTAATGCCAAAGTCATGTCACTGCTATTGTTCTAATCTTATGTCGGCATAATGGATCAGGTGATGGGAGCCTATGGCTACAGCATAGAGCACATTCTGATGGTTGACATCATACCTGATGATACCGTTCGTAAGGCAATGAATGAGATCAACGCAGGTACCCATCTCCCATACTTTCTCCCCCTTGTTTTACTGCATAAAGTTGTTTTCAATGTAATTTCTTGGATATCATATGAAAGATATAGCTGGTTTTCAGAAGGAACATGGATAACCAAGATAAGTTGCCCTACTCGACTTCTCGTTTTGATTTTAGCACTTAGTTTGCAAGATGTAATAGACCAACATAAACTGAAAGTTCCTTAACCATTAACCATTGTGAATTATTTTTTGTTCTGACTTTATGTCCATGTAACCAGATGGTGTGTATTCTTGCTAGTTGCTACCATTTTAACAACATCCTGATTATTGTTTAATGAAATTTGTCATTTTAATAATGGTTTTACTAAGCATCAACACATGTAAAGCTTTTTCTCGGGTAATTTCCTTAGAATCTAATTTTTGGTGATATTTGATTTTGGGCAAGCCATCAGTTCCATGGATCCAATACAGGGATCAATTTCTTGCTTGCTTGCAATTGATGGCATGTAGCCACAGGCCTCAACTTCATTTGCAAATAAATAACTATCACGTAACGATTCTGTATTGCAGCTCAACGACTTCAGCTCGCTAGCGTATACAAAGGCGAAGCAGAAAAGGTGTTCCTAGTGAAAAAAGCAGAAGCAGAGGCTGAAGCCAAGTACCTTGGTGGGGTTGGGGTGGCCAGGCAGAGGCAGGCAATCACAGATGGTTTGAGAGAGAACATACTAGAGTTCTCAAACAAGGTGGAGGGAACATCATCTAAGGAAGTGATGGATCTCATCATGATCACGCAGTACTTCGACACCATCAAAGACCTCGGCAACTCGTCGAAGAACACCACTATTTTTATTCCTCATGGCCCTGGTCATGTAAGGGATATCGGTGACCAAATCCGCAACGGGATGATGGAGGCATCCAGTGCTCAGATTGATCAGCAGTGAAACCATTTCCTGGGCATCATCTGAAGCACGTTTTCTTGAACTTGAAGGCAACTTTGGTAAAATATTATTTAAGTAAAATAAGATAAAGAGAAATTATACGTGGGGATGATATTTTGTGTTTAACAATCCTTTCAGCATTATCAAATCACAATTTTCTTTACTTTCTTTCTTTTTTTGCCCAGTAAGGATGTTGCAAATTTGTTGATTGCAAACTATGTATAAGAAATGCCACTATTGAAGAACAAAATATTCTATATGTAAAATTCAATAAGAATCTACAAGGCAGGTGTTGAGATCTTAAGTAAAGAAATCTCCTTCAAGGCTTTGAAAATCTTAGTAAAAGAATTTGGGTATCCGGATGTCTAAATTAATTTCAAGGTCTTAGGATCTAAAACAAAGAATCTCAGGATCTCCATAAGGACTTAAAAAAAAAAACAGGAAAAAAAGGAATTAAATAATAGATATACTATAGACAATGGGAAAAAAAGTGGAAAAAATTACGAGAAAGATTATATAAAAAGTGATCCTTATTCACAATTAGAGATGTATAATCACTGAAGTTCTAAGAAAATTATTACAGTTAATTTCTTTGATCCTGGGTTGATCAGGTTAATCAAAAAATTATTATTTAAAAAAATTAAAATAATATTGTTTTATTTAATTTAAAAAACCAATTGAAAGATTATTAGTTTTTTCTCCATTTGTTAATTTTATGGAATCGAATTTTCACCTAGGACAACTAATTAAGTAATTAATAGCTTAGAAAACACTACAAATATATAAGCTGCAGCATCTTCCCTTGGAGAATCAGACAGAGAGAACCTCTTATCATGCAAGAGGGACCAAAAGACAAAAACAATATAAATGGGGTTTGATTTGTTATCTATTTGTCGGGGGAAGGAAACAGCTTGATATGGATCTAGACCTCTGTTTCGCTTTTTGGGGACGAAAATGGACCTCTGGCATCAAAGTCTGTTTAAAAGTGCAGTTAGATTTGCTTTTAATAATATTTTAGAAATATATTCAAATAATATTTTTTTATTTAAAAATTATTTTTATATCCGTACATGAAAATAATTTAAAAATACTAAAAAAAATTAATTTAATATAAATAAAAAAAATCATTTTTTTTGAAAATTGCTTTTTATGTCAAAATCAAATAAATTAGCATCAGATTGAATCTATGAAGGTGACTGTTGTTGCAGTTATGAGACAAGCTCACCATGATTAGACATAATAGGTCCTCAAAATTAAAAATATGTTGCCCCTAAAGAGTGGTAGCTTCGATAGTTGTCAAATCAGGAAGAACATAAGATATTGATCAGCTATTTCATGACAGGGAAAGGATAAATATGCTTCCCAAACTATTATTTTTAATCTCATTTGAGCCCTCCAACAAACAGATTTCCCAATCGAGTCCTCATCTATTAGATGCTGCCCGATCATTGAAAAATCCAAACTAAATTTAGGATTATAAATAATGGGATGGAAGGATTTAATTAGGTGAACGTGTTATTGAACGAGGACTCGATTGAAAGAGCAACCCTTTGTTGGGCGACTTAATTAAGGGTTGGGCAACACTTAGGGGCCATATATGTCTTTTTCTTCTAAATTGTTTTGCCAATTTTGCAGTCGACTCAGTCATGTTTGTTGGGTTAAGATTTTTTATTATTTTATTTTTAATCTTCTCACCCGATTAAAAAAAGGTTAATTCATGTAAAATTAGGAGATTAATGAAAATCCTTTACTCTAATTAGGAGTTAACTCTGATAAACTCCATTTAATCTAAAATGATATCTTCTTAATGTTCTTTTTTAAAAATTAAAACTATATTATTTTCATTTTTATTCTAAATCCAATTGAATTTCCCATCAATAATTCGAGTTCAATGAAGTTAAAATTTCATGCTAGATCTACTTAAAATGTAACAACTATATCTAGTTATATCGCTAAAATATTGTCTAATGGGGGTGCAACGAAGCTCCCTCGCAATCTTTTTAGGATTGCTCCAATTAGTTCTGATTTAGAGAATCATCAAGATGTAAATACCAAGTTATTGAACTAGAATACTCAATTGCTTACTTCAATTCTGAGAATGGAAAACCTGAGTTCAGCAGAAAGATGGGCTAGAACATAATCAAAACTAGTGAACCTGGCAGAATTTCCTAAGAACATATCTAATGTGCTGCTGTGAACCTGTAGATCATAATGTTCTCATAAATATCCCCAGGATTAACAATCTGTGAAGGGAAATGAGGGTGATTGACTGCATCAGGAAATCCTTGAGTCTCCAAGCAAATTCCAGCGTACTGAGCATAAACAAATCCATCTTTTCCCTTGACATTATTCAACATGTTGCTTGTATAAAACTGCACGCCAGGCTGATTAGTCCACAGCTCCAACTTCCTCCCGGAAACACTTTCTTGCACCACAGCAACCTTCTTCAGGTGTCCCGGATTCCGGTCATCTAGCTCGTAGTTGATATCATACCCATCAGGAAGCTGAGTGAACATGCTACCAATCTCACGGGGTTTGTGGAAATCATAAGGTGTATCTTTAACGTCGACGATTTCTCCGGTCGGGATGAGTTCTTCATCAACTGGGGTGATTCTTGATGCTAGAAGTTGGATTGTGTGAGAGAAGATGTCACCACTGTTGTGTCCACCGAGATTCCAGTAAGCATGCAGGGCCAGGTTCACCGGCGTGCGCTTGTTTAGAGGCATCGCCCGCATTTTCACGGCCAGCTTGTTTGTTTCAACTAGCATGTATGTCACAGACACGGCAACATCCCCAGGAAAACCTGCTCAAAATCCACAATCAATCTGGTTACATTTTGAAATATGATCCGGTTAAACTAGAGAAACACACGCGACTCGAGTTTAAAGCTGACATGGTTGAACTTGAAAAACACTCGACTCGTTCGAGCCTTGGATCAAGTAAGATCTTGTCATTTCTGATGTATACTCTCCAAACGTAATCTGTTTCTTGTAATTTAATTTACTTGTCCGATTTTCCAACATTTAATTCCTTAAACAAACTGAATAAAGTGTGATTAGTACATTTGATTAAGAAACATTACCTTCCTCTCCATCGACGCTGTTGTAGATGAACGTTACGTGGTGATCATCATGGCTGCCTACACCCCATATAACATCACTAAAACCTTTCGGGCCACCTGAAAAATAAAACAATCTATTAAAAAATGTGCTCTCTAAAGCAATAAGACTATGAAAAATTCTAAATAAATAAATAAATAAATTAAACAATGAATTAGCATATATGCACCATGCAGCATGTTCCTTCCATCATTAGGGACCAACTTGTAATCAGTTCCATCCAAAGTAAATTGAGCTCTTCCGATTCTATTAGCAACACGTCCAACTATAGCTCCAAAGTAGGTGGTATCATTCTGCAATGTAGATATTCAATCATTATAAAATGAAAAATACAACATATTTAAGTAAAAAAAATATGAAATAATAAATATAGAGAGAGTAAAAACATCAATGACATAATTGAAAAAAAAATCTAAAAGACCTAGAAAAGTTAATAAATTCATGAGTTTTACCTTGTAATCATCAATTGAATCAAATCCAAGAACAATATCATCTAGTTTGCCTGAAAAAAGAGAAAAAAAAACAGACAAAATTCATATTATTGTCAGAATTACTATCATGAAATGTAATATTTAATAATTATATAATAATAATAATGTAATAAAAAAATCAAACCATTTTTATCTGGAAGAATGACTGAGATCACCGTGGCACCATAATTGGTCAATTTAACAGAGAAATCTCCCTTTTTCAACTCATAAAACCCAATGCCATCGTTCACAGCTTCAACGTCATTAGCAAATAACAAAATAAGGTAAACAAAGCAAGAGAATAAAAAAATATTAGCCATTGTTGTAAACCAATGAGTAAGTGTGTGAGAGTGTGTGTGTGTGTGTATATATATATATGATCAGGATAGGCGTAATTAGAATCAGATTCTGAAGATAACCCTGTTCAGATTTTTCTGTTTAAATTTTGAAGATATTTCTTTCAGATTTTTCGGATTAAGATTTACTTCGAAGATTCTCAAATTTATTTTCATATATATATACATATATTTCATAAGAAGGGTAATAAGTTAAATCTCATTGAAATAAAATAATTTGTTGAGGTGATCCATCCTTTTGTTATTGATTTTTTTCCACCAAAATATACAATTGTTTGTGTGTTCTTTATTTAATAAAAATCAATTGATTAAAAAAATATAAAAATGAAAAAATATAAAGATAAACCTAATATAAAGATATTTTTTTTAACACTAGAGAGAATGCAAAACAAATTAAAAGACTAATAGGAAAAAAGGAAAATATTATTACAACTACACTGTTTTTCTTAACTATCACCATACCCTTTAAGTTTCTTTTAATTTAATTTAATTTATACATTCATTCTAAATTGAATTTTAAATCTATATTTATTTATATTTAATACAAAATTTACAAATCATTTCACGGTCTCGTAATTCCATCAATATTTGTCAAATTTTCTTCAAATTGAATCCATTTCTTGTACATAAAATATTCTCATCGGAATGAAAAATACTAATATCCATCACATTTTCCTTCAATAAACATCATCTTCGTGAATAAAACATGCACATTACAAAATGGACAGAAATATCCATTGAGAAATGTAGAAAACACTTTGGACCTAATTGATGAAATTTATAGAATTGGGATGCAATTGAGACCAATATATATACGTTTAAGACTTCATTGAGGTTTCATCTTCTGGTCTACAAGAAAATCACCATCCCATGACACTTGCGACAAAGCTGGCTAGTCCTCAGCAAGAGGATATAGCAATAAAACATTGAACAAAAGTTCAGTGAGTATAGCTAATGCAACTGCCATTTTTCAGCTTGAAATTTCCTATTTGAAAAATTCTCAGGCAATGGTAATGGAAAACACTCATGGAAACTAGAGACAGCTACTACAGCTACCTAGTTCATGAACAACTGCTTCCATGGATGGTCTTTCCGTCGGAGACTCGTGAGTGCAAAGCCAGGCAATTCTTGCAAGCTTCGCAGCTTCGTATTCAAAGAATCGGCCATGGAGATTGGGGTCGATATAATCTTGGAATCTGCATGCATCTGCTCCAAGACGCACCAAGTTGCTCACTTTTCGCTTCCCTGAGAGAACTTGGAAAACGATTACTCCGAATGCATACACGTCACTTTTGTCCGTGAACCGGCCTGTGGTAGTGTACTCAGGAGCTAGGTACCCCATGGCAGCACTGGTCTTGAGTGCTGAGAACACAATGTCATTCGTAAGAAGGTTCTGCAAGCCAGAACCAGCTAGCAACGGGTTGTATCGCTGGTCGATGAGGACCTTTTCAGCAGTAATGTTCTGGTGGATCAGAGAAGGTTTGTTTGCTTTGTGCCCATGCAAATATGCTATACCTGTTCATGAAATGAAAAACAGAATCAAAATAAACTTTCCATCAAAAAATCCAACACGAAACTTTAAATATGATAAACAAGATTCACCACCATTTGATTTGTTTTCTATTCTGTGACATCTGCTATATGACAAGATAACACCTATAGCGAGAGAATTATATGGGTTCTGGACAATATGCGAGCCTTCTTAGCTCATGGAGACAGAACAGAGTCATTGGCTTCCAGGTCTTGTCCGAGCTAATCTGTCCTAACTTGGTATTACCTTCAGACAGAAGATAAAGTACCTAATTTCTTCTGGTGAGTTTCCCGGTCCCTGAGGGTGGCCACCCGCACAATGAGCAAAAATATCATGTGCAGATAAATTTCTCCAGTACATGTCATTAAATCTTGACAATTAAATGCACTGGCAATGCCTAAGGGACCAGAAGGGATTAGAAACTGAAGTAAAATGAAATATAGCAAGTCTTTAATCTGTTCTTCCTAGAATCTTCATGAGACTTTTTGATTATCCTTCATAACCAGCCTAGTATAGTTTAATAATCCTTTTTCATGATTTCTCAAACGTTTGAAACTTCAAACCTTCAAAAGTGACAGAAAAAGATTCAGAGATATTGAGTAACAAATAATCATAAGGAAAAACTGACCGCTGGCAATACCCCTGACAATGGAAACTCTGGTGGACCATTCAAGCACATGACCATCCCCATCCTTCACATCAAGATATCTCAGCAAATTACCATTGGGAACAAAATCATAAATGAGAAAGCACTTCCCTTGGCACCTTGAACAGCAGAATCCTCTCAGCCTCACCAAGTTCTCGTGCCTCAGTGATGTCAAAGTATTCAACCCCTTCAAGAACTCAGCTTCCTCTGACTTGCAGCTGCTTTTACTAATGCTTTTGATGGCAACCGTGGATCCATCTCTTAAAATCCCTCTGTAGGTTGCAGAAGAGTTAATCTTACCCAACAAATTCACCTTGGAAAAGTACTGTGTGGCCGTCTCCACCTCTTCCAAGTTGAACCTAAAGCTCTGGAAGACATCCTGTGTGTCCCCGCTTAAATTCCTGCCATCAGCCAAAGGGTCCCATCCATTAGGATACTCTAGACTGATTAGAGGAGAGCCATTCTTCCTGTAAACCCCCTTTGCCTGGTCAGTACTTAGCCGGCTATCAGAAATTTCACATGAGCTAGCAAGCTTTTGTTTCCGGCGGCGATACTGAGTAAATGTCAGAATTCCGATGGCTGCCAGTAAAATAGTCACAACAAATGTAACAACAGCAGCTGATGCATGATGGGCCTTGGACTGGTTCGAACACCGACTTTGGTTGCAAGGCAACTGCAAATTTGCTGTTTCTGGGATCTCTCTTGGCAGGCCATTTACTTTTGTTCCATAGGGTTCAGGTATGCTTGGATTAAGACCCGATGCATTGCAAGCTTTCAGAGACATAAACCCAGCTCCACATAATCCCAAGTTGTTTTCATATGAGAATCCATCATCCAATCTCTTAAGAGCTGTGTCAGAAAGTTAAACACGACATCAAATCAGATTAGATCATTTCCAACAAATCAAACTAACCAATAACATGAAAAGAAAGAAAAAATGCACAATGCGATTGATAAAAACCAATACCTAGAGGTACACTGCCAGAGAGTGTATTATTTCGGATATCTAGAAATTCAAGCAGAGGAGCATCTGCTACTTTTGTAGGAATTGAACCAAATAAGTGATTGTAGCTCAGATCTAGCCTCATTAACATCCCCAAATCTCCTAAACTCGCAGGGATTGCTCCGGTGAGATGATTTGACTGCAAAGCAAGAACACTAAGCTTCTCCAAGGACCCCAGATCAGAAGGTATACTTCCTGTGAACTGGTTATAACAAAGTTGCAAAACTACAAAGACAACACAGAGCATGGATAAGCACAACACAATTGATATGACAAAAGATCATTATCCAATATAAGACAGCATAAAAACGATCAGCAGGTGTTGATACCTAGCTACAAGAAACATGTTAAAGCAGAGTTGCTGAACCCAATACATTCAAACAATATGTCCAAGCTATTCAGGAACCCGTATGGGTGAACATGCAGCAGAAACATTAGTGTAAAAGGATCCAGTTTTGGAAGTTAATGAAAAAGGGAAATATAAAATGAACTTTGGCAGTAAATAAACTTTAAATCAGAAATTTGAACGCTCATATTTGAATCCTACGTTCACATGGTTTTGATCTCCAAAAAGAGAGCATTTCACGTAGGTTCATGACAAGAATAGCTGTGTGAGGAAAAATCGAGAGGCGTTATTAACTATCTGATGTTTCTTGAAACACCTGAAAAGCCTTATGAACTGCCTATTTTCAGTGAAAGGGAAAGAAAATCCATATCATAGAAAGAGGCTGATAGTAATGAAACAGATCATTGTAAAGAGATAGTGACAATTAGGAACAGATCATAACAAATAACTGAAAAAAAAATCAAACAAGAGAGTAAAGTAAGCTTTGCAGAGAAAATCAAAGCAACTGCATGCATAATAAAGCTCAAATATTTGCACAGAAATAAACAAACTAACCTTGCAAATTGGCCATGTTTCCAATCTCAGGAGGTATCTCCCCGGACAGATTGTTCACATTCAAGTACAAATCACTTAGCTCGGTCAAGTTAGCTATTTCTCTTGGTATCTCTCCATACAAAGAGTTGTAATGCAAGTACAAACCAGTCAAATACTTTAACCCGGCAATTGAAGGGGACAGCTTCCCATGAAGCCCTTTTCCCTGCAATGAGATATTAGCCACTTGACCTTTCTCATTGCAGGCAACACCTTCAAATGAACCATCACATGGGCTAGCATTAATGGTCCATGAACTCAGGTGCCTGGCTTTGGGGTCTAGAGCAGCTTTCATATCCATGAGTGCTCTAATCTCAGTAGTTGTAAGAACCCATTTTGTTCTTGACAAGAAAATAAAGAAAGCTAAGAGAAAAACAGCAAAACCCATTTCTTGATTTTTGTTTTAGCTCAAAATGTTAGAGGATGGCGCTCTTTAACAAGGGTTTTGGACCGTTGGTCTGGTTCTCAAACCTCGCTTTCTTTGGTTTCTTTATTTTGACTGTTTGTGCTTGTTTTTACACTGCACGAAAGCAAAAGTGACCCCTCTCTCTCTATCTTTCTCTGTCACATACACAAACACTCTTCGGCATTTGAGTCTTTTATGTTATTCTGTTTCAGCGTCTTGGGAGTGGCGAGGAAGAGTCAAAGGTGACAGGGGTCTCAAATAGGGCACTGCAGCTAGAATTGTTGTTGTATCACATTTGTTGATTTACCTATTGTTTTCATTTGAATAATTCAGTCGAATTTATGTTTTAGATAAAATATTTAAGAACATTAGTCTCTACAGAGATGTGGCATGGTTGTAAAAAGCTTAGAGATTTGCATAGCAAGTCTCGAGTTCGAGTCAGAATCCGTGCACTTCTTGTAAGAGCTCTGGGACAACCGAGATTTTAATCACTCATTCGGATCTATAAAATACATTTTCCGGATAAATAGTGTTTCCTCAAATCCAAAAAAAAGAAGAAGTTTCAAGAACATTAATTAAATCTTATATAGTTGGCCTAGTGGGATAAACCGGTGATATGCTCTTACACAACCTATCATCGGCATTTCATGGCACGGGTATTTTAAAAAATATGCTTGAAATTATAAAAAAAATGAATTAATGATTTTTTTAGTGTTTTTAAAATGATTTTGATGACTTGATTTTAAATAAAATAAAAAATCATTTTAAAAAAAAACTTCCACCATAATTTCAAATTAGGAAGAGGCACCTGACAACCAAATGGCAAAAGTGGAAACAGTAATAACATAATTATTGAAAGTGATTAATACGCATGAAAATGAAAATAATGGAAATGATTAGTATGCATGTGAGAATGTTCGTAATCAGTTTATCTTCGCTATGAAAATCTGTCTCCTGTGATTGAATTAAATATGAAAAGATATTAGCCAATCAATAATTAGCTGCTGGTTCTTGTCTTGAAAATAATAATAAAAAAAATTAACCACAGGTGAGATAGGTGTCTTTGCATCTTGACGGTGTTTATTTTTGCAATTAATTGTGCTTTTAAATTTTTTATTTTAAATTAAGTTTTTGACATGTTTTTTTTATTTTATTTTCATGTATTAATATCAAAATATTATTTTAATATGTTTATTTACAAATAAAAATCATGACTATAATATCAAACACTTTACTTTCATGTTTTACAAATATAAACATATTTATTTTATATCTTTGTTTTCATTTATGTAATTATATGTTTATTTATTTTATATCTTTGTTTTCATTTATATATATATATATTAATCAAATGCAACTCAAGAAAACAATATTTCAAACCTATAAGGTGCATATATATATATTAATCAAATGCAACTCAAGAAAACAATATTTCAAACCTATAAGTTATGCACCTTAATCTTCGCTATAAATTTATACTAAATCTAGTTATTTTTAAACTTTCCCCACTACAAATCCTGTCAAGATCAAACTATCCAGAGATTTATATATTCTATGGATAATAGGATGGTTATTGAAAATTTTTATGATTATAAATTTTAATATTTATAAAATTAATTGAGATATAAAGTAAATTGATTTGGATATTTCATATTAATAAAAAAAAATTATCCAAGTTTAAATTTAAAAGTCTATCAAACTTGTCGAAATTGATTGTAAAATTTATACCTTGACGGGAAAAAAAAGTTTGTGGTTCTTCAGGTAAACCTTCCTGAGCTGTATATATCTTAATCATGGCATATATATTCCCTCTATAATACACTGTTGAAATTTCAAGGGGAAAAAAGGGACAGGAGATGACTGGACAACATCATGACATGACCTGTCCGCCTGTGTGTGATTCGAGAGAGAAAATTAAATTAGAACCACGAATGGGATTTGTGATGACGGTGAATGACAAAACCGATGAAATTGAGGCTATAATTTTTTAGCGGTTTTTAGACTGTATTTTAAAAAAAAATTTTTTTATTTTAAATTATTTTTTAAAAATTATTTTAATATATTGATATCAAAAAATAATTTTTTAAAAAAATAAAAAATATATTATTTTATTTTATTTTTAAATAAAAAATATTTTTAACAACAATTTTAACTACATTCTCAAGCACTTAAGTTTGACATGATCTGACAACTCCAAGAAGTAATGAATTAAAATGATTGATTTTACTCTTAGAATTTTGTAGAATTTTAATTTTCAATTGAAATAATATAAACTCCTGAGTTTTATTTTCTAAAACAAATAAAAAAAATAAAAAAGAGGGTTGATTTGAGTGAATAAAATAATATGAATTTTTTTATATAAAAATAAATTAGGTTTTTATTGAATAGATTAGATATTCAGTTGAGTGGACTGGAAGAATTATCTTATTTAGTTTAATCTAAAATATATCTCAAGTTAAATTAGGTCAGGTGGGTTTATCAACACTATTTGTTGCCTTTATTTTTTTAAAATTTAAATCAAAGCTAGAAAAATATTTTTCAAAGATGGTTTGAAATGTATTAACTGTTATATTTTTTACTGGAAAATATGTTGAAATAATATTATTTTAATTTTAAAAAAAATTATGTCATATCAAAACTATTTAAAAAATTTTAAAACTAAATATATAAATCAAGACACGTTACCAAACAGGGGTTTAATAATAGCTATATTTGACATGGAATGATATAGAAAAAGCTTGAGGTGTTTTGACATTTTGTTTTAAAAATATTTTTGAAAAAAAATATTTTTTTTATTTAAAATTAATTTTTTTGGTGTTTTTAGATTATTTTTATTTTCTGGTTTCAAAAATATTTTTTATAAAATAAAAAATATCATATTAATATATTTCTGAATGAAAAATACTTTAAGAAACAATCACAACCACACTTCCAAACAGACATCTTATTTGAAATTTGAATTGAAGTTTATTTCTTAAATACTATGTCAAATTTGAATCAGGTGGGGATTATCAACAGTATGTTAACTTTATTTTTGATCCAACGGGGGCGTGGGTCGACTGGTAGGGGGTCGTCTCAGCTTAACCAAGGTCTCGAGTTCGAGCCTTGGGTATGCAGCTGCTTTAAAACTCGCTTGGGAGAGCTTTGCCGCCCTTAAGGGTCCTACCCGGCTCGAATCCGGATTAGTCGGCAGTGGCCGGATTACCGGATGGTTTATACCAAAAAAAAAAAACTTTATTTTTGATCTGATTTTTTTTTTTAAATTATAGTTGAAGCTACAGAAATATTTTTAAAGAATGATCAAGGCTATAATGATAGTTGTTTCGAAAATATTTAATATAATATTTATTAATAAATATTATATTAAAATAAATATTTGTTATATTAAAATAAATATTTGTTATTTACTAAAAAGTATTTTAAATATTATAATAGTAAAACTATATAAAATAGATAAAATAATAAAAATTCAAATTTAAATTTAAAACAAGACACTGACTCAAGAAATCTATCTCAAGTTCTCAACTGTATAAGAAGTGGGACATATAAAAGCAATGATGCCACGTGGTAACTTATGAGCTATGAGTTACGGTACTGCCCAGGCTCATGGTACCAGAACTAACTGCTTTCTATCAACACCCGACACCCAATTATAATATCACAGATCATCAGCTGCTGCTCCACCAATAAAAATCATACTAGTCCGTTACATTTCGTCCGTTACATTTGTTTCGGCTGAAATAGTTGTAGATAAAATAATATTGTTTTTATTTTAATTTAAATTTCAGCTTATTTTAAATTTTTTAATTAAATATCGATCAAAATGTTATGGTTTTATTTTTCTTGTTCCGTTTTAGTCAAATAATATTTTTTTAAATAATAAATAATTTTACAATATCAATTATATCTCTTAATCCGACGGTTAGATTGAGATGAAATTTTACAAAAAGTCTCTTGATATATTTATATATATTATGTTAAAATTTCAAAGTAGTCAAAGAATGTAATGACCTTGTTAGATTGATAATGATATTCTAATAATATTATACATTTTTATAATTATGTTCAGAAAAATTATTTTATTGTGTTTTTTATATTAAATTGTATAATTCTAAATAATTTTTTTTTTGAATTTAAACTATTTTTTAAAATTAATATATTTAATTATATATTAACATCATTCATAAAAATATAAAAATATGTCCCGGGGCTATTGTCAATAGTTAAAAGATTCGATTAGAGATCAATTCCGGTCGAGATCCGTGTGATGGATGAGATAGATTGAGCTGAACAACTGCAATTTTCACAAACCATGCACGAGCCGAGCCCAAATAAGCAGACGGAGCACAGAACGTCCAAGACAGGTTTCACAACAGTACGTTCACTAACTTTTAGCCCCGGACAAAACCTAGTTCCATTCCTCTCCCAGAAATTCTACATTACAGACAAAAATATCTGAAGAAATAACACAGGTGAAAAGGTTAAGCTAACACAACTCATTATCTAGCTAGATTGTGTTATCGGAAACAACTTAAACTACAGATTGCACTGCTCAGAACATCATGTATATATATTAAAAAAATATTAAGCTGTGCTGTTTCCAATAACATGAAACTTTGTTATTTTTCCAAATATTTTAATGTATTGCATTGATTTACTAAAAAATAACTTTAGCCAGCGCCATTTTTTGAAGAAAACACCCCATAAAAAGCAGGTCCCTTCACGAACGCAGAATGGTGCTTTCCATGTACTGGATGCTTCAAGGAATAGATTCTGCGTAGCCATGGCAGTGAAAGAGGTGAAGAAGCTAGCTAGCTCACATGATCTCACAACCATCTGTAAAGAAGCCAGACACGGATTAACTTTTTGCTGCGAAAGACAAGTTAAAAAAATTTAGTGGAAAGGAAGAATCCAAAGAAAATCACGAGATCGAGAGGGGGGAAAGAAGAATTTGCAGATGAAAGTTGGACCATTTATTATGGCGCACAAGAAAAGGAAGAAGAAGGACCACCTGACATCACAATGATAATACGCAAGTCTTCTTCTGCATGACATTTTGTGACCAGGGCCCCATTAATTTTCTGCAAGCAATCGGCCAAATATGAGTTTGAATAGTTGCTAGACCGTCGAGTTTCTTCTTCTTCTTCCTCTTATATATATATATATATATATTAAAAAATATTTTAAAAATAGTCAAGGAGTTATATTATTCACCAAGTTTATTTGAAGATATAAACAATATGCATGGTTATTTATTTGGATTGTTTAACAAAAATCTAGAAAGATAAAAGAAACTATTTCACCCTTAATAAATAATAAAACAAAATAATTATCACGTATATTCTTATTTATGTAATGTTGATTTCAAATCTATAGAAAGACTCATAAACCTTATTTAATGAGAAACAGACTTTATGAAATTAATATTCTATAAATGAAATATTATTTTAAAATATTTCAATGTCTTAACTCTATTTCAACCTATTTTGTTTTTTTTTAATTTCATCCTTTTCTTCTGCATGCAATGCAATTTTACGTGTTGTCTTTGTTTCCAACAACTAAACATGGAGACTATTATTTTTTTTCAAATATTATTTATGATGTGGTAGTTTGTCGAATATGACCATTCTTTGTTGAAAATGCATGTATATTTTTGTAGAGTTTGATCATACACTTGTCATTTACTCCACATCATGGGCATCTGATCTCTCCTAATTAACCTGCAAGGATAGAATTGATCGATTCCTCTTAAAAAGACACTTTGGGATAATTTTGTTAAGATTGGAATCCATGGGGTTGCACAAAAATCTATCTAGCTGTAATCCATGGTTTAATTCTCACTTTATATCTGATAAACTAGTCAAAAGCGCTACATTTACCCATAAAATCATGGCATATTATATTAAATTATGTTATTTTTCTAGACATGAATAGATCCGAGTCGTTCGTGTTCTTGTTTAGTCTCTATCCATATCTGATGGGGGCTAGCTTGAGGCCGTGAGAGATTCCTTGGCAAGAAAAAGTTATAGAAAGACTCGTTACTTAGATCATGTCGGGGCGTTAGTGTTTATCTTTGAAGTGTTTTGGGAGTTTATTACCTGGCTTGTAACTTTTTGCAGACATTATGTTACTTTCATCCGACAATAGGGTCTGCATAACTTCTCTTTTTAGCAGGTTTTATAATAATTAGGGTTGCATTTACAAGTTAACTTTGACCCCATGAAGATTAATTATTTTATTTGTTGTGAGTAAAAGATAAAATAACATCAAATTACATTAAAGATAATTATTTTACTATTACTAGGTTTTGGAGATCTCTTGCTTGTTTTTTTTTATTATTATTATTGCAATTGCTATTGTTATTGCTATTAGTACTATTGATAGTCGAATGAATCAACTCACATGTCAAATCGATAAATCAATCTATGTTTTTAGAAAAAAACCTTGAAATGATTTGTTTTGTTAAAAAAAATCAATTTTAAATGAAACTTGACTCGAATTAAATTTAATGTTAATGAAGAGCATCTATCTTTGATATGGAACAAGACTAAAGGAGATGATGAGAGCGCAGACGAACGGAGTGGCGAGCAAAATCCCAGATGGAAAGGAGTTTGGGAAGATAGCAACTAGCAGTGGAGGATAGAGTTGTCTTATTGATTTATTTTTTTATTTTAACAATAAATATATCATTATAAAACTACTGTTTTTTACTACTTGGTTTTATGCTATATATATACAGTGAGGTATACTTAGTGATTCAAGAACATATCTCCATCCATTAAAATGAAGGGCTGCACTATAGATAATCAAAACAGCAACAAAACACTTAATAATACCATGGACCTTCACAACATCTTAAATGATCAACTTTTATTAATTATTCTATTAAAAAAACATCATTTTAATATTATTTACCAAAAATCTTCCATGATCCAGTGATTAATATTATTCAGAAACTAATCCGGATTTTTTTTTGATGAATATCATTGATCTTGGGGTATGTCTGCATTTAAGCCCAGAATAAATGGTCCCAGACTCACCCTCAAACTCAAAAGGAATAAAGGCTTAAACATAAGACTCATAAAAGACTTTGGCCCTGAGTTTAAAATTCGATCAAGATACTGCTAAGGCCCATTACTTGTCAATTATGTATAAAGGGCAAACCCTAAATATGTAAACAAGGAAGCCCTAGGGTTTGCGGCTAGTTGCAGAGGAAGCTAGTCAGAAACACACAGAGCGCTCCACCTTCATCACCGTCACCATGGGTCGCATGCACAGTGGAGGGTATCTCTCATTCACTCAAATCTCTTTCTTTTTGTCTGTAAGGACAACGTTTTCTTGGTAAAAAGAGTGAACTTTATGTGAATTGTTTTGCAGTAAGGGTATTTCCGCTTCAGCCTTGCCTTATAAGAGAACCCCACCAAACTGGCTCAAGATTTCTGCTCAAGATGTGAGTTTCTGTAACCCCATCTGCTGTTATTTTTTCTTACTGAATCGATCAGTTTTGGAGAACTTAAAGGTTTTACCATTTTCATCAAGTCACCTGATTTTCCTGTGTTTCGTAATTTATAGCTATTGTAAAAACATCATTCTATTAATCCAATCTTTTGTAGGTTTATTAATTTTAGCACATTGGAAGTATGGGTTTTTAACCTTAAGCAGGTTTTTTTATTTTTATATTGTTTACGAGTAGTAAAAGAATTATCACTGAAAGAAAGAAAAGATATGGTACCTGAGCTGTTTTTGTTCATTTTGGTGGTGGGTTCTTGACAAGTTATTGTTAAATAATGCAGTTAATTAAATTTTTTAGGATTTTCGAAGTGGGTTTTGAAGGAGAGGAATTATTGGTGTGATATGGTTTCAGGTTGATGATAACATCTGCAAGTTTGCGAAGAAGGGTTTGACTCCATCTCAGATAGGTGTCATTCTCCGTGACTCTCACGGTATTGCTCAGGTCAGGAGTGTTACTGGGAACCAGATCTTGCGTATCCTCAAGGCTCATGGTATGTATCTCTTTGTTGCTGTTGGTTTTTTAGCTGATTTTTGCATGTAAAGAATTTTTTTGTCTTTCTGAAGATGGATAAAATCCAAATTGTTGATGGGAAATTTAAGTGAATGGGATCGGTGGAAATGAATTCTTTGCTTGCTCAAAGACTGGAGTTGAAACCTTGTTGCCTTGGCTATACATTAATGTTAGGTCAATTATAATCAAGCAAGTGATTGGAGCTCCAATTGAGCCTATTTTTGTTTGTTTTTGATTGTTCTGTTGGTATTTTTATGGATAGGTCTTGCCCCTGAAATTCCTGAGGATTTGTACCACCTCATCAAGAAGGCTGTTGCCATCAGGAAACATTTGGAAAGGAACAGGAAGGATAAGGATTCCAAGTTCAGGCTGATCCTTGTTGAGAGCAGGATCCACAGGCTTGCTCGCTACTACAAGAAGACAAAGAAGCTTGCACCTGTCTGGAAATAGTAAGCCTGCTTGCTTTGTCATCTACTTGTGTTTTCCTAGTTCCTTTAAAACCAAGCAATTTCGAATCGGCAGTGCACCATAAGCTTTAAGATAGACATTACCAAGTGATGTGATCTCAGTTGATACCTTACCCCTTTTCATATAGTTCCCATAAGATTACAACCAAAGCACTCGTGTTTGAATGTAAATTTAATTACTTTCCTCCTTTAACCAAGATTCCGATTGTTATCCATAGGGTTTTTCTTGTCACAAATAATGTTGGATGCCTATGCAATTTATAATTCATCATATTAAGTTGTTAACTCTTGATTTCTTTCTTGCAGTGAATCGAGTACTGCCAGCACTCTGGTGGCATAGGCTAGTTATGTTATGCGACACAGTTTTGGGCAACCTATATGTTCTTCTTGCATGGGGACTTGGGCATAGTTCCTAAGCGATAGGAGATCTTGTTAACTGGTTAAACGGACAGAGTTGATCCTAGAATTTGAATTTTTGCTTCAAGTGCTTTGGCCTTTTGAATTTTTGTACCCCATTGAACTTTTGAGCTATAAAATTTGCAATATTCAATCATTTTTGTCGATTGTTCATAGTTTGAGGTTGCTACCTTGTCTGCTTCAATGAAGCCGAGGTAATAGTGGCAGACTCGTGCTCTCTGATAAGCTGTTCCCCTCCATTGGTAATGGTAACTGGTCGGCACCCAAGTCTCGTGATAATGAGCTTTCTGTGAGTGGAACCTGTGACTTACTAACATGGCTTCTGATATGACTAGACTGACCAGCAATTTAACAGGGAAAATCAGCAAATGATCAGCATTTGATAATCAATCGTATCGGCAACTTTAGGTGGAGCGCTTGTCAGAAGGGGTCTGAGTTTAGCAAGTGCTTGATCGTCAAAAATATATTAAAATAATATATATATATATATATATATATTAAATTAGTTTTTATATTAAAATAATTTACAATCATCAATTTTTTTAATTTAAAATAAAAAATATTTTTTTTCAAAAATATTCACGAATGTAAAGAGGTGTAGATGCCAACAGCATCACCCAGTTTTCTCACACTGCATTTGCATGGATGTGTATGAGATAACCATCTTCAAGATATAGAATGGAGGTTCTTGGCCAACGATGTTGAGGATGGATATGTTTTTATATATTTATAGCAATATTAGGACCGAGCCGTTTCTTCCCTTAATCTGTCTTGTATTTTTTCCCCTCATGTTATCATTATGAGTTTAAATTTAGAGGATACAAGTAAATTTCTTAAAAATACACAAATATAAATAAATATAAATGACTTCACAATTGACAATACTACAATATGCATTGAAACCTGAGCTTAAAACTTGATTCAAGTTTAGTTTTTAATTAAACCAAATAAAATATTGATTCAACGAAACTAATTAATAATATTAATATTTTAATAATCTAGCTTAAATCAAATTAAAACAGGTCAAGTGAATAAAAACATATCCTATTGTTTTTTGGGTTGGATTTAATAAATGTGGGATTATTTCTTAAGCGAGATAAGGAAAATAAATAGAAGTAGTAGTGGTAGCAATTAATAATAATAATAATAATAATAATAAAAGCCTTGTCTTAGCTCCTGGGCTTTAACTTATCTGGTTTCCATTAAAGCCTATTATTAATTTACCCCTAATAAAACAACCCAAAAAGGCCCAAACCAAAACCACAATAAAACCCTAGAAAAACACCTGAAATCAAACCCAGACAAGACGAAGAAAATACAAAAAATCAAAGAAATATGGCACCAGGTCTAAGACAATTTACCGAGAGAAGAGCAGAAGGTGATGGACAACCAGTTCTTGACACCGACGCTGGAGAGGAGCTTATGCTAGTGCGTCGTGAAGTCTCCATTGTCATCGGCAACCGGTCCCCTGAATCTCCAGGCACTCTTTACATCTCCACAAAGTAAATAACAACCCATTACTCTTTTTTTTTCCTTTTATTTTTGCTATGAAACTCTGTTTCTTTTTTGTGTATGAAGTTTTTATAGTAAAAAGGGAAGTGGGGCTTTGTTCTTTTTTATTGCAGGAAAGTTGTGTGGTTAAGTGATGTGGATAGGACAAAAGGTTATGCCGTTGATTTCTTGTCCATTTCACTTCATGCTGTTTCAAGAGATCCTGAGGCTTACCCTTCTCCTTGTATCTACACTCAAGTAAGTTTCTTTGCAATTCTTTTATATCAGGTAGTAATTTTGATATTAATTATGGCTCCGAGGAAATAATTCTGTGCTGGGTTGAGTTGAGTTTTAATATGACTGAAACTTCCAGTGATTTTTAGTTATTTTATGGTTTTGGGCTATTGCTAGTTGGTATTGGTGGTAAACACGTGTATTTAATGCAACTATGGCGTTATGGATTTGGTATCGACCCTTTGTATCAACTACGGGTGTTTTATTCATCCTTATTATGATTCCGAAAGTGAATTATTTGAGTTTAGCAGGAATTGAATGGTGGATGGTGGAAAAGGGCCTGTTGTTTTGTCAAGTTTGGAAGGGAATATAGATATGTGTGTATTCATTTTAATTCTGTTGCCAGTTAGTTTTGATTGAATACAACTGTTTGGCCATGAATTTGCCTTCAACTTTTGAATTAAGCATGTAACAGCTGGACTTTCTCAGAATCTTTTTTTTTTCTCTGCTGGCATATGGTGGTATCTCAATTTTTTTACTTTCAATTTACTAATTGGTGCATTGTGTTTCTGATCAATGTTATTTTATTTGAAGATTGAGACTGGAGAGGATGAAGATGGATCAGAAGGCTCAGATTCAGAATGTTGTGATGCTTTAGACTTGTCGAAAGTCACAGAGATGAGACTAGTTCCTTCAGACCCTAGTCAATGTATTTCTGCACCCTTTTTCTAATATCATATTCAATATCAACGTCACATTACTGCGTTACTTGTTCTCTCATCATTTTTGACATAGGTTTGATGATTGAAGATCAGACGTTTACTTTTTTTCTTTTGTATGTTAGTGGATACTTTATTTCAGGTATTCTGTGAGTGCGCCGAGCTAAATCCTGAACCAATAGAAGGTTGGAGCTGTCTCCATTTTTGCTATCGTTTTAAACAGATGATTTCTATTTCTATTTTGCTTTTCAGTACTTGCAATTATTCTTTAATAAATAGATACTGAATCATGTGCATTTGATAATGTTTATTTAGATGACGCAGAAGAAAATAATTGGATCTTTAGTGCTGATCAACTGGCGGATGAAACTGCTGGTATGGGATAGAGCATTTAGTATTCATACCTTTGGAAAAATATTTTGGTTTCACTCACACTGAACTATATTTTCTTGCAACATTTTTGTTTCTATAGAAGGGGAAGATTCTGAATGGAATTTCTCTCAAAATCCAACAAGTTCAATCGGTCATTCAAATGGGGATCATGACCTAGCTCGCACAGTGCTTGAGGTATGCCAGTGAATGTTCATTTAAACATGCATTTTTTTAAGTACTGTGTTGATTTTCACTATTGACATCACGATTATGGATAATATTAAACATCAATTTGGTACTTGATTGAACCAGATATTTGATGACCACTATCTTTCAGCATTCTGGGTGTATTGTATAAAATATGAACGTTAAATATTCTGAGATGTTCATGGCGACCATGTGCTTGTGTTTAAAATGGGAAATTGGGTTTCCCTTAGATGTAGTTTGTGCTCCAATTTAACTTTCATGTTGGCATCTTTTTAAATCATGATAATCTTCTTGTGTTGATATAATTATGCATGTGCAGCTCCAAATCAATGATCACCGGTTCGAAGATGCAGAAGAGATGGAACATGAACATGAACATGAAACTGAGGCCCGCCATTAGCTAGCTTCTATTTGTTAAACGTTCAGTGTTAGCATATTTATGTGTATTCGCTGCACGTATATATTTTTGTTTTCTCTAAATATTCGATGACTGGCTGGGGAGTGGAAGGATTGTTGTCCTTTCCTGTAACTTCTGTGATGTTTTGGCAAGCTTTTAACGTTGTAGTCAATTACATGGGGACTAATGTGTTAGCACTGTTATTATCTGCATTTATTTATCGTAAAATCATCAGTAAAATTTTTTAGAATGGTCCTTGCACGGGGAGATGCCAATCATACTCTTTTTTCTGTCGAAGGGTAGAGGAAGGTTATTGCAGTCCACCAGTGGCATGCTGAATCTGTGGTTCTGGTTTTTTGGGTTAGTATACCAGTGGGAAACGTGGTTTGTGGTCGAAGTAATCACGGTTCGTTGGAATGTATTGACAATGGTTTTGTTTTCTCCCCAGGCATCTCTAGTTAGATTAACTCTTTGATTGATACAATGAATTGAAGAGATGGAAAATGAGATCTCTAGTCAACTAGGATGGGGATATATTTACGTCCCTTGAAATCCAGTCATAAGCAGCTCAATGATTGCCGTTCAGATGAATCCATGCTTATTTGTACTAGATCTGTTCATTTACGTGAGACGGAAATTTCTTGTTCAAATGTGTTTGCCATGCCATTATTTTTAAATCTTGAAAAGAAACAATACCTAAACACATTGCAAATCATAACAAATTTAAAATGAAATAAAAAGGAAACAAAATTCAATCTCCTTCACCGAATCTTTGACATGGAATGGGGGAATGAACATACTACATTAAATTCTTCAGTCACAAGGCCGATCAACGTCTTCCAATAAAAATGATAGTGAGGGAACCAAGTGTTCTAGTAAAATAAATAAAACAGTCTAAAAGAAGTAAACATCTCTAATCTGCAATAGTAACTTCAACTTCGACACCAGGTTCAATTGTTATGGAGGTGATCTGCTTGACAACATCAGCAGAACTGAAGAGATCAATAACACGCTTATGGACCCGAAGCTCAAATCTGTCCCATGTGTTGGTTCCTGCAAGAAGGTGAGAAGGATTATAAACAGGTAAAATCTTTTTGCTTGACAGATAAATAATCAAAAGAGGATACCGAGCACTCGAAAGAAATGGCAGGTAAAGTAACCAAAAACTCGACACACCAAATTTCAATCTTTTATGGTGTCAGCAGCTAGTATATTAAGTGCCTTTACAGAGAATCATTTCTACCATAAGTAACTAAAAACATTCGTTCTGAAGCAAATATCAACTTTGTAAAATCCTGTGCAAACATCATAGGAACACAGTAAAGCAAATTATGACATGTTCTCTACTAGAATGGTCTAACTGATTCCCCTAGCTCCTATACCCAGTCTAGAACACCTAAACAGTTAAATAAGTAGCATTTTGATAAATAGGCAGTTATTTCACATGCACTAACCAATTATACTATTGGACAAGACTGCACACAGCACACAGACCTAGATTTGATTACTGCAGGGGTTGTAAAGGGTAACAGACAAAAGAGCATATCAATTAAGAACTATAATGTTGGTACCCCTTCTCAATTTCACCCTCAAACTACTCTTATCAAACCAAACAAATCAACCATTCAAACACTGAGGAAGAAGAAATAAAAAACAAACACTTGGAACTCGTGAAGTGATATGTGCTAGAAGAAAGCACAAATGAACACAACAAGGTAGGGGAAAATAAAGAAGTTAAAATTTCTCAATCCTGAAGGTTTTACATGGAATTGTTGACAGCGCATGAAGTAAACATTAAAAACAAAATACCAGACAATAAATATTAATCCAGTCATGATTATTCAAGCAGTTTTATAGATGAGTACCTTCACCACATGGGGTTTTCCTGGTGGTAATGTTAAGAACCTTGGTAGGGATTCTCACTGGTCCCTTAACCCTCAGTCTTTTATCCTTGGCACCACGGATCAAGTCAGTGCAAACTATAGACACAAGATAAAGAACAATCAAGACAAAAAAAAAATAGAACTCGAAATAACAAAACATGTATTATCAATGACAAAGACAGTGTAAAATTGCATTTCCAGAACAGACCTTTCTCAAGGTTTTTGACATTCCTGGAGGAAAGAGTGATCCTGATCTTGTGAATCTGCTCCTGGGTATCCTCCAAACCTGGCTTTTGCGCCTTCATAGCTCCATAAGCTGCTGCCATTTTCTCCTTTCACTTTCCTATTACACAATCAAAAGGCACTAAACCATTCAAAATCACCCACATCTAGGCTTCAGAATCATTAAAACAAACCAACAACAGCAACACTTCCATTTACCACCATTCCTCTATCATTTAAAATTTTGTCATCAAACATGAACCAAAAGGGTGGGGTTCTCACAAACTCAAGTAATTCAACCACCAAGCACAAAATCCACATCATCTATTTTCAAAATGAACTTCCACTTACACCTAGTTGTTCGGATATTCGTCTCTCGAACAAAAATGACCCATTTTCTCATAATCCAGCAGATCATGAACATAGATCAAAATGGGTTTTAACTAAAAACCAACTAGCTATGCATTGAACATATAAACTAATCAAAGTGGTTATCAGATACAGCTTAATGACATGGATCAACGTTAGAGTTGATAGCTTCAAAGTTAACAGTGGAATATTAAGGGAACGAAAAGCTATAAAGCTGGAGGGAGGGAGACGGACCTGAGCGCGAGCGATTGAAGTGGAGATGCTGAGGCAGGTACGGCTTTCTCTGCTGGGAGCAATGGATAGAGAAATGGAGACGAAAATTTAGGGTCGTGATATATATGGAGCAGAGTTAGGGTTTTTGTTGTCTGGTCTAACTTTTGGGCCCGGCCGAGTTTAGACTATCCCGTTTTTAATCCCGTAAGACATAGTTGACCCAACACACAGGTCATGAGTTGGCTCATAAGCCTCTGGGTTGACAGATAACCCTATTTTTGTTTTTTTTACCAAAATAATCTCATTTTATTTTTTCTATGACATTAAAAGTGGCTATTTGTTCAAAACTAGATAATTCGACTTCGTGACAGGAACACTTTTTTTTTTACATGTAAATAATAATGCTCAAATGAATTCAAATTCTTTAATATTGTCATTAAAAATCCAACTTTGTTGGTAAATTCTAAAATCTCTTGCTTGAGCTTCAAGTTAAATTATTAATATTGGATAACATGTACTGCTATTAAAAGTGTTGGGTGCAGGTTGTCAATACTGTTCCGTTCTGGTCGAAATGTTCTGTGCTCGTTAAAAAAACCGAAATAAAACGGTGTCATTTTTGTTCCGGAAATACTGGCTAAATACCGACTGGAACGTCTCGGTATCGTTTTAGATGTGCCGTTTCGGCCTTAAAATCCTCCTTATTTTGATTAACTTGTGGTAGTGTTTTTAATTTTGAGATTATGTTTGTTTGACTTTGTGTTTGTATTGTATAATTTAAAGTTAATTTATCTTACATTTTAATTATGCTTGTTAAATTAATATTTTAATTTTTTCATATATATATATAATTAATTATCCAAAATGCTCCGTAACCAAAATATTCTGTACTAATAGAAAAACCAGAACAGTATTAACAATCTTAGCTGGGTGCACTTGATGCGAGTGATAACCACAAGATAATTGTGGTTGAGCTTCCATAATTATTATTTTTTATTATTCTTCATGATTGAGAAAAAAGCTCTAATTCATGATAATCATTATTATATGTAATTATTTATGCATTAGACCGATGCAAATGTGAAGGTCTATAACAAAAAGGATAAAAAAAACACTATAATTACATTCTTTTTTTGTAACATTGTTGAGTGAGCATGTTTATACATGATATTAGATTCCTTTTTTAGGCGATCTTAAGATATTCTAATAATTGTTTTTTGAATATGACTCTCCGAAAAACATACTTTATAGATCCAAATGAGCAAGTAAAACTCTGGCTAAGCTGATATTCTGATATTAATGTATTTATCCTATACAATATTAAGATATTCTGATATTAATAAGTTATAAAATGCAGAAAATGCAATAACTGCAATTTTCCCATTCAATCTTGACTGCAGCAGCATATAAAATGTATTTATCCTTCTATTAACCAGTCGTTACTCGTCTATCCCTGACATATAGGAGACATAAACATAATGAAAGTGTCATCAACTAATAGTTATAATCAAAGATCTCTTGTCCGGCAAATCATCAATCCAAAACTCTCTTCATTTAACTATAAATTTTCTGGTGCACAAAAAAGATACAAACCAAACGGAAACAATGCAGTCAGTCAGATTATGCTCTATCAGCCATGGACATGGGCAGTGATTCTGAAGTTACAGTAAATTGTTAAGAAGCTTTCTTGGGAGGAGACATGTTACTAATGAGGGAAATTACAGTGCTGATCGTGAACATCTGCACCAGCAATCCTGTTCAGACAAGAGTAAGTAGATTTGAAATATTGAGAATGTAGTGTCTGAGAACTGTGCATATAGAGCATGAGGAATATGTAGCCTACCGAGTAAGAGAACAAGGGTCTCAATAAGTTCGAACTTTTTTGTTTCCCATTCAGTTGGATTCTGAATAAACTGCCCAGCAAAAACCAACTAATATTCATTAGATATCAATTAAAATTATTGTTATTTTCATATTTTACGGGGGTAAATATCAGGGTTCTAGTGATTTCAATTCTCATTTAATTGGTTAGTTAGAGAATTGTCTGCTCATTTTGCAGTCTGGCAATCCAATTATTGAAAGAAAATGAGAAATCATTTTATACATGATTTACAAGAATACAGCTTTTTTTAGGGCCCTGACATGATCTGCTCCACCGTGATTACCTTTGGCATTCACGAAAATAGAAATACAGCATTACATGAAGAATAAGAGCAAAGATGGACCAACCAATTAACCTCTAATTTCAGCCAAATTCCATAATTAATTCTAAGGTATTATATTACATCATAGTTCATTCATCCAAAAGAGCATGTGCTCAATAGCCTGTTGCAAAGTACCCCTGAATCACTAATTGTATATATAAGAATCATTTTCGTATTTTGGATCTATGGGTAAACAATCTTCAAGGAATCTATATATTCCAACAATTCTTATAAAAACTAATCAAGCAATAATAATGAAACTAGCTTACCTCTAATGTTGAACTGCTACTAGCAGCACAAGATATAGATAGAAGTACTGTGATGGTTGATATGGCTAGGTAAAATTTCAAGAAACCTCCTCGGCTCCGCCTTCGGCCTTAAACAAAAGACAGTGAATGAGTGTTAAGGGATGCAAAACTTCTAAAAACAATTAAAACGAAGAAGAAGAAGAATTGTGTAAGCAACCTAATTCCCCAATTAGAAGAGAAATTAACCCGATGACAGAAGATGAAACAGCAAGAATGTTCGGATCCTTCCCCTTTGAGATTGGTAAAGCCACATAAAACAATACTATCAATTGAAAGATACCCTGCATTATGATGAAAATCACATCAAATGAAAAACAGAGGGTCCTACTTGTGAATCTAATCAACTTCATTAAGGATGCCCTAACACAAATTTTTTGCATATGCTAGAATTCAAACCTCAAGACATGTATCCACTAAAGAGCTCCAGCTCATCCCATTGCCAATAACCCAACATTGTATGATTTTTAAGTTACTAAATATCTTTTGATCAAATTTACAAATAAATCAGGTCAAGCCAAACAGTTCATTTTATTAAAATACAAAAAGAAAAAGAATCATTCTTCCTGCCAATAACTAATGAGTCTAGCAGCTATGCGCTTATTAATTAAACAATAAGCACACAAATAAAATAAAATGAACAATTCAACACATTTAAAATAAAATTAACACTAGCAAACTCATCAAAATTACCAAATCAATAAAGTTAAATAATATTTGATAATGTACCTGAATAAAAATTAGAGCTTTGAGACGAGACTTCCCTTTAGCAACCTTTGTGTAACCTATAAGCAAATTCAACAAAAAACCACATCAAAAGTCAAATGAGACAAATCAAAAGAATCAGAATTTGAACAAAATGAAACCCTTTTAGCCATTGAAATAAAGATTTACATATTTAAAAACAAGCCATAATATTATTGATTCAAATAGATGAAAAAGAAGAAAAGCATACGTGAATCAACCACCATGCGGTAGGAGAAATCAGAGCCGTCGGTTCCAGATGGCCTCCCTGCTTTTCTCTGCTGCATCTCTAAGATTTAGCAGAGCTGTTCAATTGATAGCTTTGTGATGTTTGTTGCTGTATTCTGTAGATCATTTCATTTTCATAGATTTAAACAAGAACAATAAGAAATTGGGTTCTGTCTTAATCACAAAAATATCAGTCATTTTTGCAAGAGTAAAAATTCAACGAGGTCCAAGAAAACCGTAAAAGACAACACCAAAATGAATAACGTTAAAGAAAAAGGAAGAAGAAGGGAGAGGGATGTACCTTGGGATGTTGGGGCGTTAGATTTTGAGAAGTTTGGCGCCGGGTTATGCGGCTGGAGGTGAAAGAGGGGGCAGATAGAAATGAATATGTGATCTCTTCCTTAGATCGAAAACTACATATTAGCCCAATATGTTTATGAGTTTCACGTATCAGTCCCTAAAGTATTATTATTATTATTATTTGCTAGAGGCTTGACCCATAATCGAATAAGGCATGACCTTCTTCTATTGTCCTATTAATTGCCCCGTTCTAGATTATTTAAAAGAACTTAATAAATGTAAGTGGGTCTTGGCCTAGTGGTTGAAGGGACTTGTTTTCTTCCTCTGCACCAGGGTTCAAGTCCCACCATGCACGTCTGTCTACCTATTTAATCATCAACAACTTGTTTAGTAATTAATTTTTTTTTATTACAAATGAATTTAATTATAGTGTTAGTTTCAATTCAATTCATAAATAAATTGAATTCACATGTTTGAAAAAAATTAAACTCAAATCACTTTATTTTGTATATTACCCTCATTATCTTCATCTTATTTTTTTTAAAGAGCCCTAAAAAAGAAAATAAGTAAATGAGTATTTTAGAATAAAATTTTTAGAGATTGAATTCCATTTGAAATTTAATATTTAATATATAATATTATTTCAAACATGAGATTTCATTAAAAGCTCTAAATTGAATTTCAAACATCTTGCTAACCAACCTCTTAAAGTTATAGTAAGTATTCTATTACCTGAAATAAAGTAGTTGACGAAAAGAAAAGAAAAAAACTTAGCCCATTTTGAAGCTGTTTTGGGAGGGCGATTGTACCGCCGTTTCCTCAAAATTTGTTTATTTTTTTTTCATTTTAAATAAATTATTTTTTTGTGTTTTTAAATCATTTTGATGTGCTGATGTCAAAAATAATTTTTAAAAAATAAAAATATATCATTTTGATGTATTTCTAAATAAAAATTATTTTCAAAAGCAACCGCAACCGCCCTTCCCAAACAGGCTATTTGAAAGCGTGGATAGGCCTTAGAGCCATTTCAATAACATATACAATAATATTATGATCTTATTTTTTCGATCAAAACACCAAAATAAAGAGAATTCAGCTTCTCCAAAATTCGTGTTACACATAGCTTTATGGTGGGAGAAATTATGGGATAAGATCAAATTAATGGACCGTACGCACAAATTATAATGTGTAGCATGTTTTAGACCGCAGCTCCCATGAACATGAACTAGATAGGCCTAACAGTTCCCCTTGCAGTGAAGCTCTTTTTACTTTCCTTCCAAGTCTTTAGTTTTTTCGGACTCCAATCCCTAATTTCTGGAAAAAGTAAAACTTGGCCCTTACGACCCCGTTTTGTGCTCCAAATTCTTCAAGTCTGAAAGGTGCACCATTGATCACTGTCTATCTAATTCCATGTAGAGGCTAGAAGAAAGTGGAACAGGGGAAAAAATGGGAATTGCTTCCTTTTTACTGTTGAACCGAATAACCTTCATTTGAAAGCAAAAACGAAGTATAGTCCATGGCAACATCTTATCTAAAATCTTTAAATTATTAAAGTGAAATCTCAAGATATAATTTATGTTATCTTTTTAATATATCCTTTTAAGTTAAAGTTTTTCTAGACTTGAAATTTGCACTCAAATAGAATGAGAATGGTGAAATTCGAACTCATGACCACTGATTCAACAAGACTCTGATATAATATCAAGAAACCATCTCATTTAAAAACTTAAACCGTTAAGTGAAAGTTTCAAGATATGATATAATTTATATTATTTCTCTGATATGGTGATGGTATATTCAGCCCAGGGGCAAATTGTTCTGCAAGATTGCAGGACCAGGAGGGGGGAGAACAGGTTGAGCAGAGATGAAAGATGCACTCTTTCATTTTATCAAGAACAATGGACTGACATGCTGGGAATAATCCTGAATGAATTTGATTCGGGTTCATTTGCATGGCTGATGCCATTGCAAGATCATATGAAAAGGACAGTATCTTGCTGAGATTGGTAGTTAACGTTCTTGTCTGTATCGCAAGAGATCGGCGACGCAAAAGAATCAGGAGTGGAGCCTGCTGTGGCTTTTGCTGAGATGGAAGGTGAGCACATCATTTTACTGCCACAACAAATTAGAAAGCTGAAATTCAACAAATATGTTGGAGATTGCCTTCCTGGTTAGCAAATCCAGGCCATAGAACATCCAAACTTTATGATACAAGAACAAGGATCAGCAACAGATCAACCAGACTTATCATGCTTGAAAAAACTGAAACATTCTCAGTGCTTTCGGAAAGAGAGATCTAGCCAAAAATTATAAGAAATTCTTTGAAACAAACACAACTTAATACAGACACAACCAACGCATCCAGGCTCCAATTTGAAACCCTAACATAACCAGTTCATTGAACCATTATTATCGTGTTCGATAAAAAAGAGCACGCCAATAGTGCATGAGGGAAAAAATACCAGGCATGTACACACCGTTGCCTAGGCACACATGAGGAAGATGGCCAAAGCATAAAAAAACCCAAGGTTCAATGATTCTCGAGAGCACAACAAGGTGTAGAGATTCATGAGAACATAGCAAGGGGTAGAGATTCTTGAGTTGATACGAGACTTTGAGGTATTCCATCTCTTTGCTCTTTTTATGAGTTCATATCATTTAGTTACTGGGATTGTTTAACTTTTTTCCAGCTGAAGCTGAGTGTGTACTATTCCATTCAGACACCATATCGTTTATGTAGCTTCTTTCAATGATGTTTTGTAAAGTTTTACCATTCAGACCCCATATCCAATTGGTTAAGGTTATCCAAGTTTTCTGCTTAGGAACATCAATTACAGACATTGTTTTTCACCATGACATCCTGTAAATTGCAGGTTTCAACCATTCTAAGTAGATTTAACTGGACCTTCTTCCGGAACATATCTTGACGTCGATAGTGGAAAGTGAAATGGAAAGGATTATGTGAAACCCGGCCAAAATGTGACTCATCAACCAGATACAAGAATGTTGAACAGTTAACCAGAAAGAAAAGGAGAAAAAAAATCGCATCCAAAACACCCATAATTGAGAACCACAATAAGAATTGCACCAAACAGATTAATACTTCATGCAAAACTGAGGAAAGAAGACAAGGGCATTACTATGCCTACTCTCATCACAAATTGATATAGTCAACACAGAATAGGTAACAGAAGATTAATGAAACCAAAAATAGCAATTGCAACAGAATTCTTATTGACAATATCCTAAACTAGGACTAAAATCTTGATGGAAATAATAATGAGGAAGAGAAAGGGCAATGCTTCTGGTTTCTCATTACAGTTCTGGAGGTCCCTAGCATGCAAATAGACCGTTAAATTCCTATATGGGGACAGAATGACCAATCCCTTAGTGTCACAGCAGCGTGTGGCTAAATGAACGATGAATAATTAACAAATGATAAGGCGTGTAAAATCACATGAATTGAATCAAATATAGATTCAAATTATCATACCACAAATCCACCAATTTAAGCAGAACTCTTCTTCCCAGATGGTTTATAGTAATCCAGATACCATGCCACAAATTTCTTCAATCCTGATTGCAAATCAGTAGTGGGCTTATAACCAAGCTCCCTGCTTGCTAAACTAATATTAGCATGAGTAAACAGCACATCCCCATTTGCAGGCATCGGCGACACAACCTTATTAGCCTTAACCTTCAACAACTTCTCCAATATATTAACAAGCTTACTAACTGGCACCGGTGAGGTATTTCCAAGATTATAAACCCGCAATTGAGCCGGCCCTTTCTTAACCCCACCACTTCCAGTACTCTTAGTAGCAGTATCCAATGCACCTAAACAGCCCTTCACTATATCATCAATGTATGTAAAATCCCTCGAAACAGTAAACCCATTAAGCCCTTCAAAAACTGAAACCTGCTTCCCTTTCAATATGTCCCTGGTAAAAAAGAAATAAGCCATATCAGGTCTTCCCCAAGGACCATAAACCGTGAAAAACCGCAGCCCCGTGATGGATAAACCATGAATATGATTATAAGTGTGTGCTATAGCCTCACCAGCCTTCTTAGTAGCAGCATAAAGACTAGAAGGATTATCAGTCCTATCCATCTCTGAAAAGGGTACTTTTTTATTGAGTCCATAAACAGAACTAGATGATGCCCACACAATAGCAGGCTGTGGATTCATTGATTTACAAGCTTCAAGTAAACTAACAAAACCACCAATGTTACTATGAACATAAGAGGCTGGGTTCTTCATTGCATACCTTACACCAGCCTGTGCTGCTAAATGCATTACATGTGTAAATTTGACTAATTTAAAAAGATTTGTCAACAAAACACCATCATTTATATCACCTTCAACAATAAAAACACCTTTACTCTTCAGCAAATTCTCTCTTGCTCTCTTCAATGACTTTTCATAGTAGCCATTGAAGTTATCAAGGCCAACAACGCCATCTCCTCGCTGCCTAAGTGCAGTGGACACGTGCATTCCAACAAATCCAGCAGCCCCAGTGACCAAAACCCGGAACCCATTTCTTGATTTGGGTCGACCAGAATTCTGAATCTGGTTCTTCCAATCAGAGTCTTCTAAATACTTCAGTCTGTTACTGGGACTTGAGTGGGGGTAGTGTAGAGAGAAGAAGAGGATTAGGCCAAGGAAAATGCAGGTCCAGGCTATTAATTTAATGAGTGAAAAATGGGTTCTCAACCGGTTAACATTCAATGGTTTGTCCATTTTGGTGGGTTTTTTTCTTTGTTTGTTTCTTCGGAAAATTTTGGTGGGAATGAGGAGGAAAGTTTGAGACTTAAGGTGGTTTTGATGGAAAGCTAAGATTTTGAAAGAAAGTTTGAGTCTTTGATGAATAGGTAAGGGGGGAAATTGTGAAATGGGTTCGAAGATGATATTGTGGAGGTGGATTTTGTGGGTTTGTGGATTTGGATGTGTTTCTGAAAGAGAAAGAAAGAAGACGATGATGGAAGAAATTGGATTGGTGTTATCTCTTGGTGGCTAAACTCGGTGCTTTTGCTTCTTCTTTTTGGGGGGTTTTATTCTTCTTGGTGAGGTAAATCTTTTGTTAGGTGAATGCAGTTGATGTGTTATGATCTTCTTAGATTTTTGGAGTTTTATCTGTTTAAGGAGGGAGAAAATATTTGTGCTTTATTATTTGAATACCAATCTGTATTTGCAAAAATCATTTAAATTGTTTTGTGTTTAAAACTTTAAATTCAAAAGAAGCTATTAGGATAAAAACTCTGTGAATAAGGTAATTCTAATATGAGTGTATCAAAACCAATTGGGCGGGAATAACTTTTTTTTTTTTTTAGTAATAAGTGAGAATAGCTTATTTTTGCACAAATTATGTTTGTTTTTTTCAAAAATTATAGATATTAAGAGAAAAATGTACATTGAAACCAGAAAAGAGGATGGGATATTCTTTTAATTTATGTTTTTTTTTCTTGATTAGATAAATACATTGTTAGTTAGGCAATGAATCCCTTCCTCCAAAAGGCATTGATTTCACAGAACAAATTCTTAATTAGCGACAGGCTGATCCCTCCATGAATGGGCATTCTTGGACTCAACCATCTTCGGCTGAGAGATGAGACAAGTACCGAGGAGACGGGTGCATTTGTTTACTCTCTTGAATCCCAAATTGTAATATTTTAGGTTGTATTATTGTTGATGGAAAGATGCAAATATCATGCTGAGAGAATCCTACCGCCAAGTCCATGTGGAGGTTTGCATAAAATCTGAAAAACATATCTTTCGTGCTTGTTTGCTTGTTTAGCAATGTCTTTCAAAAGTATTTATGGAATTTTTTTTATTTTAAATCAAGTTTTTTTTTAGTGTATGTTTTTAGATTATTTTGATGTGTTGATATAAAAAAAAATTATTCTAATATATTTTTAGACAGTTTATAACGTGTGCGAATACCCATGAATTGTTTGCTAGCAATAGGGTATTTGATTAAGAATCAAGGACTGTAAATGAAAAAAAAATATCATAAGAAATCAGAGGATCCAGTCGTCCTTGTTGGGGCATGAAGGAATAAGAATTGATTAATCACTTAATCTAAGTTAAACATGTGTGGTACCTTAAACAATGTTAGAGTCGTTGCTGTTCTGTCCATGTGGTCTAGTGGGGTATTTTTTTTAACACCAATCCAGCCATTTTTGTTATTTCAAGCAATGCTAGTGTATATATATATATATTTTTTATTAATGTGGATATCCAGATTAGCTTGCATGTACTTCAACTAATTATATAGATCTTGAAATTAATAATTATATAATTATTCAATAACTATTATATTAGTAACGGCATAACTCGAACATGAAAAATCAAACTTTTTAATTTTAAATTCTTATCGCTAGGTTGTATCAGGTGAAGGAATGAGGGCGATCATTGCATGGACCAGCTGGGTAAAAGCATCAAATAGACAGGACCACTTGCTGAGTGATTTATGGCACGCAAAGCATCTCTTAGAAGCACCTGCTTGTGCCATCCAGGATCCTAGCATTGTCCGTGGGCTTACTGTTTTGGGCCAGGATTGTCCATGTTTCTACTGTTTTGGGCCTGGAAAAGGGCTTTATTTAAGGCCAGGGGGGTGTCTCCTGGTTCAAAACTTCAAATTATGGACAAGTTTTCACAAAAACTGAAGTAAGAAAAGTGAATGAAATTGGAGGTTAAGTGCAGAAAACAGACAGGGCCCAGTCTGGATAGTTATACGTAGAGAATATAGTGATTATTTGGGGAGTTTAATTGAATTTGTTTTTTAAAGTAGTTTTTTATTTAAAAATATATTAAAATAATATTTTTATTGAATCCAAATTATCACACCTTGGGTCTTGGGGTATTTTCATAATTGTGCTATTGTTTTTTTTTCATGATTATTGTGTTTAGTTAGAAACAATTTGATATTTTAATAAATAAAAAAGATTACAAAAAATTCATTAGCGCTAAATAGTATTTGAACGACACATGCGAGTAATTCCAATGGCCAAAAACATCGTTTAATTTTCTCTGCACCAGGGTTTGAGCATCTCCATGCATATCTGTCACTCTTGTGATATCTTACTTGTTCATTAAACTTGCAGGATATTCAATGGATTTAAAAATTATGAACACTCTGATTATCAAAAAAAAATATCGTTCAAGGATGCATCCAACTCGTCTAGGTGGTGGTGCCTTCACGACATGGCAACATGTGCACCAAATGGATCTCCATTCTCCATTCCGATACATTATTTCTGATACATATTAATCTGAAAATCATTTTAAAAAAATATCACACAACGTGACACACATTAATACTACAAGTATGTTCATTGAGACTTCATTACATTCTTTTGATTAATTATACTCAAACAAATATCCACTCACAGTCTTGAATTCACAAGACTGTTAACAGTGTAAAGGAGCTAGCTGTACACCTTTGGCCTATCATAAACCAAACAGTTTAACATTTTGCAAAATCGGCGTTGTGAGAACTGCATGGGAGATCATCGGAGGTCTGTAACTGAGTGATGAAGTCAAAAGTAGCCGGATAACGTTAACCCATCCATCCATATTTGTCCGCTTTTTGCAGGTGCTGCGGCTATCTACGGCCGAGCAATCTTTTTCTAAGCGACCTGATTGTCATGGAATCGATGAAAGAAAGCTCTGCTAACCTCCAAAGTCCATGAAATTTCCTGCTGAAACACATGCTGACCCACCCTGAGCAGGAAAGTCAAACAATATAAGCCTTGACCCATTAATTCTAACTTCGTCGGGCATGTGTGTCTCTGATTTTCAACCAAAATTATTGATCATTGTGCAGCCGTAAGGGAGAAGTTCAATATAGTTTCACTCACCCAACATTTTACTGCATTTTTGGCTGAAGAATTATATTTTTCGTTTCTGTTTTTTTTTCTTCTTACTCTAGTATTTGACAGCAGGTGTATATTTTTCTGGATGCAGGGAAACCTCATCCTCTAAAAAATGTATTTTGTTGGTGTAGGTGAGTGAGTAAAATCCCGATTGTCTCATTCTTTTACAAGAAATGCACGTCTTTGACTCGAAACTTGAAATCTACTGTGCAAATAGCAAGTTTCTTTATCATCACGTCATACAATATATATTACTAAGGTTGAATCCCTAATTTTCAAAAAAAACAAGAACATCAGCCACTACATCACAAGTTATTTGTTGAGCTCAATGTTTTATTTGGTCTAATCGTCATGGCTCACAAGACATTTTCTCAACATTTTTTTTTTTATTTTGTCACTTAAAGAAAGATTTAATTATATTCCTAGTATATTTACATTTTTTTTTCTATTGGGAATGGACGTAAATCATTGCTAACAAATGTTTGTGTTTATTTTTAATTGGAGTATAAACATGAAATAAACACTCTCCTTTTTTTTCAGTGCCCCATTTGTAAACATAAAATAAATACTCGATGAAATCCATTTTTTAATTGTTATTTGAAATGCTCTTTATGATATAACTATTTTTATTATGTATTTATCTTATTTTATAAAATATATATTTTGTTGAAGTTATTTATTGAAAAATGTATAATTTATAAGGGAGACGAAATATTATATATAATCTATATATTAACGACCTAGCCCGATTCAACTGTCAGCCCTATATAGCAATTCATGGATGGAATTTAACATCTTCAAATAATTTTCCCCTCGAAGATGTTGTGAGTCTTCTTATTGTTACTGACGTCTGATGAACAATGCCCGGCTCACAACATTTCCCCCCCTTCTCTATAAGAAAACAGGGACAAATACCACTCACAAAATCCCATAAATTAAATAGAAATAGAAGAGAAAATGAGTTCAACTCAGTAGATGATCGTGGCCGAAATTGAAATAGCAAGAAAATGTTTGGAACTTGACAAGACAACTAGATGGAAACTACCCCATTCACCATAAATTTAGAAAGAACGCAGTAAAGGGCCGCTCAATAAGACGAACTGGACAAGATTCATGAATATTTCACCACCTCTCCTGAGAAATATTTTTCAATCAATCATGCGCGCTGGTGTGTTTTTGTTTTGATCCCTTAAATCACTCGGGCAAAAACAAAAACATTGACTGGACTTTTGTTTTATTTTATAGAATCATGATTTGTTGGTTTTCTTTCGGTTCTTTTTCACTCACAGGATTACAGTCTCTTCTGTCAATTTTTGCATCATTATTTGTTGTTAAATCATACTGTTCCAATTATTAGCTTTTCCCGATGAAGATACTGTACTCGTAGCTTGTTCTTGTATTTTATATTATATTATTGTATTGAAAAGTTTATTTGATTTAAAGGCATATTATTCTGAATACGTGAGTCTAAGAAGTTATAGATTTAGGGTGTGTTTCGTATTGATTTTGTTTTTGTGGTTGAGATTGAGGTTTTTAAAAAATAATTTTATAAAAAGTACTTTAGCTGCAATTCAAAATAAGTTTTGAAGTGTTTAGTTAAAACTGCTTTTGACTTTGAGATTAATGAAAAAAAAATTCATGTGTTTGGTTACCAAGTTTTTTATATTGCTTTTAGCTTAAAAACTGAAGGCATGAAACGGTGCGCTGCATTGTTCAAATCTTCTTCACGTGACAGTGCAGTGCTAGTGTGCACGTGAATTAATTCACGTGCACAGTAAACCGACCACTACGATAGCTTCCATGGCTGCACTATCCTCTGAAGGTTGCTTCTCATCCATGGATGTCTTCCGTGTGAGGATCGAAGGTCTGTGTGAGAAACGAAGGTTATTTATGAGATATGTGTTTTGTTCTCCCGGTTGTCTCTCTCTAGATCATGCCCCTGTTGCATTGTCCATGGAGGAAACATCGTCGTAGAGAGAGAGAGAGAGAGAGAGAGAGGCTCTGGTTCATCACGTTGAAGGAGGAAGGGTTCACGATCATTTTCGGGGATGAAGGAATTGTGATGAAGATGGTGCACCTTCATCACGTTGAAGGAGGAAGTCTGGTTGAATAAAAAATAGATAAGAAGGTGAGTGAATTATTTTGGCAGAACAGAGATGCTCTGCCTTCGTTGATAATAATTAGTCACTATAGTAGCTTAATGAACTGCCCGTGAAACGCAGTTTAGCTCGTTTTTTGCTGCGGGACCCTTACCAATTCATCTTCTTTTTTGCTTTACCAAACAACACAAAACTGATTATCGGTTGAAACTGCGTTTCAACAGCATTACCAAACGGGCACTTACGCTAGCTCGAACTCTTTTTACCTGATTGTACCACTAGTCAGAAATATTTTATATTGTAATAAAATATTTTACATTTTAATAAAAATAAAAATATTATTTAATTTAAGGCTCACCATGATATCCCACAAGTGAGATATTTATTTTCTCTCCCTTCTATTAACAGCTGATTTATATACCAGGGTTATTAACAGCTGATTTACGAAGGGAAAATGCTTAAAAATATGAAAGAGAGTTTTTATACTTCAGATTTTTATAAAGTCAAAAGTTTTTTTATAATTGCTAAAATCACGGGTTACCCAACCCAGCCCGTTTTCTTAAAAACACACGTGTGAATTTAGATTCACGAGCCGGGTTCAGATCAGGTTCACGGGTTCGGTTCATATTTGCCAACCCCAGGCCCCGCAGGGAAAAAAAAAGTGGACCATGCTGAGTGTTTAATGTTGTGGCTGGTCCCATTTTCTCTCGAGTATTTGCGAAGCTGATATTTATTAGCTGATTAATTCCATGTATACGAGCAAGGATACGCCTTGTTTGGAAATGGTGCTGCGCGGGCATTTCCTACCCCCCAAAGCATCAAGATATATTTTTGGATAAAATCCAAATATTGTATTATAACTATAAGTTCAACCCTAATCTCGAGCTGCTTCTTTTTTTCGTGGTTTTCTTGTTTCAAATTTGCTTTTACCTGAAAGATTAATAATTTTTAATTTATTAATATTCAAAATTAAAAAAGGATATAGTATAATTAAATCAACCAGCTCACCACAGTAACAAAACAGATTTTTAGCATCCCCGCAATCTAATCCAATCTAAAGGTACCCTCTAGAGTCTAGACTGGGACGTGGCCCACGGCAGAGCTAAAATGATTAAAATATCGTTTTTTATTAACTTTGGTGTTAAAACGAAAGTTTTCGAGATAGTTATGTATTTGATTACTTTTATGAATTTTAAAATTAATAACTAAATAATTTTTTAATAATTGACCATCTACGGGTTCGAGCAAAAGATTATTGGTAAACTTAACTTATAATTCTATTAAAAAATAATATAAATTATATTTTAGAATTTTATCTAATAATTTAAGTTTTTAGGTGAAATAATTTTTTAATATAGTATCAGAGTCTTATTGACCCAGCAGTTACGAGTTTGAATCTCACTACCCTTATTCTATTTAATAAAAATCAAGCACAAAATAGTTATGTATAAGTCAATTAATTTTATGAATAACTATATAAATTTTTAATAATTGACCATCTACGGGGTCGAGCAAAAGATTGTTGGTAAACTTAACTTATTAACTATTCTGATAAAAAATAATATAAATTATATTTTAGAATCTCGTCTAACAGTTTAAATTTTTAGGTGATATATTTTTTTAATTGGTATTAGAACTTTGTTGACCCAGCGGTTATGAATTTGAATCTCACCATCCTTATTCTATTTAATAAAAATCAAGTATATAATAATAAAATTTATGCAAATTTTAAATCTAAAAAACTTTTAATTAAAAAAATATTAAAAAATAATATAAATAATAATTTAATATATCACCTAATAACTTAAACTTTATTAGTCAGTTAGGTGGGCACTGTACGTAAAATATCCAGAACGAGTCCTTCTCAGATCCATCTTCCGAGGATGGAACTGACAGCCTAGAGGGATGGCCTCCAGTAGACTCTCCCACCTACGGCGTAGCCTAGTTCGTGGGCACTGTACGTAAATTTCTTTCTTTTGTTTACGAGTACAGTTTTCTTGGTGGTTTACTTTAAATGTTCCATACCTGAAACACCGAGTCCTTCCATTCACCCTCCTGTACACACCACAGGCTTCTCACCTACGCGACCTCACACATTCGGTGGAAAAGACTGGCCGTGTGGGATGCATTTCTTTCACGAAGCTGGCTGCTGCATGTCCACGTGCCACTTCACTCGTGGGCCCCCCGCAGATATCTTCCTGGTTAAGGTGAAGGACACCAGCATCGCTCGTGATGCATCTCGGCCAAAAGTGGAGAAAAGTGACGGCTGAAATGTTTCATCACAGTCTCGTTTTCACCTGTATCTGAAGGCGCCCCGTCTTGATTTGGCCATGAACAGGGAGGGGACTGTGCCTTGAAATGGATGCTTCGTTACAAGATTGAAGATGCTGATTGCGTCGTATTTTGGCAAGATTTTTAGAAGTGATTCCCTTCATGCGTGGTTCAGTGTTTTGCTGAAAAGGAAAGGGGACACAGGTTTGCGAAAAATGAGAATGAGCTCCATGAAATAATACACCGGATCAAGTTATATTCCCACAAATATAAACAGGGAAACCCTCCCCGTCTCAATCCACAGTCGCTATAACCTACATTTGCCCAAAATTTATTTGATTCGGATAATTGATTTTTTAGAAACGTGATTGAATTTGTTTTTAAAAGTGTTTTTATTAAAAAATATATTAAAATAAAATTATTATGATATAAAAACACCAAAAAATAATTTAATTTTTTTAAATTTTATTGTCATAATTTTTCTTAAAAAAATATAGTGGTAACTATTAATTCTAAAATAACTCTTAGTTTATAAGGTTTAATTTGGATTTATAATTTTGTGTTGGACTGAAATGCGGTTAAGGAAGGCTGTTTATTTTTTAAAAAAAAATTGAATAAAAAATAAAATATATCCTATCTAAAAAAAAACTCTAGATTAATTAATTCAATTTTCTCCATTTTGCCCTGAAGACGGATAAATCACCAGGTTTAAATTAATTTATACAATTAAATCATACAATAACTATAGCCGAGACTTTTATAATAATTACACACGGAACAACTATTCTAGAAGGATTGGTTTATATATATATATGAACAGGGTACTCAATGAGAATGCTCATAAATTAATCATAATAATATAGTAAAATTGAATCAGAAGCGTAAAGTGATGATGACAATTAAGATTTTGACACATGGTCACTTAATTGCGATTCATGAGTTAACTTGCGATATATGTAAAGATACTTTGTTTAATTTTTATTTATTACTTTGTAATTGATTTCTAAGGGAGTTCTCGGGTGGCGGCTGTTTATTTTATTTTTTGTTTTAATTATTTCTAAAACATAATATTATTATAAAGAGTCCCTTAATCATGAAATTGCATCGAATCTAATTTGTGGTTAATATTATAACTTTCATGATTGAGGACTAATTATAAATACATATATGAACCCCATACACCCTGTAGAAATAAATTATTACTTTAATATATTAGACATTAACACAATTAAAGAAGTTATTACAGTGATAAAAATCTTGGAATTAAAATGAATATTTCATTTGAAGTTTAGGGTTTAGGGTTCAAGTTTCATTAATTATATTATTTTTAAATTATGTTTTTTAGTGTGAAAACTAATAATTTATTTTATTTTTTGTGTGAGTAATTTACATGATACATACACATGAGTTAAAAAATTTAATTTCAATACGGAGCAAGTTAATTGAAACACTCTAATTAAAAAAAAAAATCATATGAATCATTATTGATAGTGTTGATATGACATTGGACCATGTAACAAGACTAGGAGAAATAAAAATAAAAAGCTCAAAACACCAAATATTTTATACTGTATATAAAAGATATCTCTACAAAAAAAATATCATTTGATTTGATTGCAAAGGATTTTCAGACTTTTTATTGAAGAAAATCTAAGTGACTATCTGAGTATCAAATCAAAGGCATTGAAATTTACGTGCTAACTCAAACCGAGTTTTCATATAAAATAGTTTACATTATCAAAAAAATTTTTTTTTGCAAGATATAATTGTTTATTACCATTACCTATACCGTTCATAGGATCAAGATATTCAAGTGGCGTGGCGTTGTAATATAAGAATGAGATCTCCTAATCAGGTCTTAAATTTGAATAAGAGTGTACTTGTCTTATAAAACTCATGATAATTATAGTTTTATTTATTTAATTTGAATATGCAAAGACTATCTAAAAAAAGGTAGAGTTAGGACCAAGACAATTGAAGTTCAGGTTTAGTATTTCATTTTAAAAAACGCTTGGATCAAGATATTCAAGTGGCGTGGCGTTGTAATAAAAACATGAGATATCTGAAGCAAGTCTTTAGATTTGAGTAAAAGTTAAATTGTTTTATAAGAACTTATGATAGTTAGAGTTTTGTTCATTTAACCTGGATCTGTAAAGAATATTTAAAGAGAGATGAAGATTCCTCGAATAGGATCAAGATAGTTGAAGTTCCAATTTAGTATTTCGTTTCAAAAATACTTTTTTGAAAAAAAAATGAGTTTGTTTTTTTTTTTTATTTTAAATTTAAATTTAAATTTCTTGGTGTTTTAAAATTATTTTAATATATTTTGTATCAACAATAATTTTTAAAAAATAACTTAATATATTTCTAAACGAAAAACATATTATAAAAAAACAATCTCAACCATTTTCTAAATACCGAAATATATATGTTTGACAGGCTACATTCGTCCTCTCGCTTCCAGCTTCCAGGAACAAGAGCATCCTTAAAAATATCAGCAATCATTTAAATTATTAAAAATTATAAAACAATAATCATTACTCAAAAAAACACATACAAAGGAAATGTTTAATTGGAGATAAGATATGAAAATCTCGTGCACATAGACTGTAACATTAGGATGCAACACACAAGATCTAACAAGAATATTCAATTAGAAAAACTCTAAAACTATCAGCTTAAAAAGTCAAGGTAAAACCCTTTTACAGCTAATTAAATAAAAAAATTGAATATTTATATATCATTTATTGGATTTCTAGGCAATCATATGATGATTATCTATAATGTGTGTGTGAGGGGTCTTATATTTAGATTGAATTCTGGTAAACTATGATAATATCGACATTTTATCAATTTATATAATTCATTTTAAAAAACCTATTTCCTTGGATTAGTTTATATGAGGATTAAATTATATCCATGTACTCTCAACCATGCTACGAGCAAAAGTTGTTAATATCGTTCCGGTTTTTCTGTTGGTACGGAACGTTTCGGTTTCAGAGCATTTCAGTGTGCTATTTCGGAATTGTACTGTTCATATATAATTAATTATATATATATATATACATGAAAAAAAATTAAAATATTAATTTAACAAGCATAATTAAAAAATTCAAGATAAATTAACTTTAAATTATATAATATAAACACAAAGTCAAACAAACATAATAACACAATCACAAGTTAAACAAAATAAGGAGGATTTTAAGGCCGGAACGGTACCGAGACAGTTCCGATCGGAATTTGGCCGATATTTCTAGAACGGGACCGGAATTAAAACCGAGATGAAAATGATACCAAATTTTATCTCGGTTTTTTTAATGGCATGGAACATAACGGTATTGACAACCCTGGCTACGAGACCTATGGTGCAGCAAATCCCATCACCTTATGTTCATTTAGCTCTCAAATCTTGTTAATTGCTAATTCAATATTTGGAATTGTCGATGGAAAGTTCTTTTAAAAAATATTTTTTTTCTATTTTTACATAACACATTAGAATTATAAAAGAGTACGAAGAATATTAATTTAATAATTTTTTAAAAAATAAGAACAATTTAAAAAATACATCCAAAATATATTATATTGAAACAGTCGAAATATCGAAAAAATAGAAGTAGGCCCCATGACCATCAACGTTTTCCAATTGAAAATGTCGCAACATTCACGCGCCTAGCCGAAAGCCATCAAAGCATCAACTCATAGTACTCCTCAACTTGTGTCGCCTCCCTTCCCCACACAGACCCCAAAGTTTCCGCTGCATGTCGCTCCCAAATGTACTCGTGATTGATGTAAGTGACATGCACGCGTAATGCAAGTTCTTGTTTATTATTTTGTTTCTCGATTTTGTAGCCAATAATTATATCTATCTATCATATATATATATATAGATATATGTACTATTTTTTTCACATCAAACCTAAATTTTCTTCTTTATTCCGATAAAGTTTCAACCACTGCTATTAAACCCAACCCTACTTGGTTACCCGACTAATTCATTTCATGATTAAACTTAATTAGATATTTATTAAAAATAGCATTATTTTTATTTCAAAATGAAATTCTTGACATGATCGAATTAGATTAATATGCCCTACTCGTAAGTTAGGCTATGCCTGTATCCAGAATCATGTTTTATACCTGTGGCTTGAAGGGGACGATGAGTATCAATTCAAATCTATTTCAAGGTGACAATGTGATTGTGATTATTTTTTATTTAAAAATATAGTAAAAGTTTTTTTATTTTTTAAAAATTATTTTTAATATTGTCATATTAAACTAATTTAAAAGCATTAACATTTTTTCCATTTAAAACATTTTTTTTTATTAATAGTTTATCAGATTTATGATTAAAAATCTTGGCCCCACAAAACCCATGTCCCTTTCAATCCCAGCTGTACAATTGATGGTAGATGCTCTATTTTCTTGATATCTCTTTGATATCATTTTGAGCAGCGCGATTTACTCCGTGATTAGCAGTACCATCTACTATGCCTACATTCCTCTCAAAAGTGGAGCTCATTTCCTCCCCTGCTTGTCCTTCTATTGCACGGTACAAAAAGGTCCTTCAATTGTCTCGTCACTTCAATCTGGTCCCTAAAACTGTAATGGCTACTAGTCTTCATGGATAGTTCAAACTACTGATCAAGGAGTGAGTGGTAGGTATGATTCTTATGTTGTGTCAAACTCCTATTTGAATTCCCTGGCCATTGAGTCAGAGCAAACTATAAGTTATATAAAATATCTAAATTTAAATAAGTAATCGAAATATTTAAGCCCGGAAAATATTTTAGATTTTTCATTATAATAAACACCCGCCTCTATTAGCTTTTATAATTCTTTAAAAATAATATTATTTTATTTTAAAAATTCTTTTGACATCGAAAATGATCTAAAACACTAAAAATATTAATTTTAAATAAAAATAAAAAAGTATTTTTTTTTCAAAAGCAAACAATGCTAAACAGGACTTTAAAACTAGACAGAGTTACCCAATATTATAAATCTAGTTGTTTTTAAAACAAATAAATTAAATTTTAATAAAAAAATAGACATGCCCTTAAAAAAACCAAGCTATTGAATGATTTCCCTACCGAGGCAGGAGGTATAGATAGACCTTTTGTGTATGGAAATGAGGAAGGAATAGTACGAAAACAAACATTTAAATTTGAAAAAGTGAATGTGCAAGAATGCCCTCGTTTCCAGGATTGTCCGGAAACCAGAAGACAGCTCCAGGGTCCCATCCTTGTCACCGTTTTTACTGCACTCAAGGACATCAAGGTTATTACCGTAAATAAACATGTTCAGAGAGCCTTATGGTCGGTCTGGCCATATGGTCCAGTTCAAAGATTCTCTGTTTTATGGAGCCTCGCAAATAATTCCTAGCCGCTTGTTCAGTATTTTTTTCATATTCAAATTAAGCACATTTTTCTAGCCTAGCCGGTTTAAATAATTTATTCAAGGAGTTTATAAATAATAGTTTTTTTCTCACATCTTATTTCGAGACTTGCATTTTGATGATTAAAATAATTTTAATATCTTATTTTAAAATGAAAATAAATAATGATTTCATTGTAATTATTGTAATCCGATTTTTTAAGAAATATATTTTTTAAGAAATTAATCACATGAGGCAACAATGGAGCAAGGTTGATGCTGTAAAACATGTTATAAATAATAATATATACATTTCATTAGTAAAAATCTCGTATTCATTGAAATATATATTAATAAAAAATATTTTCAAATTTAATTGTAGAGAAATTCTACCAGACTTGTGGCGCGGTTAAAAAAACTATGGCCACCCACGTCCAAGCTAGTCCTTCTTGAAAATAGATAGACTTCACTGTCCAACATGGTCCATAGAAACTCCTGTTAAATCCCCAAAATACCCGTCCACAAAAACTTCCCGCGCAATTAGAAACAACGGACGGTGTTTGATGAGATAATATCAGATAAGATGATCATAACCATCATGATCATCTCTGACCTGTAGGGCCCACTCCCTCCCTCTTCCCTTTTGAAAACCCACCTGTCTTCCATTACCCCAAATCAATGCCTCCCTTCGATTATTTTTTTCAAAAATTCACAAATCTTACAGCACAAGCACCTCCTGCCTCACCTCTATAGCATATACGGGAGTACGATAAAAAAAAGTTTATTTATTTATTTTAACTATATTCAAATAATATTTTTAACATATCATATTAGAATAATAATAAAAATATCAATTTAATTTTGTTTTTTTTAAATTCAAAAATCTTAGTTGAACCCAATGCCAAACGGTGTCTTAGCTCCCTTTATATAACCCCGAAGAAGAAACTCCTCACCCAATGTGCCTTACTCTCATGTAAAATAGCCTCTTCTCCACTCCTTCCCTACCAAATGGCACTAAGTATATCTCATGCTTCAGTGCTCTTCACCGCCACCGTACTTACCCTTCTCCTTGCTCCCACTCCCATCAGTTGCTGGCGTCCATGGCCTCACCTGAAACCCAACAGCTCCGACCTTCTTTATGATTCCTCCAAAAAATATGAAGGGTCATCGGAATTTGTTCACCTGCGTTATCACATGGGCCCAGTGCTGACCGGGAACATAACAGTCCACATAATCTGGTACGGTAGATGGGAAAAGCCCCAGAAGAAAATTATCCGCGAGTTCATCAACTCAATCTCCGCCGTCAATGCGCGGCCGCCGTCTGTTTCCGGGTGGTGGAGAACTGTGCAACTCTACACGGACCAAACCGGAGCCAACATCTCACACACCGTCCAATTAGGGCAGGAGAAGAACGACAGGTTTTATTCCCACGGGAAGTCCTTAACGAGGCTGTCTATCCAGTCGGTGATCAAGAGTGCCGTCACAGCCAAATCTAAGCCGTTGCCTACTAATCCGAGGAACGGCTTGTATCTGTTGCTGACTTCCGCTGACGTGTACGTTCAGGATTTTTGCGGGCAGGTTTGCGGGTTTCATTATTTTACATTCCCTTCAATTGTAGGGTACACGTTGCCCTACGCATGGGTAGGTAACAGTGCGAAGCTGTGTCCTGGCGTGTGTGCCTATCCATTTTCTGTGCCCAAGTATATACCCGGGCTGAAGGCGCTAAAGTCACCGAACAGTGACGTGGGCGTTGATGGGATGATAAGCGTGATTGCTCATGAGATTGCAGAGCTGGCAACCAATCCATTGGTGAATGCCTGGTATGCAGGGCAGGATCCAAGCAGTCCCGTGGAAATAGCTGATTTGTGCGAGGGCATTTATGGAACTGGAGGAGGTGGGTCCTACACTGGACAAATGTTGATGGATCATGACGGGTCCACGTTTAATATGCATGGGATCAGGCGGAAATATTTGGTTCAGTGGGTTTGGAACCATTTCAAAAATTACTGTAGTGGCCCTAATGCCCTTGATCAGTAGTGGTATTTCCCTATTTCCGCGTTGTTTATTATTTCCTGTAATTTTGGGTTTTGAATTTTGGGGTTATTAATGCATTAAGGTAGTTAAGGTTGTTTAAAATCTGTAATAATCTCTACTATACTATTTTTGTATACCACTTTATTGTCTTCTCCCATTATTAAAATCTTGTCTTTTCCCATCATTAAAATTCTTGTCTTTTCCCATCATTAAACTAGTTAGGCAGTCTTGCTGAAGATATTTTTTATGATTAGATTTTTAATTTGATGGGGGCTAAGTGTGTACTTGTCAAATGCGAGTGCACTGTGTTTTAAATTTAAAATATATTAATTTCATGTTTTTCCCATCAAATAAAATTTATATTACTTATGTTATAACTATTTTTTTTTTCTTATTTTAAATGATAATTACAAATTGATGTTGACCCGAGGCTCATCTTAAAATCTCCATGGCTGCCAATCGCTGAAGCACCAAGACACCTGCAATTCCCAGCAAGTTGATTTAAGGTACACATTTATCACTTTCAGACACAACCTGTGCAGTGTGCACTTGGTGTTATCGAAAGCAAACAAGCCTGGCCTATCTCTCAAGGACCCCCACTGTCTTTTTCTTTTTTCATCTCTTTCCAACAATTAATCAAGAAAACTTTCATGGGATTTGAGCTGATATGATGTATGGTACGAATTTTTTCTCCTTTTCCACGACAATTTTGGATGCTTTTTTCCTTCTCTTTTCCGGTGAGATACGCATATCATCGTCGTGATGTACTAAAAGCAAGGAATCGGCCATCGTTAAAATTTTGTAATGGTATTGATTTTGCTGACGCGGTGGGTGCTGCTTCTGATATATGTTTGGTAAATTATTATGATTAAAAATATTTTACAAATAATATTATTGATTCCAACCGTAGAAACATTAAGATAATGATTCTCTGATTGATGGTTCTCTTATCGATGGATTTGGTTTTCAATGATTGTTTAGTATTGTGATGAATAATATATTTTTAAAGTATTTTTAATTGCAAACTTATATAATTATTTATATATATATATATATATTCATAACATTATAATATAAAAATAATAAAAAACACTACAAAATATAACTTTAACATTTTTTTCAAGGTAAATATACTTTTAAAAAACCAGTGTTGTCTAATATTGTTCCGATCATAATATTCCGTGCCATTAAAAAAAACCAAGACAAAACGATGTCGTTTTTATTTTAATTTTAATTCCGGCTCAGTTTTAGAAATACCGATCAAATTCTAGCTGGAACATCTAAAATATAAAAGTTATTGTAATCCCAAAATAGTTTCAAAGTGTGACCAGATACCGGTGGAATTCTTTTTCAAGATTGTTTGGTTGCATGTGTTGCTGAGTAAAAACAAATATCCAAAAAAAATGACATACAAGGATATCATTAAAAATACTCATTCATTGATAGTTCAAAGAACATGCGAGTGCAAGAGGATTTTAATAATTGAAAATGCAATTAGAAAATATTAATTATTCTATCTCCATAGCAAGAGAAATCTTGTTTTTTTTTTTTTTAAATTAATTTTTTGAGCTCCAAATGAAATTCCTAATTAAAGTTATAATTAAGAAACTCGACATCGTTAGATATATTAATTTAATAACTCATTAACTCAGAATCTAATTTAATCTGAGTTGTATTGTAGATTTTTTTTATTTTAAGTTCATAGCTTGGAAAAACACCTTCAACTAGGAAGACAAAGGGAGCCTTGTATTCTCCTAGTATTTATTTTATATTTGCTTATTTATTAGCTAGATTTTATATTTTCATCAACTTGCACTCTACGTGTATCAATAGAATTCAATCCACCACCAAATGTGTTTTAGTGTCACGGGACTGTTAAGATAGGTAGACACTCAATTGGTAGAACTGCCCCCAATAATTCTCTGAATTTAAATAATTAACCCTTTATTTATTTAATTTATTTTCGTTTTAAAACTAAACAGAGCACCACCACATTACGTGCAGCCTAAAATTTGATGTTTAAACGTGTAACAAGGTTGATTATTTTCTAGAATAAAAATGGTGAAGATAATAAAAATAAAAACACATTTGATTTAAAAGATAAAGATAAATATATTAAATACATTCATTTCTATTAAAATATAAAATACACGGAGATATGTTATCTACGTAAAATTTAGTTTCATTTAAAAAATATTAAATTAATATTATTTTATAATATTGATAAAATGATATTAAAAGTATTTTAAATAAAAAAACCACTCGCAAGTCGCACACAATACCAAGGGAGTAGTAGGGGACCTAACATTCCCCCATGTTCATCTCGCCATTTTTTAATAGCCAGACAAAGCACTAGCAAGATTCAATTTGGGGCAAGTGGCGTCTTGTCCTAGCGGTTAAAGGGAACTTGTTTTTTTTCTCTGTACTAGGGATTTCAAGTCCCACTATGCACGTCTGTCATTCCCCGCGATGCCTTACATGTTCACTGAGTTTGTAGGATGTTCAGTAAGTCCAGAGATTACTTGTGGTGCGCGTAAACTGATCCGAACACCCCGATTATAAAAAAAAAAAATCAATTTGGGAACCAGCTGGCTTTGGTCTCAAGTGACATCAATTTGCAGGAAAAAAAACAACAAGTAGTTTTCTTACTTTGACTTCGGTGGGATTTGTAGCTTCTCAGAGTAGGTAATGTTCGGAAATAAAGTCATGCTAAAGCACAAAAGAAGAAATAAAATATTTAGGAATTTACTATCTTAATCCTAATTTATCAACTGATAATTTTATATTAATCAGATTCTTTGAAACATGATTAGCTTGCGATGGCGACACTCATTAGTCTCGAGTAGTCAGCACTCAGGCGGCGGTGGAAAAGTGGTCGCCGCGCCTGAACCCTGATCCTTGCTCTACAAGCACAAAAGTCATTGCCTTCTGTCTCCCATAATCTATTAAAAAAAGGAAGAAGAGGCCTTCGCAAAACATCCTAAACCCTAATTACACGTCCCTTTTACTTCATCGCTATGCTTAGGCCCCGTTTGTTTGCTGGAAAGTGGTTTCCTGGAAAGTGAATCCTGTAAAGTGAATTTCTGGAAAGTGGTTTCCTGAAAAGTGAATTCCTGGAAAGTGAATCCTGTAAAGTGAATTCCTGGAAGGTGGTTTCCTGGAAAGTGAATTCCTGAAAAGTGAATTCCGATGTTTGGCAGTGTTATGGAAAATGAACTGGAAAACACTTTCCAGTGTTTGTTTGTGTTATGGAAAAGGAATTGGAAAATAATTTATTAATAAATTAATTTTTTTTCAAGATTATCTAATATATATAAAATATTTAATATAAAATATTTAATCACTTAAAATAAAAAAATGAAATCTAAAAAGTATAATGATGAATTTTTTTTATTATATCCTATATTCATACATAGCTTATTTTATAAAATATAACAATATATGTCATATCATATTATAGAGAAATAAGCTTGTGAAATATTTTTTTAAGTAAAACTTATTATTAATATATATTTTTTTCCAATTTTAAAAACTTAAAATAAGTTTTTTTTAATTTTAAATCAAAATCTCAATGCAAAATTTTAATTTAGGGTGATTAAAAAAAATAGAATTTTTAAGATTTAAATTATTAGTTTTTGTGTTTTTTAATTGTTAATATCAGAATTATTATTTTTTTTTTAAAAAAATAATACTTTAACATGTTTCTATTTTTTTTTTAAAAAAAACAATAACTATTACCGGTCCAACAATTTATTAAGTCAACCATACAAAAACCAAAAACTGATTTTTACTAGCTAGCTCGCGGAAAGTGTACTCCGGTTCTTAAAAGAGGAGTACACTTTCCTTTTGTCAAGCCTTAGGTTTTCCTTGGCTGGAAACAACTTTCTGGAAAGTTGTTTCCGGTGTTTAGTAAACACAGGGAAACAACTTTCTGTAGTTTGTTTCTTTGGAAACAACTTTCCAAGAAAGTTGTTTCCAGCAAACAAACACTGGAAAGCAAGGAAAGTGAATTCCGGGAATTCACTTTCCTTGAAACAAACAAGGCCTTAACGAGCATTGGAGTTGTATACAGCAAGGATCAGATCAATGGCGATGGTTTCATGAGTATTGGACTATGAAAAAGGATTAAGGGAGTGTTTGACTTTGTGATAGCTTTTGCGGTTGAGGATAATCGTAGAATCAAATTGTTTGATAAATTTTGTCTCACCGGTTTTTATAATTATAGGACCCACTAAAATTGCATTTAAATCTCAGTTTGCCAAATGTTTTCCCCCCAAAACACTACTATAAATATTGAAAAATTGCTTATGACACTATTGATGTTAATTAATTTGACAAAACAATATTTTTGTCAATGATAGTAACAAGAACAAGAAATAAAGAAAGTAAAAATATATACCAAAAACAAGAAAAGAAAAAACCATAAAACACCATTAATTCACAGACCACACATTAATATACAAACACAAACCACACATACACCGACAACTAGCAAACCCTCCCGCCAGGACACAGATCAACCCACTCTCAGCTATAGCCGATATGATTTTTGCCAAATATAATTACAATTCTAATTTTATTCATGATGATATTTTACTATATATTATTTCTCTATTAAATAGTCAAGGATCAATGATGCCTTCATGTACGACTTTAGTTCGTGATAAAATTGCAAGTAATTTGATAATAAATATCTAATTTACTTGAACTATTAATTACATTATGTTACTATGATTATTAAATCTACATTTTTTTATATGAAAAAACATTGTAACTAAGCACAAAAAATTATTGTTCATCAAATCTCAAATGCAATCACAATTTTAACTAAACATTTCAATTTTAGTTATGAATCTTAACTAAAAGTATTTTTTATGAAACTGTTTTTTGTTTTAATTTTAACCACAACAACAACCGCAATATCAAACACGTTTTAAAGAGTGTATTGCACTGCCTGCTGAGTTTACATCCTTATGTCGTAACGTTGCTTCATCAAACTTAGCTGGATTCTTAACCTCGCCAGAAAGAGGACAGTGCTGATGTTTACAGCAGCTAGCTGCTTGTTTTCAATCGTGAGGTCGAGGGCAAGCTTGCAGTAACTATCTCTCCCTCTCTCTACATCCTGCAATGGTAGCTGAAAACAAGCATGTCATTATCAAAATCACTATAAAGGAATAAATGATGATCAAAAAAGAAGGAAAAGGAAAAGAGAAAAGGAAACGAATTCCCTGCAGCGCGTCCACATCACTGTCCAAGCTCTTTTGATTTCAACGCGATAAATTCCAGACAACCGATAAAAAGAAGGGGGAGAAAAGTGAGAAAAAAGAAGCCAAAAAGAGCTTTGGTGCAGATTGATTATTGCATTGAAATGAACGGTGGTGATAAGAGTGGGGCCCCTCTGAGGATGATCATGTCATCTATTTTTCACACAAATTTGTTGAAGAAGTGACACAAAGAGAGGTGGCAATGGATGGCCTGAAAATCTGAAACCAGCTGATACGCGGGGAGCTAATGATTCGGTGTCGCATTGAGGATGAGATCTACTTGAGAGGCACCGAATTCATGATCTTCAAGGACCTAGTGGGATACATGATGTTCTAACTCTATCAACTGCATAAATCTTCGGTGCAAGAAGGTGAAAAAAGAAGAAGGGTCATCATTTGTAGGATTGAGAAAAAAATACTGAAAAACTGTTTAACTTGAAAAGAAAAAAGAATCATTAAGAACCCCCCATTAAACCAAGAAAATTGAACCATTAATCGATTAAAATATTTTAAAAAACTTCTGATCTGGTTTGATTTAGGTTTCTTAAGGCTAAAACCGATAAATCAATACTAATAAATCAAAACTGAACCTAGCCAGTTCAGATTAGAAAATATATACTATAAAAAACTTTCTATTCTTCCAATTTGGTTCAATTTTTTTGGGTTGATTATATTTTGGTGAAATAGGAGAAGGGAAAAAATTGCTTAAAATAATAAAAACCCTAAAAAACTGAAAACTATTTTTCGTGTTCTTACATAAAAATCCTAACCAAAACAAGTCAGTTAAACTGATTTCGGTTTTTTTTCCTTTGTGATTTTGATTTGATTATTTTTATAGATAAAAATCGAACTGAATTGTAAATGATCACCCTAATCATGTGTCCATACTCTATGTGTACATGTACATCTCTATAATAAGCATGAGCACTATGCAACGATATATTTTCCCCAACTGGTACATTGTATATGCAAAATTAAACCATAATCATAGCATGGAATTCCCAACCCATAAATTTCACCTTTCTTAAAGTGTATACCATCCCTTTATTGCCTTCAACTTTAATTGATCTTTCCCTTTTACTGCTATATACTAATTAACTTATCTTTACTGCAATGAAGAAACTGTGTCTATTAGCTAGCTAGAATTGATCCTCACAACCTTGTTTCCTTGATGATTTATTGAGGCTAAGAAGGGAAATACAAACATCCAATTAGATAAATCATACATGAGCATTTTAGAAGCATAAATATTTTTTAATTTATTTTTTTCTATCAATTTAAGAATTTAATTTTTATTCAGTATTTTTTTTTTAGTTTTTCTATTTTAAAAGAATAGTTTTTCTATTTCTCTCTCTCAGTTTAACAATTTTATCTTTTTTATTCATCATTATTATTTTTTTAGTTTTTTCAATTTAGTATTATTATGATTATTCTATTAAAAATATTGCAATAATTTTTTGATGGTATGGTTTTTGCGCGGTAAGATGTTCTTCATTTCATGTTTCTAATTCAAACTCAAAACACATTTCTTTGATTTCGTTTTTTTATACGGCTGGGGCTGCATTTCCCTCCAAGCACAAATTCAATTCCGTTTAATTTTTTTTAAAAATAGTCTTACATGAGTTGTACTCAAAACTGTTTTTAAATTTTGTTAAGAGAAAGCTAAAAAGCTATCTCAATGCCAGACACACTATGTATTAGTGTATTAAGGTAAAGGTAACGGAAAATTAAGGAGTTAAAATTCTAGGAGTTCTTTTATTGCCCTCTTGGCTCTGCACTGTGTCTTGGTTTCGTATCTGCAATGTGAAGCAATAAATATGAGGTAAAAAAGAAGAAAAAAGAAATTCTGGGTTTTTATCAGAGTTTCGATATTCATCGGCTGCTGATGCTGTGTGCTCGATGGATGTACTGTGGCGTGTACATTTGTCTGAAAAAGATTTGAGCAAGAACAATTGATACATAACTTTGATTTTTGAAAATGATTTGAGCAAGAACAATTGATACATAACTTTGATTTTTGAAAATGTTACAAGATTCCAAAAATACATGAAAGCTGTAACTTAAAAAAGAGGACTACAAAGAAACCAAAAAAAGGAAATACAAAAAAAAAAAAAAAGTGCCCCTCAAAATTCAGTCTTGGACATGAACTAGAATGAAAAAAAGGGACTGACCAGAACAACAATTATTCACACCACACGTCGGATTCGATCCGACTCTGCAAAATCATAGCCCACTTGAAAAAGAGAGCAATCCCTGCAACAACCTCATCAGGACCTTTCGTGTCACAAAGAAAATATCACTGCAACAATGCCAACTCCGAAGAACACAGCATTATCAAGAACATTTAAAGTTACTGCTCCAGAATTATCCACAGCAGTATCTGGACTCTCTGCAGATTTAGACCCCTTCTTTGTTTTTTCAGGTGCTGGTGCGGGAGGAGGAGGTTTAGGTGTGAAAATATCAACAGGAAGAAGCACCTTTGTCAACCTGATAAACAGCTAGCTGGTTATCAGTGTATATAGTCCCAGACACGCTTGTATTGGTGAGTCCTGTGGTTATGTTCACCGAGTTCCCGGCGGTGGTTACATTAAGCTCTAACCTTCCACCTGATCCTGCCTGAGTGGTCAAAGGGTTGCTCACAGTCTGGAATTGGGAGTTCGAGAGATATTGCGGGATGATGTGAAACTGCACCAACTCAGCCTTTTCTTGATCGTTTAGTGAGTTGAGGGTGCCTGGTTTGAGGCTCGAAAATGCGCTATCACTCGGTGCAAAGATGGTTATAGCATTGTTTGTGTTGTTGAGCTGGCCATTCAATGTGACATCCTCTCGAGTGGCTTTCAAAAGCCGGGTGAACACACTGAACTGGCCACCTTTTTCTAGTATTTTGGTGACATTGGCTGGACCAGGTGGTCCTGGGGCTGCAGCCGGTGACTGAGCTAGGGTTGGGGGGCAATAAAGAAGAAAGGATAGAATAAGTGGAAAATGAGAACATAAATTGTGGCACCATTTTAGTCTGTTTTTGTATAAAATGGACTGTATTGCTACTTCCTACAAGTGCTTGATGCATAGAGTGGACAGGGAAGAGGGTTTTTATAATTCTGGTGGTGGAAGATTAGAATTAGGTGTAATGTACGATTTAAGTTTCAAAACCTTAGCTGTTAATACCTTATCTTACTTCAAAAGGGAGGGGGAAATCAGTGGAGAGAGAGGAGTAAACACTGCTGCAACAACTAGTTTGCTTGAAGAAACAAATAAAAATGTGCATCATTTCCTTATATTAATCCTTGATAATACTTTGCTTGCCCCAATCTCAAGAAAGATTGATGGTGGCATGGTGTGCCGACCTCATCAATGTTATTCTCTGACCAGAAATTATATGTTCTCTGCAACTCTTATTGCGTCATGTGGGTTCCCTCACCGTTGACTTGTATATGTGTTTTTTACTGTTCATCTTCCTTCTTTTGGTAATCTAAACATGAAGATTACCCAGAGGTTAACTGCAGTCAAACACAATCTGGTTTGCAGCAGAAAACTGATTTTATCATGTTGATTTTCTCTTACCTCCATTTCAGCTTCTTTTTTTTTTTTATTCTGTAGAATATGTTAGCCTAATGTTGTGAATATGCTGAATTTAATTAAATATTTATCAGTATTTTTTAAATAATATTTGATTGGTCTAAGCTTATTTTGACATGGAACAGGTTCTGGTAACAGGTTTGGACCTAGACTCGGTTTAATATTTTTTTTTTCAGGCACAGGGACGCTGGTTGGCGTCCTTAAACTCTAATGCACGACCTAAATCTACTTTTAAGCAATGTCTAACCTAGATTTTTTAGCCTGTATTTAAAGTGCTAAGAGACTATATGTTAGAAAACTATTTTATTTAAAAATTTAAGTTGTTAGATGAGTTTTTATGACAGTATTATTTTGTAACACATCTCCTCAAGTGAAAGTTATTTAGACTTGAAATTTGTATATAAATTTACACTATTTTGTGTTTAATTTTTATCAAATAAAATGAGAATGTTTAGATTCGAAATCGTGACCACTAGATCAACAAGGTTCTAATGTCTACCTATTTTTATTTTATTAAAACAGATATAAGAGATATTTGTGTCACATTACAGAGATAAAATAATTTTTTAACAATTTCATTTAAGAAAGATAGAACACAAGATTAGGAAGCATGAATACCCTCAAATCACCCGAATGAGAAATCGATATTTCATCTATTCTCACATATGCATATAATACAATTTTCTCTTATATAAACATTTATTTCATACCAAAAAAAAAAACAAATTTGTTCTTTTAATTCAATGTATTTTGCATATTTATTGTATCTTTTCTCTATAAAAATATTAATTTAAACAAATAAAAGTCCTCAAGTACACTGAATATTATGATTCCTATGTCGAAGTTAATGAATCAAATGGGAAGAACACATGATCAAAACTATTATCCAACCAGAAAAAATAATCTACTCCTAAACATTTTAAATTTTGAAAAATCATCACCACGATAGACCAGATCCAGGGGCTGCGAGGCTGGGTGCTGGACCCCTCCTGTTTTCCTGGAGGCTGAACACCGGTGGAAATATAGCGAAGAGCTGCAATCCAACTGCAAGTATTCATCTGTTTCCACATCCGGTCTTCCTGTTCACATCCAAATGTTGCCAATGAAATGCTAAGAGATCTATCCTTTTATTTATTTTTATTATTATTATTATTATCGTCGGTGATCCAGACCAGTTTGCGCGTATCTCGACTAATCTCACAGTTTCTGAAGTTAATGAACATGTGATTTTCTGATGACTATTATATTAGCAATCACATGATTCGAACATGAGGTCACAGGAATCAAACCTTTTAATTCTAAGTTATTACGGCATGCCCTAATCTGACTTTATTCACACCAGCTTGACATGCATGGAATTCTGATCCTGCAGTGCTGTTAGTAATGGAGATTATTTTCATTTCTTATCTCTCACTTCCTCTTAATCAATCGACTCTCGGACGGCAGTAGCAGCCCCCCCTTTTATCTTGACTGCCAGTTGAAATTGCTACTTGTTAAGGAACCATCTTATCTAAAAATTTAAGCTTATAAGTGAGGTCCCATAATATGATTTATATTATTCTCTAACATACCCCCTCAAGTGAATGATATTTGGGCTTTAAACTTTCACAGACCCACATCACCTTGTGATTGGTTTTTATCAAATAGAATGGAGGTGGTGAGATCCGAACTCATGATTGTTGGGTCAACAAGACTCTGATACCATGTTAAGGAATCATCTTACCTAAGAGCTTAAACTTATAAATGAGACCCCATAATATGATTTATAATATTCTGTAACACCCCTCAACAATTCTAATTGAAGCCACCATTTTCAGGGAACGAGGTTCAAATTTACCAAGCTTCAAAAGCATTATCTTTGGATAGCTCTGTATCTGATTGAAATTTCAGGGCACTATCCACAAGACGAGCAACCGGGAGAAGTAAATTCTATCTTGAAGCTGCTGTTCATAGCTTGTAGAGATAGCTGCTTTCCATGAAGGAGACGCTTTCTTTCCATCACTGTACTCAATTCTCACAAGAACTCTCTCTTCAATATGTGAGCCGTATATTCTACAAGTCTGTAAATTTTTTATTTTGAATAAAATTAAAATGCTAATTCTCTTTGTTATATAATTAAAATCCTATTTCCATTAAATTCATACTTCAAGTGGAAACCTGTCTATTTAGTTTAGTAATTAGTTATTTACCCACGAAACACTGCGATGATTTTTAAAATCTATTTTTATCTGATTTCTTTTCATAATTAAAATAAATATATGAAAGTGTATAATTTAAATTCTCTCTCTCTCTCTCTCTCTCTCTCTCTCTCTCTCTATATATATATATATATATATATATATGTCAAATGAGTTACTTATTTTTCATTCATTTTTCATCAATTTTGTTTTATTATTAGTAGAATATTTTTAAAACTAAAAGTAAAGACAATATATTTTTTTTTGTAAAACATCTCAGTAATTTCCAATTTAAACTATATTTTCTTATCAATACATTTTTGTTAACAGAGCATATTTTTTCATGATCTAAAATGAGTGAAAACTTACAAAAACACATTTATTTAAATTAAAAAAAAATTAAAAACGGTTTTAACTTTAAATAGTATTATCTTTATCACGAGAGTAATACTAATATATAATTATTTTTTATAATATATATATATATATTAAATAAATAAAAATGATCTTATAAATTTATTTTTGAAACTGCGACTCTCCAAACTATGATATTTTTCTAATTAAATTTTGAAAAATGTTATTTCTCTAATATTTTATTCTTATTATGACTACTTTGAAAAAAAAACCTTCGAGAGAGGGTTTTTCTTAAGAGGTTGAAAATCAGTCCTCTAATAAGAAAAAAAAACTAGAATATCATACGTCCATTGAGTCAGTGGGCATTGTAATCGTGAATAATAATAATTCCTCAAAAGAAACTAGAAGAGTCATATTGAAAATGTTAAACTATAGGGATAGATTTAAGATATTGGTGAATCTATAGGGCTCAAAATAAAGTTTTTCTGTTGAAAGGGTAAACTATATTTTTGCTATTATAAATTTGTCAATGTTTCTTTTATATCCTTTTAGTTCACAAGCTGTTAATTGTACTCATATAAGTTTGAAAGTTTCAATTTTATTACTTACAACTAACTAAAGCTATTTTCTATTTTTTTATTATAACTTTTCTCTCATTTTTCCCTCTTAAGTTCATATTTATATTACAATATGTTACAAAAAATTAAAAATAACCAAAAACTAAATTATTTATTGGTTAAACGTAACACTACAACTTTCAAAAAACTATGAAAGTAACAATGGGCGCTTTTAAAATATAAGGACAATAGTGTAACTTCAATAAGACTATAGCGGTGAGACTGAAATTTATAAAGCATCTTTGCGGCACGCACGTTTCAAAGGATAAAATTTACATCACCTTCCCAGCATCGTCGTGTCGACCTCTACGCTCCATTTCCCGCGAAAACCTCCCCCTCTCTTTCTATCCATATTATTTTTTCTCTCCTTGTGTTCTCTCTCTTTATCTCTCTAACATTCTCACTCCACACTCACAATGCAATGAAGAACCTGATCGATTCAATCAGTACCGATTTACATCCATGTCGACAAACGATCACGAAGATCCTTCATCGTCATCGTCGTCAAAAACGATGCCGTTTCCTTCTCTGTCAACTCTCAACCCCTCCTCTCCTTCCTCTTTCAAACTCCGAAAAATCCCTCCCATTCCATTCCGCCGAATTCAGAAACCCAACGCTCCACTGAACGACTCCGAATCAATCAACATTGACGACGGCAGCGACACAGATTACAATAGTGGAAATGACGATAAGGAGATAATGGAGGAGAGAGATTTAAAAACGGACGAGAATCCGCCGATAATTTTGGCGTCAACGCTCGGGCTGAATCATATCAGGACACGATCCCTCCCGGTTCCTTCACCGCTCAGGTTTTCGTCGTCTGCTGGTACACCGTCGTATTTAGGGAATGCTCAGGTTAATAATAAGGAGGATAAAACTGGCTTCGAAACGAGGCTTGGTGGAGGTAATTGATTACTTATTATTATTATTATTATTATTATTATTTTGATACGATTAATTAAGACATCAATTTTATTTTTAAATTATTTTTTCTTGCGTGGGGCCCCACGCTATTGTGCAGCTGTTTTTGTTCTGTTTTTTCAACAAATCTGGATTAAGAAAGGGATAAACTGTATTGTGATTGCTAGCGGGGGATTTATGGTTGTTTTGCGAAGGTTATATTCATTTTTTAATTTTTCATGTAAAGAAAAGACGTGAGGTTATGTTTGATATGATTTGTATAGATTGCTTGGAGGTGTTTTTTTTTTTAACCTTTTCAATTGTAAAAAAGTCTTAAATATGTTTGGTTAGAAATAATTCTTTATTTAAATAAAAATAATTGTTAGAAGATTGAGTCAAAACTTTGATTTAATAAAAAAAATTAAAATTGTTAACTTGTGACTTGCCAACTCAATCTTGTACTACATATCTTGTACTAAATTCACATCAAATGGAATTTTATTTATGAAAAAATCAACTTTTCAACTATGATACAAAGTTAAAAGTCACTTTTCTTATGTCATGCCAAATGTACTCTCTCTCTATATATGTTTGATTTGAAGTAAATTTTTTTTAAATTAAAATTTTGCTATAAAATTGAGTCAAGATTTTAATTTAATCAAAAGTTCAAAATTTTACCTATGATTTATTCGATCTTATGTTTTTAGTGAGTTATTTTTGTCAAATACGCCTTTTATTTTGCTCATTTTTATCATAATTTATTTATGAAAAACTATTTCTTAGATCATGTTCTTAGTTTTCGTAAATCATGCCATATGTACTCGTAAGTTTTTAAAAAATGCAGGGGAAAAGGTTTCGTGGAGTCATTCAAAACCGTTGAGAACTCATTCGCAACTCAATCCAGCAACGGAGGTAATGAATTTGTTTACTTTTTTACTTATAATTTGACATGTGAAATAAGTTTGTGTACATGTTATTGTCAAGTAGAATAGCTAAATGAAATTTGTTTTTTGTCTTTGCGGTAGGGCAATCATGCAACATTTTTTGCAAAGGAAATCCAGTCTCCACGTTTTCAAGCAATATTGCGTCTTACAAGTGGAAGGATGAAGAGGCCAGACGTTAAGAGCTTCTCTCATGAGCTTAATTCCAAAGGAGTTAGGCCTTTTCCGGTCTGGAAGTCCCGCGCATTTGGTCATATGGAGGTATATTGGCATTGTGCTATCCATGGCTACTTTGTTTTTGTTTCCATTTGTCTTCCTTTGAAATTTTGATTGTTTGACAAAAATAAATCTCATCCATGACAATACTAGGAAGTTATGGTGGTAATCAGGACGAAATTCATCAAGCTAAAGGAGGAAGTTGATTGTGATTTAGGTATATTTGCTGGGGATTTAGTGGGTATACTTGAAAAGACCTCGGATGCTCATCCTGAATGGAGAGAGAGTTTGGAGGACTTATTGGTTGTAGCTCGACAATGCGCTAAGATGTCATCTAATGAATTTTGGGTGAAATGTGAGAGTATCGTCCTGAACCTAGATGATAAACGTCAAGAGCTGCCAATGGGGATCGTCAAACAAGCACACACTCGGCTTTTATTTATCCTCACTCGTTGCACTAGGCTTGTGCAGTTTCAAAAGGAGAGTGGTTATGATGAAGACAAAATTCTGGGTATTCATCAATGTAGTGATCTTGGAGTTTATCCAGAACAGATTATAGAAATCGCGCAGCAGGACTTTAGTGGTCCATTGGTGGGTTGGAAGACAGAGAATGAGAAGCAGAGAAAGAAATCCCATAGTCATCAACAAGACAGTCAGGTTATTAAGCAAGATCATCTAGATCAAACTTTGGAGGTTGGCACGGCAAAAAGTTATGATTCAACTGGAAGTAGTTTTAGGATGTCATCCTGGAAAAAATTTCCATCCGTTGCTGAGAAAAATCGGAAGGGCACTGATCTTGTTCAAACACCTTCAAAGGATAAATCAGAATCAATTCACAATAAGGATGATTATTCTGAAAATCTTGAAACTCCTGAGCATCCTCCATCCCCAGGAACAAAAAGAGTTTCTTGGGGACTCTGGGGGGAACAACACAATGTTGCATATGAAAATTCCATGATATGCCGGATCTGTGAGGTTGAAATACCAATTGTACATGTAGAGGAACACTCACTAATTTGTACTATTGCTGACAGATGTGACTTGAAAGGCTTTGGTGTAAATGAAAGACTTGAAAGAGTTGCAGAAACTCTCGAAAAGATACTGGATTCATGGTCACCGAAAGACACACCAAAACACACACCAAAAGGCTGTGATACTCCAAGAGGAAGTCCTGAGGTTGAAAGACTGTCTACATCAGGTATACATGAAGTATCAGATGGGTTATCCACAAAACGAAACAGCTTCTCTTCTCACTGCTCTGAAGAGATGCTTGATGTCGTCCCTGATACTTTTGTGATAGAAAATCTCAACGCTTTTCCTGGATTTTCAAGCGAAGCATGTTCCACTCTAACACCGGATGTAGACAAAAAAAACTCATCAAGAGAAAGCTTGACACCACGAACACCATTATTAACGCCAAGGACTAGCCAAATAGGACTGCTACTGAGTGGACAGAGGACAATAGCAGAGCTTGAGAATTCTCACCAGGTATGTTATTGTGTTAAATTGTTGCTCTTTATAACTCACCTTGGTTTAGGATTTATCTTCCTGCGAACCTATTTTGGATGTCTTTGTCAGTTTGGTACCTGCCGTTATCATTTTCAAAAGTCGCCTCACTCATTTTTGTCCTTCTCATTTAATAGTTAGTGGTATAAAGATTAAAACCTTAGGAGCTAGAATTAGATGGTCTCAGCCTTAATTACTTCCCATTCAACCTCTTGCTAATGCTTGTTCCATCCTTTTCAGGCTAGTAGTAGTGTTTCATTCTTTCTTTCATTTATTTAATTTTCTTTGCCATTTTTTTCTGCGACTACTATATATTCAAAATTTCAAATTTGACTACTTAGTTCCTACCACGTAATTTTACAAATAAACCCTTAAATACATATAGGAATTTATCTTTTTCAACACTGAAAAAATAGTTACATAACATGGTTTAAGCAGTTTCATATCCATAGAGATTTCGACAATTTGGCAATTTGAATTTTCTATAGTTTTCCTGATGCTTGATTAAAAAAATATTCCTTGATGTAAATTGCATCATGGATGCATGTTATAACAAGAAAGCATTTAAATTAATTTTTTTTTGTCAAAGTGTAGGGCATACAGCCCACAGAGCCAGTTGATGTACTTACAACCGTAACTTTTAGTCTCTTTAACCTGTATTTTGCAATGACACCCTTCACTAGTTTCTAGGATGTTTGAGTAGTCGATTGTTGTGCTCTTTCTTGAGTTGTATACCTTTGATTTCTCCCTTATATAATAGCCAGTAAAAAAATACAAATGCAGATAATTTTGGTGTCATAAGCGGTAGGTCATAATTTCATGTCATCTGCAGGTAAATATACCTGTCTTTAAATGAAAGTCATTCTGAGCACATATGATTCAGTCACTTAACTTTTTTTCACCAGCATGAATGATTCATGTTATAGATTACTTCATTCCAGGTTGTGAAATTTAGCACATGATGAAATTTCAGTGAACTTGGTCATTTGACTAACTGTTGTTACTCTATTGAGTTCTTTGTTTTTATTTTCTTAATTTTACTGTTGCATGACAGGTAAGCAAGCTACTGAATATTGCTCGCTCTGTTGCAAGTCTAAGTTGCAACTATAGCGCATTACAAAGCATGCTGGACCTTGTACAAGACGTAAACTATGCCATTGAGGATAGGAAGGTGGATGCCCTCATTGTAGAGACTTTTGGAAGACGCATAGAGAAATTACTTCAGTAAGTCAGTTTCCAACTTTTAGACTTGTTGTTTTCAGGAGGTTATATTTGTAATAATTCAACCCAGCATCTTATTCTATAACTAAAAGAACCCAACTTTTAGCTTTGTTACTTCATCTTTTGTTTGTGTTCTAGCTGTTGTTTAGTTTGGACTGTATTAATTGTTTCTGACTATTAAGATATTAATTACTCAAGAGTCCTAAGAAAGAATGATGGAGAATTGATGCATAGAAACAAATTTGCAATAGTTGTTTTCATACCATGTGTTGATTTCTTAAAAAATGTCATCTCTTGAAACACATTCAACAATTGATAAAATTACTTATCAATAGCATCTTTTGAAATGATTTGTCTATTTATTTTTGATTATTTAGAAACTAATTAAATAATTTTAGTAATGGAATCAGTAAAAAATAACCTATAACAACCATCACCTTAATGTTGTGTATCGATTGCTTCACCAGTGAAAGTTTTATTGTGTTTTTCTTTATTTTCTATTTTTAATCTACAGGGAGAAGTGTGTACTTCTCTGTAAACACATAGATGATGAGAAATCAGATCCATCAAATCATATGGCTGATGAAGATAGTTCCGAGGAAAATGATGCAGTTCGAAGTTTGCGTACAAGTCCTATTAATATGTCTTCAAAAGACCGAACTTCCATAGAGGATTTTGAAATAATAAAACCAATCAGTAGAGGTGCATTTGGAAGGGTTTTCCTCTCCAGAAAAAGAGCTACCGGTGATTTGTTTGCTATAAAGGTTAGCCTCTAACAACACCATGAAAATGGCTGTCATAAATATATAAATGCATAGAACATGTTTTCTTAATCTTTATGATCGAACGTGTATTTGACTATTTGTCCTCATAGTAGATTTTATATCATATGGCTAGGCATTGCATTCCCACATTTCCTTCAAGAACATTGCAAATTCTGGTTCAATGAAGAGTCTTTTTAGTCGCATGGTTTTAATACATCTATTTTTGAAGCACCTAATTTATAGTAGATGAGAATGGGGATTAGATAGGGTATAGAAATTAGAGGGACGGATGGTAATATGTCTGATTCATGCATCACTCTCCACCACTGAGAAGAGGACAGCAAGAAGGTTGGATGATAGGCAGTTCTAGGAAAGAGTTGCAGGAGAAAAGAATTCAGTGGAGAGAAGCTGGCTGAATAGAAATGCTTTATAAGAATAAAGTACTACATTCTTTTCTTTTAGCTACATTGATATCTAGACCAAACTGCATTGCATTTTGATAAATGGGCCTTCATTTTTGGCGGGCCCTTTCCCTTTTTTTCCCCTCCTTTTCTTTTTATCTCTCATTCCCTTATTTTGTATTTCTCCTCCTTCTCTTGAGAAAACACATGTATATCCGGTTCTTCTTGATCTGCACACCTAATCAGTTTGAAAAGACACGTACTTAGTGAATTATATCAAAGGGATCGTATATGTAGCTTAATTTGTTAATATTTTCCATATTGAATTTTTGTGATTTTCCAATATTTTTGTGAACATGAATGGGCATTGTAGGAACTCTAATGGTGATTTACCACACTTCTGTTCGTCAGCCTCTTGCTTTTCTGGGAAAACCCAACTATGCTGATGAAATTGAATACTGAAAAATTAATTTGAGCAGTAAAATTACCATTACAACTATTCACTACTGCATGCCAGCCCGCATGCAAGTGATATGCTTGTTTCTAAGCTTGTGAGTTAAATTCTTGTGGACTTGATGTCATGATTATATACTGAATATTTGTTCCAGGTTTTAAAGAAGGCTGACATGATCCGTAAAAACGCAGTTCAAAGTATTTTGGAAGAGCGTAACATCCTCATAACAGTCTGCAATCCTTTTGTGGTGAGCATGCGTCATAATTCAAATACCCATTTTATAGGTGTGTTGCATGTAAAAATGCCACTCTAATGTATATGTGGTTGTACAGGTTCGATTTTTCTACTCCTTCACATGCAGGGAAAATCTATATCTGGTCATGGAATATCTAAACGGTGGAGATCTGTACTCTTTATTGAGAAACTTGGGATGCTTTGATGAAGACATGGCCCGTATGTATATTGCAGAAGTTGTAAGGGCTTTTTTGCGTACTTGTTCTTGTGGCCTTCTTTTCTTTGACATAGCAAGTGATAAAACTTTTTAACAAATGGTAAAAAATAGTTGGTTTTCTATTCCCAGGTTCTTGCTTTGGAGTATTTGCATTCTTCAAATGTCATTCATAGAGACTTGAAGCCTGACAACTTGTTGATTAGTCAAGATGGTCACATCAAGGTTGATATTTTTAAATTTTCAGCTCTATTGTTATTTCTTATCACCTAGGTCAAAAACGAAACTTCTTCTAATGTCTTTTGTGTCTGTCTTCATGCAAAGCACATGTGTGTGCCCTCACATCTCTATATTAGAGAAACTCATGAGCGTGCATGTAGAGAATCTTTTTTGGTTCATTGTTGTATTTAGAAATGATAAATAAAGACCTGTCTTCAAATTCTACCTCCCAGAACTTCCACTCCATCAGGACCATTACATGGTATTGAAAACTTGCATGTTTTGGCAAAACTAATTGTTCTGGAATTTTATTGTGCATCATGTTTTAGGTTCCATTTATGCTGGAAGATTTTTGAATTTTAATATAAGATTGCTGTATGGTTTCCAAAATAATAGCTGTATATCACTGGTAACGAGAGACCCATAGACAGCTAAGGTAATAAGAATTTTATTCTTTGGCATGATGAAGTGTGGGGCAAATGTTCAAGTTGATCTGGAAGAGTAAAATGGAATTGCCGAATACTGTCATAACCGATGTTAGTTTTCAAGGGATAATGTACTGGATTCTTGGATTAAAGTTAGTGGTATATAGTATGTTTGATAGAATAGGCATGCAGCAGACCATACGAGAACTGTTTCTCTTCATGCTTGGTCCAGTACTAAAATCTGTTTAGTTTGGATACAATTATTATCTAGTAAATTGAGTTTCATTTGATCATTAATACATATAGCTATTCTATTTGACCAGTTTGTTTTTTTCATTTTTCACTTTAAACAAATGCTTTGTAGAATATTTAATTGTAGTTCTATATTTTTACTTCAAAACATTATAAACAATGTTCTCATTATTTAGAGTAGAGTGTTTAATTGATTTTATTTGTATGAGAAACTCTCACTGTGCTTTAAAAGATGTTATATGTAGCATTTAATTGTTTCTTATTTCTGTCATGTTTTTGAACTTGGCATAATGTTTTTTTGACACCTAAAATATCTGTTCTGCTACAGTTGACAGATTTTGGGCTATCAAAAGTTGGGCTTATCAGCAGTACAGATGATTTGTCTGTTCCGTTAGTCAGTAGTTCTGGTTTTCTTGATGATGATGAACTGAAAGGTCAATCTTCGTCCAAGACAGAAGAGCGTCAAAAGCATCCAGTTGTTGGAACTCCTGATTATTTGGCACCCGAGATACTTCTTGGAATGGGGCATGGTTCGCAATTTTCTTTTGTTACTTTGATTGTGAATGAATGATGTATGGTTCCGTTTCATTTAATTTATTATATTTTTCCCGTCATTGGACATTACTCCTTGCAGGTGCAACTGCTGATTGGTGGTCTGTAGGTGTTATTCTTTATGAGATGCTTGTTGGTATACCTCCATTCAATGCAGAAACTCCACAGGTTGGTCATCATCATCTGAATGTTACAACCTGAACTCTGCTATCATTTTTATCATCAGACTGAAGATGGTTTTTAAAATCGTTCTGTAACCATTTGCCAGTACCTTTTTTGTCAACATGAAATATGATCTGTACCTTTTATATACCGCTGCATAGTATTATGATATGTCATAAGCTACCATTTCTAATACAATTATTCCTCTAAGAAGTTGCATGTATGCAAAGAGTGTTTGATGGATGTAGCATAGAGATCTTTAATTGTTTGCCTCTTGTGTATTTTTTTTATCCTTTAAATTGGAAAGAATATGTTGACCTTGAGGAAACGTTTCCTTTTAGTTTCCGAACATTTCATGCAAATACCTTAATGTTACTAATAGGTCATATCTCTTGCAGCAAATATTTGACAACATAATGAATAGAGATATTCCCTGGCCCAGGATTCCTGAGGAGATGAGCTTTGATGCCTGTGATTTGATTGACAAGTAAGATTGAGTGAAATCCTTAGATATAAATACTATTTTTTCTGAAAATGCAACGAGATTTGAAGCTTATGATTTCATTCAGAAGATTATTTGAGTTTCCTATGAGCATAAGCAAGGAAAATTTGCTTCTCTCTGTATTAGCTCTTTCATGCACTGGAATCTATTCCAATGGTACCACATGCAAATTGTGTTGTTCATAATACCAAGCCCCTCTTTTAATTTAGAAGCTATTAAATTTCTACCTCAGTGTTAATTCACTTGAAAAGTATTAATATTTTTCTACTTCACTTTCAGATTGTTGACGGAAAATCCACTGCAAAGGCTAGGAGCAACAGGAGCTAGAGAGGTGAACTATTTATGGTGAATGATGAGACTTATTTACAGGCATAAATGATTTGAAAATTAAACAGGTCAATTTTATGGCAGGTCAAGAAACATTCTTTCTTTAGAGACATAAATTGGGACACGCTTGCAAGGCAAAAGGTTGTCTTATTTTTTCCAAATAATTAGGTCTTGGTTTTTATGTTCGATAGTATTTACCATCGTACTTCAACACTTAGAAAGCTCTCCTATTGCCGCAGGCTATGTTCATTCCATCAGGAGAAGCGCTTGACACAAGTTATTTTATGAGCCGGTATATATGGAATCCAGAAGGTGAAAATGTGCATGGAGGCAGTGACTTTGAGGACCTGACAGACACATACAGCAGTGGTTCATTCAGCAATACAAATGATGATAACGTGAGTACATATTGCAGTTGAATATTGCATCCATCTCTTTGCGCATATGGCTTTCAGTTCATCGGCACATGAGCTCTAATCTCATTAAGTTACACCAAAATGCCAGCTGCCAACAACAATTCTGATTTTGAAATTGTCCCTTTTATTGATTTGATTTAAAAATCTATTATTTTCATTATGACGTTTTCGTTTTTTTATTTTTCTAAGCAATAAAACGCCAGGAAGGATGCTAAATTCTCAATTCAAACAAAAGCTTAATCTCTAGAAACATCCTGTCCTGATGGCAAGAGAATGGAATTATTTCGGATGGGAACTTGTACTTCAAACTTATCATTGGTCTTTGTAGAATGGTTTAAGAATTATTTCACTTTGCAGTAATTTCAAATTTGATGTAGGTGACCTCATACAACCATCGAAAGCTTTATGGGCATTACCTTATGATTTTACTGTTTTATGCCAGGGGGGTGAATATGATAGCTTGGCAGAGGTTGGCGCCCCGACTCTTGATATGACGTATTCGTTTTAGTAATTTCTCGTTTAAGGTGAGACATGCTAGATATTATTCGACAAAATTAGATGTTGCATGAAACTGAAATCATCTCTTTTTTTCTCTTTGAATTCTTCTTGATTGTCCCTAAATGCTTGCACAGCGTATCAATGGGCCCATAAATTTCTTCTGTTGAGAGTTCTATAATGGTGTTTTAGAAGCGCTCTCACTCATTAATTTCCTTTTCGTTCTTGCCAAATGAGTTTTGACATTCCCCATGAATCTAAGGGTATTGAGTACACACTATATGGCATAATTAAGTGGTGAGAAATAATTATTCGTGTTATTGAAGTTAATTTTTTTTATTAAGAATTACTTCTTGTATTTCCAGAACTTGCCTCAGCTGGCTTCCATGAATTACGATCTAGTTGGTAAGAGCACAATGGAAGCAGCAGATGCCTCCAAACCATCCGTTCCATGACATTTTTAATTTGGTTGCTTTGGCGTACATAGGCTTCCACGGCCCCCACCAATTCTTCATTTGCCACCTGCTGAAGTTCCTGAATATTTTGCACTGTTTCTTTACATGGTCGCTCTCGTTTTCAATCTGAAAAGTTCAGAAAGAGGCTTTCCTTGGACACGAGCAGAGCTTGAATAAGCAGAGCCTACTAGGAACGCGACATGCCCATTATAACAGACATGGAGCCGCCAAACAAAATGATACTTCAGCACAGAGAAGTGGGCTTTGATTGCTGCAGCTAAAACAGGTCATGGACATTTTTGCTATCATCCTTATTTTTGTATATAAATAGATCCTACTACGTACTGAAAGAATTTTTTTCCTGCACATTTTTTTCACGACTTCTCCACAATCTGAAAATTTTGAAAAGATGCGTGGGGATACCTATCCACATTCCAAACATACGCATGCTTTTGATTTTCTTTCAACTATTATGATGTTGTGGCAGACAGCACTAGGCCAAAAGAAAAGGAAGGCTTCTCTCCGAACCTTTTCACTTTCATCTCTAACTGAATTAGATTCCCTTTTCTTTTTTCCTTCCCTTCCCTTCCCTTTTCTTTTTTTCAATCGAAGGCCAATACATAAGCTGCCACAACAGATCACTAGGAACTAGTTCCGATCTTCCCGTACCTGTGAAATGAGGATTGCCTTTTTACTAAAAAACTCAAATGTCTTGAGTGGCTCAGCTTTAGCTTTCTATGCATAACATATTTTACTTGGCACTTGTGCAGTGGATGGATGTTAATGGGGCAAGTAAATGCTATTTCGGGGTGGATCTCAGCTTTTTGAAAGTAGGTAGGTAAGGTCTCATTGTTAATTTTTCTTATGAATGATTCTGCAATCCATAAAAGCTTTTAGTTTGTGATAGAAAGAGGGATAGAAACATGTCATATGCTCTTTCTTTAGTAAAAAATTGTATAAACGACAATCTCAAGGAATATCAAAGTTTAACGAGTAAAAGGTGATGAAAAAGAGTTATGTTAATTTTATAGAAAGATTTTATGAAATCTCAACCATTGATGTATGGAATTCACAAGTAGTATCCACTCATTCGATATATTAGATTTGTACAAAGGGATTCTGAAAAACAATTTAGGTAAAATTAATATATTGTTTTTGGATGGATTGAGTTGATGCCTTGCAATCAAAAGCTGAGACCTTAATGTATTTGATTATACTCCAACTGGCAGAAATCACCAAGGAAATTCTTTTGCTTGCTCTCCTGTGCATACATAGACAATGGGATTCCTTCAAAAAACGAAGTAAAGATCAAGTTGAAAGACAATGAATTAGATTGTTGCAAAATGATTGCGAATCAAATTTTAGATGTGATGTCATCATTGCCCAACACTCATATCTCTCTCTACGTTTTATCTTTCTCGTTCTCTATTGCCTATGATGATTGCTTTTTTTTTATTGTTTTGTTTAGGAAACATAGCTGATAGCACCCTCAAAACTCCACAATCAAAAGTAGCCATCTGATTTAGATTTCCACTTCGGCTATCCTTTTGACATTAACATTTGAAGATTAATGCCACTACTTGCCAAGATTATGATTTACGTTATCATTATAAAAAAACTTCTTGTTGTACCGCAGCTTGGATATAAAATTTAACGCTAATTATTAAACTTGCAAGCACACACACACACACACACACATATATACCGGCTGATATTTATAGGCTTTGAGTTAATAAACAAAAAGAGGAGAGAAATAGGAGAGAATATATATATATATATATAATCTGCATTGATAGTTACTGTTGCCATGAAGAAAAAGGTGGAATAAGAGGAGTAGACGACCAAAGTTTGAGAGTATAAACCTAAATTGCTAGCCTAAGCACTAAAGGACTTAAGATTTGGAAGGATTCCAAAGTTCAAGTCTCTTGCATAATTTATATAAATAACTACTCTCTTTTTCTACCACTTGATTAAAAAAAACTAGTGTGACTTCATCTAGTCTGTTTTTAATGTGAGGGTTCAAAGGGATCCACAGCCAACTGATACTTCATTGTCTGTAAATTTTAAAAAAAAAATAGAAAAAGAAGAGTATAAACGATTCAGTTCTTATGAGACCAGACTATGTCCTCCCCCCCCAGTGATCCTCGGAATAAACATTTGACTCTTCCCTGGCAAGTAATGTCTTTTTATTTCTCAACCACTGCTTTCATAATTTAAAGACAGTAGCGATCTTTCAAGCATTTTTTTATGGGTACCGACGAAAACTACCCTTTCCTTACCAACATCATCAAGAAAATGTTGCATGCCAAGAGGAGTTTGATTCTCATTGTTGAGAGAATGGATAGTGTTGGATACAATAGTAGATGAGGTTTTAAAGAGTAATTTATATTTTTTTAAATAAACTAATTTTATTAGAAGATAAAATGGTATGGTAAGATTTGAACTTGTCATGCTTTTGATTAGTAAAATTTTGATATCATATAAACTATGCAGATTTAACAAATTAGATTGTTAGATACTGTCACAAGATATAATTATTTATTATATTGCTCTTTAGCATAGCTTCCAATAAAACAGTCCCTCTCTCTTTGTGTGTGTGTGTGGCGTTGAGCCAAGTTTAATAACTTTGGCATCAAATATATATATATATATATATATATATATAGGTTTTAACTAGTTCTACTTCATATGCAATACCGAGGATTAGATAAGAAAAAAAAAGCTAACATAAAGGAAGCGTGTCTAGCCCGTATATAATTTTTTTTAATTTTGTCATTAAATTTGGTACAGCAAGTTCAACTTGAGCACTTACAACCTGACTCTGTCTAAACCAAATTTCAAACTCAGTTGTGTGAGGGTCACATCTACATGACCTTGTTGATTTGGTAGGTTTGTGAGAATTCAAACCATTACAATCAAACTCCTCAGGTGATTGAAACATATTGAATTCAAGATCGATAGGTTTAGTTGTTGAAAACTGGCCCAATTGACAACTTTTTATAATCCTGATTGTTTTTCAACAAGATTCTCTTTTCTCTCTAACATACAAATTAAAAAAAAACTTCCATTCTAAAGCAAAAAAATTATTGTGAATCTATGGTTAGCCATTAACCAAATAGTTCATACAAAGAGTCTTCCTTCATACATAAAGGAGATAAATTTGATTTTTTGTATTTTTTTAGAGGAAAAAAATTGGATAAAATTGATGTTTGAGAATATGATAAACGATTGTTTTTCAAAGTGTTATTCGCTTAAAAATACATCAAAATATTTTTAATTTATTTTTTACATCAATACATCAAAATGACTTAAAATACTAAAAAAAATAATAATTTGAAAGTAAATAAAGAAATAAAATTAAAAATAATTTTTTTCAAAAATAATTTTTAAAATGCAAAAATAAACAAACTAAGAAGACGAGGCTGTCTCATCTGTTTATTATCACATCACAAAGAGTGCTGTTACTTATTCAACACAACTATTTCTTTTATCCAATGCAGTTGCAAGTGGAAGCCCTGAAGTTGCTGACTCCCATCAATTAACTATTGCATGCTAGATTAATGTGTTTGTTGTTGTGATTCGTTACGGATGTGTCTTGCTTGGACATATATCAATACAATTATATATACACGTATATTAGTATATTAAAACCATTGAAAAGATTAAAAAAAATATTAATTTAATATTATTTTTTTATAGTAAAACACAATTTCATAATCTCCATCACTTGTGCAATCTTGTGATATTTATATACGACAATTTATGAAAATAGTTGTTTTTTTATAAACGTGAGTTTTCAGACTAGTTTACATATAACTCGACTAAATTCTATGAGTCTTGAAAGTGAATGATCAATTACCAATCTCCTATGATCTTAAAAGTTTATGAGACTTAAACTGATAATTTCTAAAAAACAAATCTTAATCGCAATAGTTGTGCTATCAGTTTTGGGATAATATCGGGCTCCATGACACATATTAAATAGCATGAAACTTTTCCTAGAAGGAACTAACTATCTGAAATTTGTGGGATTTCTAATTACAAATTTTACAAGGAAAGGAAAACGATTAATTATTAAGCTATATAGCATTCCAACACCTTCCTTTCCCTTGTTCTTTGAATGGTGGGATGAAAAAAAATATCACATGACTAGAAACTAGTATTCAGGAAGCTTGAGCTTTCCTTCCTCGATTTTAACGCTTAATTGCCACCCATGTCCAGGGCGAACAAGTCCATATCACTGAAACAACTAATTCCAAAGAATTCATCTCCAAGATCCTTAGAATCTAAAACCCATGGAGAGTTGCTATGCTCCGACGAAGATTTAGATACTCCAAATTCACTATAATCTTCTCTGGTTGCTTGGAAGTTCCAAGATGAATCGTCAAGAAATACCTCTGACCATATGCAACTCATCAGTGGATCATCGTCACTGTTAGGTTCTGATGACCCTGTTCGTTCATCCACTGAAGAATTTTCAGTTGGGGTAGTCGTGCTTGAGTTATCAGTCGTGATGGAGGAGACATGGCCACGATTTTGGGGTAGGACCTGCTGATCATCAGCATTGAAATTGGGTTTATCATAATTAGCGTGACAGGGTGCTGTACTTTCCGGCGGACTCCCATGTTTATCGAGGGGCTCATGTGTGACAGGATCGATTCCCTTCTTTATTAGCTTTTTCTTAATGTGGGTATTCCAGTGATTCTTGATCTCATTATCTGTTCTTCCCGGCAGTCTTGCCGCGATCTTTGGACCACCTAAAGCAAAAGAAAAGTGAGAAAAGGTGTCAGCACAAAGATGGTGGAACTAAATATATATAATTCTGGTATGAAATTAAATATTAGTTAATAGCAGTAAGTGGTAATCTTTTATTTATGATCATGTGCAGGTTAAAATGTTTGTAAATTCATGCACTTTGTGCGCTGCTCATAAAGTGAAAGGTTTTAAATTTTGTGTCACTACTTTGAAACCTCGGTAGCCTATGGGCCAAGACAGCTCTACTGGGAATCACAAGACAAAAAAGAATGTCCATGGGATCAAATCAAATCAATTTTCACATCCCCTGTCATGCTTCTGAATTTAAATTTGGAGGTCTTTGAGCCTGAAACAAGCCTTCCAAATTGTTATTTCATTTATATAAATATATATATAATAAACATCAAGATAAGGTCATATATTTATTTCATGTAATTTGTAAAGTGAAGCCGGAAAACGGGAGAAGCAAAAGAATTTAAGCATCACTGGAGCAATATTCAACGTAAAATGATAGAAATCATGACATCTTTGCACGGAGAGAAAGCTTCTGGTATCGGGAGTTGTTAATAAGATGCAGAAAACGATCCTGCCGAGGCTTCCTACCATGATCAGTCAAAATCTGTAATGAACAATGAAATGAGAAGGCGACATATACAGATAATGGCTGGCTACCTGTTGCCGAGGCAAGCATGGAGGTCAATGACAAGCTGCTCCTCGTCGTCGTTAAGAAGGCCTCTCTTCAAGTCTGGCCGGAGGTAGTTGGTCCAGCGAAGACGGCAGCTCTTGCCGCACCGACGGAGTCCGGCGAGCTTCGGGACAGCACGCCAGCAACATTGGCCGTGCGTGAGAATAAAATTGACCAACTTCTTGTCTTCCTCAGCCGTCCAAGGGCCCTTCTTCACGCCGAGCTTGTCACAGCAAGGTTGTCTACCCATCACTTTATTTAGCAGGTCACTGGTTGCTGTATCACTTGCAACAAATTACTCCTACAGAGCCAAGCCCCACTCACCCACCTTTATATACTGCTGATTTCTCTTGCTTCAGGCCAAATCAAAATCATCAGTTTGGAGGTGAACATTTCTCACACGCCTATTTCGTGCATGTGAATTACACTTTCTACCTAGCTAGGGCTATGACCTGGCATGAAACCATAGCTATCAGAACTGGACTGGTCTGATTGGTCAACTCGACACTCAGTTGATCCGAAGCCTATCCGGGTCTAGTTTAGTTTAAAGGAGTGTTTGATATTCCGGTTTAAAAATATATTTTTTTATATTAAATTAAAAAAAATAGTGTTTTTAGATTATTTTCATATACTATTATTAAAAATGAAAAAAAATATTATTTGAATATATTTTTAAATAAAAAAATACTTTAAAAAAACATTCACAATCACATTCTTAAACCCAGTCTATCAGAGATTTCAAGTCCGTAATTGATCCATCGAAATCCATAGTTCGGTTGGAAAAAAAAACAATCTTTAAACAAAATGAAAAAATAATTTGAAAAATTAAACCACCGAATATGTAGGCTCACGCATGTTTGTATAGCATGTGCATTCGCATTTCCAATTTTTTATATATAATATTAAAACTCTAAATATATTTTTTATTTTTTCACATCAATACGAGTCAACTCATATGATTCGGGACCCAACTTTCTTGCCGGGTCAATCTGTTCACCATGAACAATAACTATGCATGAAACTCAACTTTGAACATTTTAAGTAACGAGCTTAGGTTTTTCAGTGTCCAAATTTTTCTCGACTTGGAAAACTTCTTTAATAGAAGACCAATGTGAGTGGCCTATCTAATTTAATGATGACGTAGATCCATATATATATATATATATATATATATATATATGTATGTAACTATATAAATATATATGTATGTATGTATCTATATAGTTTTTATATAGTGTCGTTGTGGAAAGTGAAGTGATAATTGTTAAATCAAGTAACTTGGAGCACTTGGACATTCAAAATGGGGTCAAAACAGAAATTTGAAGGTTGGATTTTTAAAATTATAATTGAATAAAACATAAAAATATTGCTGGCCAAAGTTTTTTTGCGTGAAGTTACGCCCTATCAAGCAAAATCAATATAATGCTTGATAATAATCCTTTTGATGATTTGACCTTCATATAATTAAAACCGTGTCATCAATCATGGATGGAAAAAAATACATCAAAAATAAATTATCACAATTATTTTATTAATTTTTTATTATTGGATCAAATTATTTTTACCGAAATTAAAATCAGCAGATGACATTAATAATGAAATTAAACACATAATTAACTTAGCTATTTCGAAAATATCTCTTCCTAACAAAAACAAAATTTTCTTCCACATACAATGTCTCTCCCAATAAACTTTGCTAATTAATTGCACTCTTATCATGACAAGAATATGGGACTGCCTCTCTCTCTGCCGCGGACATGAACAAAGATCATTGCATTTAGCATTTGATCCGCGCGTATGGCTCACTTGCTTGCAGGCGAGTTGCTCTGGGCGTGGAAGATAGAGGACCCACCACAAGCTTCATGAAAGCAGCCCAGGACCTAAAAATTGATAGGGTCCTGTGAGCGTGGCTCCATGGGTGCTAGGGTCCAAGAATGTGATGGCACACAACTTGACAGACCAGTCTGAAGCTGACACGTTGGTTCTCAACCTTCCCCAATCCCCCCTTTCTTACACAATCTAAACGAGCTTGTTGATTACTTCAGCATGGCGTCATCACTGGCGTCATCTCCATTCTTCAGGAACACAAACGAGGTTCTCTTCACCTGACACGGTGTCCCAGCAGAAGTAGTAGCACCACCAACCATTGAGAAAAAAACTAAACGAGCTCTGTGGTATCTGAGAGGAAATGCTAAGGGTTGTGGAGCAAGAAAAAAAAATCGGTCCTTTTTTTGTTATTTAATTATTGCCTTTTTCTTTTTTATTCTTTTGCTTTAGATTAATTGGGAATTGTGCATGGTTATCTGGCTTGGTATTGACTATTCATGCTGTTGAGAAAGCGAGATTGACGTTTATTTTATACAAAATAAATGAAATTATAAAAATAATGGGGACTGGATTTTAACATTGCACATCTATTCAGTTTCTTTTTCTTGCAAGCATAAGGGATTGGATTGGATGGGCAAAAGAGAAACTCCACAATTTTTTTCCTTTTGTTTTTTGTTATTTCAATTTATTCCTTTTACATTTAGTGTTTTTTTTATTAACCTGGATATCCAGGTCTATTTACGTGCACCTTGACTAATCTCACGAATTCTAAAGTTAATGATAAGAGAACTCGAACCTAAAATCATAAAAGAACAATTTTTTAATTCTTAAACTCGTATTACTTCTATTGCTTATATATAAATATCAACACTCGTTTGGTTTTGAGAATAAAATTTAATTTGAGGGTTGAGGTATGATACCATAACAATTTCAAATACAAAAACATTTTCATGGTGAAATTGTCGTGATTTAGCAGCATGTGGGGCTTTGTTTGGTGGCGTAACATTGCAAATTGAAGTTGATTTTGAAGCGGCGCAACAAGCTTTTCTTCGATGATTTGGCTCAAGCAGGTGGCGAATCGGCTACGAGGCTCTAACAATCTTCTTGTTTTGTTTTGAATCGTTTTTTTATATTATTAGAAAACATTTATTTTTGAAGTTAATCATTGTTATTTTTTTTTCTTTTGGTTTACTTATTGTTGTTGTTTTTTAAATCATATTATTAAGTTAGCCAAACTTATTGAACACAGTTGAGTCAATGATTTTAGTCTTATATTTTCTTACTTTTAAAAACACTCATGTTGTTGGGGGCATCATTGTTTTATATTACAAAAAATTGGCCTAACTAATAGTGCAACACAATCCACCAATCCATTACATATAAGACCTAGTTCGACCTATGACCTAATTCAAGACTTGAGTTATGGATTGGACAAGTTAGCTCTTGGATTAATAGGCTAGCTAAGATCTATCATTTTTTTTTGTTTAACATTATATGATTTTTGATAATAAAAAAAAACATGTTTAGAAAAAAAAAAGTTTTATGAGACTGAATCAAGGGTTGACAAAGACAACTGTAATGATGGTTCTACATCAAACTCGACCTGAGATAGGTCCTACATTGATAAATCATCGGGTCGACCCACAAGATCATACCAAATTTGATATCTATGCCACCAACTCATGGTTTCCAAAGACAACAACTCATGCACGTTCATGCTCATGGCTGTAAGGTTAGGAGAGCTTCCAATTCCTATGCACCAAACAGGATTGAAATCTTGTTCACGGGTGAATGTCACTTCATATTATAGTATTACTTAGTCAATCCATTAGGTTCAAATGTTAGGCAATAAGAAAAAAGATTCTACAATACTAGTAGTAAAAGAATATGAAAAGGCTAAGTTATGAACCGAATCGATCCAATAAGTCAACTTAATTAGACAGCCAAACAGCTAGGCAAATGAAAACTCCCTCGGCGTTTCGTAGGCTCGAGGCTTGACTTTGATGATAAATAAAATAATTTCTAATATAATTATTTTGAATTTAAATTTAAGGACAGACTGTGAGTATACATGTATATGATCTTAATATACAGCCGTATCAAGTTATTTATCAAGAAAAAAAATAATGCATGCTCAAAACCTAGTAATAAATGACAACATTGTTTGACAACGTTGCTTGCAGATTCCAAACAGGACTTTGGTATGGATATTTATTGTTTCTTTACTAAGATTTCTAACACCTTTAGAAATAAAATGCAAAGGGAATATGAATCTCCTACCAAAACTGACTTTACGCCGATTTTGTTCGCCAAAATGATCAAGATTCCACTGCAAATAATGAACAAAGTCATACAAATTTTATTTTAGCCTAGAAATGATTACAATAATTTTAATATAACTAATAAATTATGTAATATTTAAGTATTGAAATCGTCATAGAAAAAGTATCCATCAACAACAAATAGAAAAAATAATATATAATAATTAATGTCCTTTCACAGATATCCACGATAGAGATGACTCCATTTTTAAAGTTATTGCAAGTTCGTGTGAGTGTAAGAAATCAAAAGTAAAGCTGTGACAGCTCTTTTGAGTGTTATGTTGGCGACAAGCACCTTTTAAATTTCCTTCATGCGATCCATAATTCTTGTATGGGCAGAGTTTAGCCTCCCTCGTGCTAAAATTAGATGGACCTGCCGCTGTAAATTATCATATAAAATTTCAAAGTTTCTTTTAAGCTTGGAATTGAGAGAGAGAGAGAGAGAAGAAAGTGGTTTCAAGCTTGGAATATTTGGTACAATTTATAGTTTCTTTTCAAATGAATTTGATTTGATTGATTGCGTGATCAAAAGTGTTGATTCATTATTTGACTTGGGGTTTGGTTAAGACTGTATGGCTAAATCACCTAGAGGAATGCTTATTATTATAGTCCAAAATCGTACTTAATTATGTAATTTAATTGATTCCACGATATAAAAAACTATATTTTATTCTATAGGTGGCCAATAATGATGAAGGAAATGCCAAATCTCATTGGTTGTATAGAGAATGGTCAATGGGATTATAAGTATATTTTTTGTAATGAAGTTGGAAGACGGAAGTGTAATTGGATTATTATTTTTTATCTCCAACCATATTTGCAACTTCATTTGAATTTAATATTAAATGAACTTAATTGCAGAGAATAATTTCTAATAAACGTGGCGTGATGACAAAGAACTTACAATTTATATAACAGATCTCGAGTTCAATTTAGGACATACACATCTTATAAGAGTTTGAGACACCTAAGTTTTTACTCGCTCATAAAATACGCTTATCGGGAGATGGAGTTTTCTCCTGTATTTTTTTTTAATTGTATAAAATAGTGTTACTAAACTTGATTTGTCTATAAACTAGATCAAGATTTAAGTTTTAGGTTTGATGAGTATATCTAGGATGATCCTTGTCAATAAAAAATAATATTGTTTCAATATATATATATATATATATATATATATATTTTAAATAAATTAGGTTGAGAACTGACCAAATCAACTCTCATGAAACCAAGTCCAAGCTAAATCTCAAAACAATAAATTATTAAATTGACTTGTAAAGTTAGGCGGGTTAACAACAATAGCAATAAGTATGCGTATGGCTATTGTTACTGATCCTGTACTGATAAATTGATAGCTGAGCTGTTTTAATAGCATCTCCAATGGCAAAAAGCAACTCAATTAAAAATAAAATCATTTCAACAACTCATTTGTATTTTAATATATTTAATATTAATATTTTTTAAATAAAGTTTTATTGATGTAAGAAGAAATATTTAAATAACATATTAGATGTTTTGATTTATTTAATAGATATGTCGACAGAAAAACCATTTATTTTTGTGTTTATTTATTTTTGCTCTTCCTTTTACTCCTTCAAATGCGCTCATATATGACGTGGCAAATTGGTAAATGGGCTATAAAATCTGTTGATCAACAAATTCCCATATCTGACCAAGTAGTGAGCTTCGGAGCCCAATCCAGAAAGAGCCTTATGGTGGGGAATGTTGGTCAACAAATTCTCATTATAACTCATATTATTATTTTATTTCACAAGTTGTAATGTCATAACATATTTTTGTCTAATTTCTCTCTGATTTTTAATGACATTTGTAGTTAAGAATCCTTTTTTTTCCAAAATTTATATTACATCTTATCTTATATAATCATCTGATGGGGATCGGCTCCAATTAATCACACCAATTCTGACAATCATAGTTCTTGTCGAAGTGCCAAATCCAATTAGCCTGCTTAATTAGACCAGTTTGTCGAAGGTTCCTTGCCAATTAGCCTCCCAATCACGTTTTGGAAGATGTAAACATTCAATAAAAGAAGATTACAGCCTTGATTCCAATCAAGCTTTCCCTTCCTCGGGAAGCAGAAATAAGAGAAGCCGAATCGATCTCTAAAATAGACCGTTCAAAGCCCTGATTCCAAGTTAATCAAAGCCCTAACACAGCAGCCCACAACCCAGCTTTAAAAGCATCGCAAATACCAAGTTTTTCCATGAATCCATGCAAACACGTCCACTAGCATCCTTGTCATACCTCAGTAACTTATATTTAAAATTTTAGATTAAGATATTTTTTAACATGATATCAGAATTTTGTTAATTTAGTGGTTATGAATCTCACCATCTTATTCTATTTGATTTAATAAAACCTTATTAATCTAATAGTTACGAGTTCAAATCTTACCATCTCATTTTTTTCTAGCAATTCACAGGCTGATTTAGAAGAAAACTTGCCATTCGGAGCTAAGACTTCAAACATTGTTGTTGAGATTCTAAGATGACATGCTTGTCCTCTGATGATGAAATCAAACTTCTAGGTCATTTAACTTAATTAAAGAGGGCAAGATTGTAAGATTGTTCCTTCAGAAGTGACAGTCAAACTGATTCAAAAACAGATGGAATCAAGCGACAATTATAGATTTCTCATTGATGGTTTCCCACGAAGTGAGGACAATCGCATAACATTTGAACAGGTAGATTCAAAAACAGATGGAATCAAGCGACAATTCTGCCTATATAATTTATGTTAGTCAAAGCATTTGAGTATGTCAACGATGGAGTTAATCTTTCCTGCAGCTGGAAAATGAATCCTAAACTGTTTCGGTCAAGGCTGAGCATTGAAAGGTTTCTGTATTTTTAGCTGGACTTGCAACCTTTTTGCATCGCAATGATTCCGGCCCCGATTGGTATGGTGATTCCACCGGCTTTTGGCTGAAATGTGATTTTTTTTTTTAGTTTAAATGAATATGTTTTTATGTGTTTTAGATCATTTTGATGTGTTAATTTCAAAAATAATTTTAAAAAAATAAAAAAATATCATTTTGATGTATTTCAGCACGATAAACACTTTAAAAAACTACCGCAACCACACTCCTAAACAGGCACTAAGTAGGCTGACAAACTTCAGATTTCTTGAGGGATTGAAATTCTCAGCAGAGAAATTATTGAAACTCTATGGCGACAAGCGTCTCTGTAGAGAATTGTATAGAGAATTTGATATGCAAAAAGGGAATTCACTCAATGTATTAATTGGCAGCTATAGTAAAGTATTTATACAAGCAAACCTTATCTGCAGACTAAAGGAATCTTCTAACTAACATCAATTAACTAACTAACTGAACATTCACTCTTAAGCCTAATGGCTGTGACTAATCTGCAATTGACATCTAACATCTCAACATCCTCCCTTAAACTAATTTGCATAGATGCATTTTAGTTTAATTTGAACAATCAACAGATGATAATGCACAGATGCCAAGCTTGTCCCGTAGCTTCACAAATGCTTCAAGTTTCAGTGGCTTTGTCATAATATCAGCTACTTGTTCCAGTGTATTGCAGTGCACCAATTCTACAACTCCATCTCTTGTCAGCTCCCTTAAAAAATGGAATTGAACATCTATATGTTTACTGCGGCCATGTAGGACTGGATTTCTGGATAGCTTAATAGCTGAGCTATTATCACAATAAATCACAGTGCTCTGAGTTTGATCATGACCCAATTTTTCCAGAATTCTTCTTAGCCAAACTCCTTGGCATGCACATGATGCTGCAGCTATAAACTCTGCTTCTGTAGTAGATAGAGTCACCACTGGCTGCTTTTTAGAAGACCAAGAAACTGCTCCTGTGCCGATCATAAACACATACCCACTTGTGCTCTTCCTATCATCAACATCTCCTGCATAGTCACTATCTGCAAAGGCTTTGAGGTGACCTTCATTACCTTTTCTGTAGGCAATGCCGAAATCTACAGTTCCTCTTAAGTATCTCAGGATTCTCTTTGCTGTTTGTAGGTGCATTTCAGAGGGCTTCTCCATGTATCTACTGATCAATCCCACAGCATACATAAGGTCTGGTCTTGTGGCTGTTAGGTAGAGGAGACTTCCCACTAGCTGTTTGTAATCAGTAGCATTGACAGTGGTTGCATGATGTTCATTTCTTGTTAGCTTGCAGCCTGGTACAATAGGGTTCAGCACTGCATTGCTTTGTTCCATTCCGAATCTGTTGAGCACCTCATTGGCATACTTTTGTTGACATATGAAGATGACTTGTGGATTCTGTACAACTTCCACCCCCAGAAAATACCTCATTCTTCCAAGGTCAGACATGTCGAACTCTTTCTTCATAGATGATTTGAAGCTTGCAAACATGTCTTCATTATTTCCTGTAAACAAGAGGTCATCAACATACAAACTAACTATCAAAATCCTCCCTTTATCCCTGTTTTTGATGAACAAGGTGTGCTCGCAGATGCACTTTTCAAACCCTTCTTTAACAAAGTAATTTTCTATTCGGCTGTACCAAGCCCTAGGGGCTTGCTTGAGGCCATATAAGGCCTTCCTCAACCTGTAGACTTTGTGCTCCTCCCCCTTTTTCTCATACCCTTGAGGTTGATCAACAAAAATTGCCTCAGTTATCTCTCCATGCAAGAATGCACTCTTGACATCTAATTGAAAGACATACCATCCCTTGTGTGCTGCAATGGCTAGGATTGTTCGAATAGTATCCCACCTTGCCACAGGTGCAAATACCTCACCATAGTCGATCCCTTGTCTTTGGCAGTAGCCCTTTGCCACCAGCCTGGCTTTGTGCTTGTCTACTTGTCCTGCTGCATTCAATTTAGTTTTGAACACTCACTTGACTCCTATTGATTTCACTCCTGCAGGTAACATGTTTAGTTCCCATGTTTTATTTCTTTCAATGGCACCCATTTCTATGTCCATGGCTTCCCTCCATTTTTTATTCTTGTATGCTTCTTCAAATGTGGCAGGATCCTCAGCTGAGGTGATCATGGCCATATCCTGAGATTCCTCAGATTCTTCTTCTTCTTCGGGTGATGCTTCACTGGTCACATAGTCATTCAACCAGGTTGGTTTTTTTCGGTTTCTTCCTTGAATGATTCTTTGTGGTGTCCCTTCATCCCTCTCACTTGATGATGGTTCACTGTCATGTTCATTGAGATGTTCATCCTCTCGATTTTTGTCTCCTTCAGTCATGCTGGTATCTTCATCACAGTCTGCCCAGTCTAGTTCACCTTCTTGTTTTTCTTCCTTGTTTTTGTCCCAATCCCATTTTTCATCTTCCATGCATACAATATCTCTGCTGATTATGACTTTTCTCCCAATTGGATCATATAACTTGTATGCCTTTGACTCTTCACTTAATCCCAGTAAAACACATTTGAGGCTTCTGTCATCAAGCTTCTTCCTCCCAACATCAGGTATGTGTACGTGAGCCACACACCCAAATATTCTGAAGTGGTTGACACATGGTTTCACATCACTCCATGCCTCTTCAGGTGTAGTGTTCTTCACAGCTACGGTGGGGCTCCTATTTAGCACATAAATGGACCAGTTTAAGGCTTCAGGCCAGAATTGCTTTGGCACTCCCTTCTCAGCTAGCATGCTTCTCACCATGTTCATTATGGTGCGATTTTTCCTCTCGGCCACACCATTTTGCTGTGGTGTATAGGGGGTGGTGAGCTGTATCGCTTATTCCTTGCATGCTTTGCGAAGGCTGTTGAACTCATTAGAGGTAAACTCTCCTCCTCTATCCGCTCTTAGGCGACCAATCTTTTCCCCACTTGTTCTTTCAACAATCAGTTTAAACTTCTTAAAAGTTGCAAATGCTTCAGACTTCTCAGACAAGAAATAGCCCCATGTTTTTCTACTGTGATCGTCAATGAAGGTGAGCACATACCTTTTTCCATTGTTCGATTGTGGTGAAATGGGGCCACATATGTCAGCATGAACCAGTTGAAGCTTCTTTGATGCTCTCCACGTGCTCATCTTTGGTATTGTGTCTCTATGCTGCTTTCCTTTCATGCAATTCTCACATACCTTTGTTGATTCTTTTATTGCAGGTAACCCCTTTACCATCTCCATTTCAGACAGAATTTTCAAGCCCTTTAGGCTCAAATGTCCATATCGACAGTGCCATAAGTGGGTGATGTCTTCAGCTATTGCTTGGAGACATTTTGGTGTAGGATAGATGATAATGGCATGTATAGCAAACATTCGATTAACTGACATTTGAGATTGCATGACTAACCCTCTCTTGTGATGATATACTCTGCACTTGTTGTTTTGGATGAGAATTGCCAGTTTCTTCTCTTGAAGTTGCCCTATGCTTAGGAGATTGTTTTTGATTTCTGGTATGAAGTATGTTTCTGTGAAGATCTGTGTAATGCCATTGATGTGCAACTTGATGCTGCCCTTTCCCATAGCCAACATTCTTGAATTATCACCCAGTTTCACATATCTTCGAAATTGCTCATCCAGTTCAAAAAACTAGTCTTTGTTTCCACACATGTGGTTGCTGCAACCACTGTCAAGAAACCAAATAACCTTTTCTTGTTTGTGCTCTGCATCTTTGTGGGCTATTAGTAGCAATTCTTCTTCCCCATCTACTTCTGCAATGTCTTCTTGCATCTGCTCTGAACCTTCATAAGCCATTAACAACAATTCTTCTTCCTCTTCTACTTCTGTAAAGTAAGCACTTCTGCCTCTACTAGGACATTCATATTGGAAATGTCCTAGTTTTTGGCAGTTGTAGCACTGGATTGTTGATTTGCTGTAAGGTTGGGTTTGTCTACCCCTCCCTCGAAGTCCACCTCTAGCTCTCTCTCTTGACTCGGTTCTAAACTCATTTCTTTGTCCATTCTTCTCAGAATTCATGATGTTCAAGGCATGCTCTTCTTCCTTCTGTTCTTGCATTCTTTGCTCATGAACTAGAAGGCTGCTTTGAAGTTCATCTATTGACATGGTTGATGAGTCATTAGATTCTTTTATGGAACAAACTACATAATTGAATCTTGATGTCATTGTTCTTAGGATTTTCTCAACAATGACATGTTGTTCCATCTTTTCTCCACTGATTTTCATCTTATTTGCTATGGTGATAGTTCTAGCAAAATAGTCATCAACTTTTTCCCCTTCCTTCATGCCCAGAATTTCGAATTCTCTCCTCAATGCTTGCAGCTGGGCACGTTTGACTTTGGTTGAACCTTGATACTTCTTCTTCATAGATTCCCAAATGTCTTTAGAGGTTTCTTTGTTGAGTATTGTTTCCATAATGGTCCTGTCTATAGCTTGAAAGAGATAATTCTTAACTTTTAAATCTTTCAACTTTTCATCATTCTGCACCTTCAGTTGTGCAGCCGTTGGTTCTTCTTCTCTTCTGATTGTTTGAATTCCACAATCTACCAAATTCCAGTACTCCTTTGATCTTAGAAAGTTCTCCATTAGCATGGCCCAATGATCATAATGACCATCAAATCTTGGGATTGCAGGTTGCACAAAGTTGCTTGATTCTCCAGTCATCTTTTGCTTGTTTTTCTCTTTTAGTCTGTCTTGCCTTGTCTGTCAAGAATGCTGCGGTTTCTTGATGTTTTCTTTTTCTTTGATTGTATGGTATAGAGAGGCTCTGATACCAATTGTAGAGAATTGTATAGAGAATTTGATATGCAAAAAGGGAATTCACTCAATGTATTAATTGGCAGCTATAGTAAAGTATTTATACAAGCAAACCTTATCTGCAGACTAAATGAATCTTCTAACTAACATCAATTAACTAACTAACTGAACATTCACTCTTAAGCCTAATGGCTGTGACTAATCTGCAATTGACATCTAACATCTCAACAGTCTCATCCTCGAGGTCTCATTCTGGTGCTTTGTACATATTTCAGGTGCGAGAAAACCTTGAAGCCACTTAAAATGCCAAATTCTTTTTTTTTTCTTTTCTTTTTTTTGTCCAATTTCGTAATTTCCAACTAAAAAAACAACCTAAAAGTGCATTTAGTTTAAAGAAAAAAGGGGACAATTCAGGCATTTTAAAGGAAATAACAACGAACTGATTATTTCAAAGAAAGAAAGACAAATTTTAGAAAGTTGTAAGAATCGGAGGGAATGAATTATAATTTACTCTGTCAGTTTATAGATAAAAAAAAAAACAAATTCCTTAGAGATCAAGCTACCATAAGAAAAATCTTGTTCGGCATTAAAGTGTTTTCTCAATTATGTCTTATTGAAAAAGTAAATATTTTATATTTATTTGTACTAATATAAAAAAGTTAATTTAATAAATTTTTAATTAAGAAAAACTTTTGAAAATCATTCTATAAAACATTAGCAAGTGCATGTTTTTTTCACTATAGCTCGTGTAAAATACTCTATGACGACTAGGGTACAGTATTTTAATATTACACCGTCCATCACGCATGATTTTGAGGGGCTCATTAGCAAAGAAATCTTCCGTTATTAATTTAATCGTTTGTCTTGTACGATTAGCATCTCTTAAGCTTCTTGCCGTCATTTAGCCGTTATCTCTACAGTATAGCTTTTGATCCCCAATTTTTATTTCATTTTTATTATTCGAATTAAAGACCATTTCACATTCCTTTTTTCCAAAGTGATTTGATTTTTTACTTCTTCTTTTCACATTGTTCATACATATAGTTCTATTCTATTTTGAATGCCTTCTTGTTCTATTAGTCTTAGATATTAGTCTTTTTTTTTCTCTTGAAAAAAAAATAAATTAAAAATCAAAATGAAATTGATGAGAAATATTAAGTTACACACACACGGATTCAGATTTGAATTTATAGAAATCAAATCATGATTTTAAAAACCATGGAAACTAATTAATTAGTTTTGCTAAAATACTAGGCCTAAGTTATAATTAACTCTATGAAACTATGATAGATGCCATCCAAAAATATAATAAGAACAAAAACAAGAAGGATTCTCAATGACGCTTAGTTTAAACATGTAATTCTACTAAATTATTACTTAGCTCGTCAAAGATCGTGGTATATAAAATATTTATTCTTTATTTCCACTAGATTTGGGTGGTTAGGATTGTGATGCCCTGTTTATGTTTTTTTTTAAATATATATAGTAAAGTAATTTTTCTAGATTTCTTTTTATTTTTAAAATTAATACATCAGAACTATTTAAAACACACTAAATAATTATTAATTTAATATTATTTTTTTAACTGTAAACACTTAAAAAACAAGATAGAAGTTGTGTTCAACACTAGATACTAGCTAGTGGCAATAATATCGTATCGGGGGACAGATGGTAAAGATATACACATGGTTGTTAGCTATGAACTTATAGCCATAAATATAAGCTCTTGACCCCATTAATGTATCATCTAGAAAGATCTTGGCTATTCCTTAAAACATTAATGAGATATTTGTACTGTATTGTAAAAATATTTTTTATTTCAAATTAATGTTTTGATATTTTTAAACTATTTTAATGGATTAATATAAAAAATATTTGTTTTAAAATAAAATAATAGTATTTTAATATATTTTTAAATAAAAAATAATTTTAATTATGCATCGAAGCACTAAAAAGATGAATATGAGTGGGAATAAATTAAGGGCTTACCTCGGTAATGGGAAACACGGCGGTGGGCAATGGCCTAGGCTATTTCCAAGAAAAATAAAAATATTTTTCTTTCCTTTTAAAATTGCAAACTCTACTCAGAATCGAAAAAGTTAATGAGTTAATTTACAATGTTATCAAGTTAACTGTTTTTAGTAAAACAATAATATTTTATTTTCTCAATAATAGATTTTATATTAAATTAAAATGAACAGCTGGATTATTGAAAAGTCGGTTAGATTCATTAAATGTTTTTAAAAATCTTCATTTCAAAAATCTAATTTAATATCTTTGAATATAAATACTTTCATGGAGGATGCTCACCGTATTTTTATAGCAAGCGTTCCTCGAAGATATCTAAGGCTGACCCGAACCTGGTATTGCCGGTTCATGGGAAAGAAAATACCCTAAATAGACCCCTTTTTTTTCTCCATCCGGAAACCATGATAGATACTCTAGAAAAATGTTGGCAACCGGCACTAACGGTTTCACGTCAGATTAAAATATTGAAACACGTGGCACTTTAAATAAAGCGAGTGTCTAAAGTGAGTATCCAAGCACTTGCCGCTACGTCTTAAAGACAGTTGCTCTTATCTTTTACTTTTCATCTCTTATACCGACATGGCAGTTGAGCACTGCCCAACATCCCGTACACACGCTACACCTCAACACACCAAGCGCAAGTTAGCACTCAGGACTTGGCAGTCATAATCCACCACCCCTCAAGACTCAAGCCAGTCTCTCTCTCCGCCACCCCTCTATAAATTCAAGCCCTCTCTCCACTCCTTCAACACCTTCTCACCAAGCCACTCTCCAAACAAAAAAAGATCCAATCTTCTTGTCTTAAACATGGCGAAATCAAGCTTTTTGTCGCTGATACTCTCAATTTTGTACATTGCTAGGGCAGCAGCTTCTGCTAGCACCACAAGTTCAAGTGCAGGTGCTGCAAATTTCATCAAGGCCTCATGCACTGCCACGACATACCCTGCCTTGTGTGTCCAATCCCTCTCCCTTTATGCCACTTCAATTAACCAGAGTCCACGCCAGCTGATTCAGACAGCCTTGGCCGTGAGCCTCGACAAAGCTCAGTCCACCAAGACATTTGTCTACAAGCTGACAAGGTTCAACGGAGTTCAGCCCAGAGAAAAGGCAGCCATTAAGGATTGTTTCGAAGAGATTGATGATACTGTGGACAGGCTTGCTAAGTCCGTTAAAGAGTTGAAGAGCATGGGGTCATCTAAGGGTAAGGATTTTCAATGGCATATCAGTAATGTTCAGACTTGGATTAGTGCTGGGTTGACCGATGAGAACACTTGTGTTGATGGGTTCGCTGGCAAGGCCTTGAATGGAAGAATAAAGAATTCAATCAAGGCTAGGTTTGTTCATGTTGAAAGGGTGACTAGCAATGCACTTGCGTTGATCAACAAGTTTGGTTCCAAGTACTAAATAGCTGCTGCTACTGGCCACTGGTTTTGACCCAGCTTATTAAAAATGATCTGGGTTACCTCTCGATGAGCCTAGGTTTTGATGTTTGTTTATGTATCATAAAGAATTTTGAGTGATGTAGTTTTTCCACCCTTTTTTCCTTATATATATATGCGTGTGTGAGATAGTGTTCTATAGTTTATGAAGGCATTTTTATATGCCTCTTGGGTATCAAATGAAAAATGTTCGTTTGTAATAATTGTGGAAATTGTTTTTCAAAACTTTTTTTTTTATGAAAATATATATTTTATCTTGATTTTTAAAAATATTATCTTAAACGCAGAAGATATTGTACTCCCAAACGCTCAAAGAATTTAGCTTGAACATTTTCTAATTATGTTATCGTTGTGATGGTGTTTTGAATGCAATCAAGAACAACAATTCTCTTAATTAATTGTCATAGGATCGACAATAATACATGTCTTTTAATGTGAATAATAATCGAGGTTAAGATCAAGAAAAAAACCCAGTTTACAGCTAATCCAAGAAGAAGAAATCCTTAACATGCCCCCTATTCGCTATCATGCACTACTAGTTGTGTTCAAATCAACACCTTCTTTTTAGGGAAATAAAAACAATTGATTTCATACTATTTTCTACTTCTTAGGCTAGATGACGTGTTTAAGGAAAATATAATCCCTTGATTGAAGGGGAACATGGGCCCCACATACCTGACCCTTGAAAGCAAAATACGGCTTCTTGGGCCCCAGAAATATCAGGCAGTTGTTAAAGGCGTGATATGTGGTCGGGCAGATTTTATTTTTAAATTTATTTTTTTTGTTTAAAAGACATTAAAATAAATAATTTATTTATTTTTTAAAATTATTTTTGATATTGTAATTGTAAAATATCTAGAAGTATTTAAGAAATTAATTTAAAATAAAAAAATAATGGATGGGAAGTGAAATAAAACAAAAACAGACAAACCCACGATAATCATGGAGAAACAGGGACGGCATTGAAGGTTGTGAAAGCTCGTTCACGATAAGAGCAGACAAAGAGGACTTCAGTGGGGACTCTTCGGTGACTACGACCACGTGAAGGCTCTTGTCTTTTTAAGCGTGGAAGAAAAACAAATAATTTTATTTTTTAATAAATTACTGAAAACGGAGGAATTTAATGAGGTGGTGGCATGTGACCCTACCGTACACAACGGGAGATGGCACATGGGTATCTTGAAAAATTATCAAATGGTGGCCTAGCTGATCTATGAGATGCCTAAATGACCCCACATGGATTTGATTGAAATTAATAATTATTTTTAAATTTTTATTTTATTTTTTAAAAATTATTTTTAATATTATAAAATATATTAAAAATATTTAATTTCAAATAAAAAATATTAAAAATAATAATGTTTTCAAAACCCCCCAAGAGATGCCTAATTGAACACCCCCCCCCCGAGCCCTTCTCTCTATCCAGGCTGCTTGGCCTAGCTGACCTTGGAGATGCCTAAGTGCCTGTTTAAACGGCGTTTCAAAAAATTCAATTTGTTTTTATTTTAAATGAATATGTTTTGATATTTTTAGATTATTTTGATGTGCTGATGTCAAAAATAATTTTTAAAAAATAAAAAAAATATCATTTTGATATATTTCGACACGAAAAACATTTTAAAAAGCTACCGCAACATCTCTTCCAAACATGCCTAAATGACCCTCCAATCCATTGAGCCATTTTCTAACCAGGCTGCTTGAAGTTTGGTCCCAGAATTGTTGTTTTTATAAGAAGAAGAAAAAAAGAGGATAGAGTAGCCATGTCCTATTTTTTTTTGTCTAAAATGTCCCCACAATTCATGCCTCCTCTAAAGGATCAATTTGCAATCACTTTGTTCAAAGTGGCGTAGAGTTTGTGTTTCAAAGGTCAAAGTCTCAGGCAGCTTTCACATATGAAGACCATCTCTTTTCCTAATCGAGTTTTTAATACGTATTCATGAGCTTAGTTACTTGGAGTCAGCAAATTTTTTTGTTCGTACATGGATCCCCAACCTGAATATTTGTCCATGCTTGCACATAATTAATGATCTTAGTTAATTTACAGGGTCAAATATAACGTGAAAATAGAATTATAAGATGCTTGTGTAGATAATTTATAAAAATGGCTTGCAAGATCTAGAAAACACGAAATGGAATCATCGAATCTTAACACTCCGAAGAAGAAGAAGAAGAGATCTTTTTTAAATCTACTAACTAATTGCCTACTTAATCAAAGTTTAATTAATTTAAAAAAAACAGTAAGAATTATCTAAACAGCTAAAATATATCATGAGTTGATGCACTGTTCAAAACAAATCTCTATTCACAATTATTGTTATGCTCAATTTTCAGGTCAATTTGGTTCTGATGATTTTGAATCAACTCGTTAATTTCTTAAAAGAGGTCAAAATCAAAGGCCTAAGTACCTACGTAGGAATCAAATTAATTTTGAGGTTCTGAATCAAGTGAATATAATTATTTTCCCCATGTGCACCGCTTGTGTCAGCCAAAAATACGTGATGTGTTGAATTAAACTATAGTGTTTTCTGTGGTTATAATCATGAATCCTGACACAGTGACTAGTGTCTATTTCATGGCTCTTTCTCGAGACTTCGTGGAGAGCTTAATTAGGTAGCTAATTGGTGGAGGAGCACTATTAATTACCGGTCAGCAACAAATATCTCCCTGATATATATACTTTCTTAATTTTAGTTATTACGAAGCTATTTTGGGCCAAATGTTACTTATATATATATATATATATATATATATATATATATATATATATATATATATATATATATATATATAAAACTTAAATAGTACGTCAACTATAAGATGCTTAATTACTCGACCTTGTATTATGGATTCTCGATGGTAAGTTAATCTTATTTTCATATATATTTTTGAGTGGTATTTTTAAGGGATTTCTTATGAATGTGATTGAGTTTTGGATGATAAAATATTTGTGCAAACACTTAATTAGTTAATAAAGTTTTTTTTTGGTTAAATAAGCTTTGTCTCGTTAAATTTTTATCTTTGTTTTATATGATGTTATTATTTAGTTTGTACTGTTTTTATATAGCAATAAGGAAATACATACGCACACTTATATTTTGAAGTATCTTGAAATTTATTTAAAAAATATTTTTGATATTAACATATGAAAATAATTTAAAAATATAAAAAAAATCAAATATTTTATTTAAAAAAAAATTGATTTTGAAACATAATGATTAATAAGAACGAAAGCACTTACTACAGAGCAGCCAAAGCTTAAGGTTATACGAATCAAGAAACATGGTTTAAACCTCTCAAGTTTCAATTGATCGAACACAAGAAAACAATTCAAGCAAGCTTCCATATCAGTATAGAAATTCTCTGTCGCTTCTCACTAGTATGAATATGAGTTTGCATGTCGTTGGCTTCTTTCCAATTATTGAGCACCTCACCTGTGCGGTGATGATCATTGTTCAAATTATTGTACTACCAGGCGTACGTGATGACATCTTTTTTTTAGAACTACCAAGTTCATGATTAGGTTAAAAATTAATTAGTCTAATGTTCATTCCTTTAATCCTTTTCGAAGTAATTTTTAATTCCTACACCAAGTTCGATATTCCTTGGAGGATGCCCTATTCATGATTATTCTCCACTGAAATTTCAGTTTCTGTGGCACCAAAATAGTTCATCAATAATAATAATAATAATAATAATAAAAAAGATTGGAATCAAATTAAAAGGTAAATATGATTTGGGAAACATTTGGGTGTAACAGTTCATCAGAATCGAAGAGCCTGTATACAAATTGTTCAACAAAATAAAAAAAAGTAGCAGCTAGTAACTTAGTTTATTGATAAGTGCCAAAGCGTTGCTTGTCAGCCTGCCAACATTCACTATACTCTTCCTGATCTTGATCATCACTTCACCACTTATCTTCATCTCATCAAATCCTTCTGTGCAGGTATCCTCATCCGTTATCGCTGCGCTCACCCATGTCTGTACAGTAGCAATCTGAAACTCAATATCAGAACCTTTTAGGCTGCCTAAAGCCTTCAAAGACTGCTTGAGCTCATCAATGGAGTCTCCCATTTCGTCAACGCAATCTTTAATAACACCAGCTTCACTCTTGCTCAAACCCTTCTTCTTCGATGAAGCCTTTACTAAGGACGATGTGCTGCTGGCAGCTTTTAGGGTTACAGTCAACGCTGTGTTGCATAGTTTGAGGTCATTGGTTTTGATGGTGGAGGTGTAGGAAGAGAGGGAGTTGAAGCAGAGTTGTGGGTACGTGGTAGAATTACAAGCTTTCTGGAGGTAATTTTTGTAGGTTTTGCTGGTGGAATCTGCCATGGAAATCTGCACATTCGTTGATATACATAGAAGCAAAGCAAGAAGAAAGGCTACACCATTGAATGAGCTTAAGCTTGAAACAATTTTAGCTGCCATGGCTTCTCTTTCTCGTATCTCTCAATCTCAAGTTTGCAGTGATAGGTGTAAGAACACTCCAATTTATAGGAAAAACCTGTCAGGTTGTGCATGTATCCAGGTCCCAAGTCTAGGATGCTGTAGCATATATAAAATTACTCAACAATTCTGGAGGAATTTAAGTAAAGGACGCAAGGTGGCTTAACCCATGAAATATGAGATTGCACATGCATGAATATGATGGTAGCTATATATAGGTTGCGACCTAGATTAAGTTAATTGATAATTAAAAATAAATAAATTGAAAAAAATAAGTTTATTTATAGCTTAGAAATAGTTATGATTTGCCGTAATTGTTTTTCCTTTGTTGATTAAGAAACAAAAATTAAATTCACCACCATCATCGCACCATGCTAAATGATCCTCACACGCAAGGTCTCATGCAATCCTTGAATTTATCAACTACATAATTGACTTATAAACTTGGATGAAGTGTACCATTAGCATACTTACAAGAGAGAAACTTGCTTTTAGGTTTATACATTGTGCATTCAGCAACAATTTATGGGTTTTTATATTTTGAAAAGTTTGGAAACTGTTGAGAAATAGAATAATATTTCTTTTTTATATAAAACAAATAATTTCGGAAAAAGAAAAACAAGAATTTTCTATTTAATTAAAATGGTTTTTTTATTGTAGAAAACTCTAGCCTCTCAAATTCGTACCAAGTTTGGAAAATATATTTTTCAGAGATTTTTCAAAGTTTTTCCTTACAAATTTTCCACTGTTTTTAGTTAGTGTGATAAATTTTTTTTTTATTATAAATCTAATATAAATATTTTTTTCAGTTAAAAAAATAACTTTTTCTTAAATTTTTAATTTAAATGGAATAAAAATAATATCCTAAATATAAAATATTAAAACAACCATTAAACATTATGATTTTGATTGTTCATAAAAAAAATTGTTGTAATTTTGATGTACTCAATTATTTTTTGGGGTGAAAGATTTCCACCTTTATTTATTATTAATAGAATGGAAATGTATTTGTTTTAATTCTGCAGAAAAAAAACACCTTATAAAAGAAAACCGAACGGTTGGTTCGCTGGCTACCGAGCTTTTTTTTGCCAACAGCAAGCAAGCTAAACCAAAGCAAGCGCAAGGTCCGGAATGAAAAGAGGAGCCGCAGAAGAGACCATGGACAGATGAGGTCCAGGGGCTAAGCCGGCTTCGGCGGGATTCTTTTATATGGGCCAAGGCCCATTTCATTGTCATGCCCATACAGGGCCCTATAGGGAGTGCGTAGGCCCGTATCCCTTGCCGTTTTCTTTCCTTCCTTTTGTAGGGGATAGGCCAATTGGGCCGTTCCTTGTAAGCCCTTAATTTTTTTAGTCTTTTTACTAGCTGGATTGCCCGCACTTCGTTGCGGGCACCAAAAACAAACAAACACCATAGTTAATATATTTTGTTCTGTAAAAAATAAAATATCACATCTTGGACAATTGCTTCCAAACATTTTTAGCATAAAGTTGGGGGAAAATATATCATTCCCCCAACGCTTGGTTTTATATACATGGTTTCATAGAAATAGATTATATACATGGTTTCATAGAAATAGAGGACAAAATACATAACTGCTGGATCATACTAACATATTAAAGCATAATAATATCAACACAAAAACCTCATAATTGAAGATATGGAAATTGATAACTGATGCAAAAAGTTTTGAGCACAAAAGTGAGGAAACTATTGCAAATTTTCCAGCAGCTTCATTAACTTTAACGTCGCCTTGAGTCTATTGTCTTCTGCAACAAAAGAAAAGACAATTACTTATGGGTTGATATTTTCCACAAAACCAATATGATTATATTGGTAGGTTTATAATTAATTGCCAAAATTATTTGTTGTTATATGCAAGATAAATAAGAATTGTAGGTTATCGCATGGAAATTGGAAATGTACCTTTGTCAACTAATGGCAGCTAAATAAGCACTTTTATGGGCGATCAATATAGGTTTTTAATTAAGCATCAATGGATAAAGGTGTACTTCTTTATATCCTTAATTCGCACAGCCATGTTCCTGTAAAAAAAATTAGTACATTAATAATAAGAAAAGAGGATTGAAAAATAACATCCATGAGAAAGAAAGGGAAAACTAAAAAAAGCAATAGATAACAACACACAAAAGAGCATGAACATGGATGAAATATGGAAAGTAAGAATGACAAACACATGTCATAATTAAACATAGTTTCAAAATGTAAAACAAATTTAAGACTTGATGTCGAACCTTGAAAAGAGTGATTAAACTGAATGCACCATATAAGAGATTTTCATTAGTATTCCAAGTGCTAAAATATTAGCTTTTTATGACCGAGCTAATAATGTCTTTGTAGACAATGTTCTTTGCATAATCCAGAGGTTTGCCTTTATCATCCAGTGTAATTATTTTAAGCCCTTTTTTCGATGTGACTCTTGAGAGAGCAACATAAAGCTGGCCATGAGTAAAAACTTGCTCTTGAAGAAAAACTCCGACAACCTTCAAAGATTGTCCTTGACTTTTATTTATTGTCATGGCATAGCATGGACGAATTGGAAACTGTCTTCTTCTTATTGTGTATGCACATCTTTCATCATTTACTGGGAATGTAATTCTTGGGATGAATACATGGCTACCAACACTGGAACCTGTTATTATCCGAGCTTCAATGACTTTGTCGGCTAGTTGTGTGACCAAAAGCCTTGTTCCATTGCATAAACCTGCTGATGGGTTTAAATTCCGCAATAACATGATTGGTGTTCCTACTTGCAAAGAAAGCTTGTGTGAAGGGACTCCATTGAATTCAAGTTGATTTAGAAATTCAACTGGATATAACAAATCAGCATTTTCTGCATCAGTTGACGACGTGCTAACACTGTCGCAGCTTAAATAAACATGCTTGTTTTCTGGCAACATGTTAAAGATGAAATCATTGATCATGGAAACTGTAGAATTTTTAGGAGTGACAATTGCCCTCTCTTGAAAATAGACAGAATCCAGACAATGATTGTTGATACAGGGATAAACTGAAGAAACCATAGATGCAATAGGGTTAGAATCTGCATCTAAAAGCAAATCTGGCGGTATCTTGATTAGAGATGTATCATAATCATCTTCAAAAGGGATGTCATATATTTCTCCATTGCCGATCATAAGGATCCATTTAGCAAATAATTGCAATTCAATCTTCTCAACATCAGAAAGTCCATTTGATGAAAGACGCATGTTCTCATTTAGTGTGAAAATTTTAAATTCATGCCATAGTGGCGAGCTACTTAAAGAAGCGTGGATAATATCTTCCTTTGTTCCTCCTGTAACCACGGGCAAGATTTGTCTAAAATCTCCACCCAGCAATACTGTCTTGCCACCAAATGGCTGATCATGAGCAAGGATATCCCGTAATGAACGATCTAATGCTTCAAAGCAACATCGATGATTCATTGGAGCCTCATCCCAGATAATGAGAGATGTCATCTCTAAGAGATGCGAAAGGTTTGTGTTCTTTTTTATCTCGCATGACGATGTTTCAGAAACCATTAGCGGTATTTTGAAGCGTGAGTGCGCTGTACGACCTCCTGGCAACAACAAAGATGCTATCCCAGATGATGCAACTGCAAGCACAATCAAACCTTCAGATCGAATCTTGCTTATTATTGTATGCCATAAAAAAGTTTTTCCTGTCCCTCCATGTCCATGAACAAATATCAAAGCCTGTTTTTTTTGCATGACTGTTGTAGCAACATATTCATAGACATTTCTTTGGCACTGGTTAAGCATTGGGAAAGCTGTGGAATGCTGAGATTTAAGATCAACTATATCATAGTTTAGCTCCTCCCTTAGTAACTTATTTCTGATTTCTGCTAGCAACCTTGCATTAGGCATTGGAAGCTTGTACTTTTCAAGAGAAGTCGATGAAGCGTTGAAAAGCAATTCAAGTTCATAAAGCACATAGTTTCTCAACTCATCATCAGACATCAACAGATTTGGCATGTTTAAAGTTGATCTAAAACGGTGTATAATATCATCATACATGGATCTCCAAAACTGATGGAATAATTCATTTGGGTCAGTAACTTCACAAAAGAGAACCAGACTAACAAACAACTGTCTAATTTGCGGAGATGTTGCAGTTAAAATGGCTTCGCTCAAAGCATCTGCCCATTCTTTATCATCTCCTAAAAGCCCTAAGCTTTTGCAAGCAAGTTGGAATGTTGGATACAAAACCCCCGCAACTTTTCTGAGATCATCAAAACTTTGAGCCCCTTTAACATGACTTAAAAGTAACCTTAGAAAATATAGTTCTCCTGCTGCAGGATGAATATATGTCAGGCGACCAAGGCTAAAACTTCTTGTTCTTTTAGACCATTGTTTCTGCCTGGAATCCCAAACAAATTTGTTTGGAAAATCCATATAATACATGTCTCGTGCAGCTGAATCATTTTTATTGCATTCAAACCATTCTGTAAGCATTGTTCTTTGAAGTCCGGGTCTTTTCATTACATTTAGCAGCGATTCATTTCCTGAGTAGACAATGTTATGCTCTAATGGTAAATGAACTTGTAAACGCTCAACTGAAGGATGTCTTGAATGGATAGGAAATTGAAAAAGTCGCCAAACAGCTTCATATGGACATATAAACCGACAGTTAAGATAAGCTTTAATTTCATCATTATTCTCTTTTTGCACAACCATTCGACACCTATCTGATCCTTTGCTAACATATTTGAAAAGATACTTTATGAGCATGGACTGACAACATATCTCAACATTGATGTGTGCACGGTATCTCAATAACAATTCTCTGTTATACGGAACAACATAGTTGTTGTGTAGCTGTATCCCATCTTTAAGCACAAAATTATCAAGTTGTTGGCGACGCTTGTAGTAGACAAAGCCATTGTCATCAAAAACTGTTGCTGTCCTAAATGGCTTTGGAAAAGATTTAGAGCACTTTCCCTTTTTCATACACTTAGATTTTTGGTTTGGTAGACCACATGGCCCATGGATCATAAATTTGGATACAATATCATAACAAACGGGATCGGTGTTTTTATTAGGAATTTCAGCTGAAACAATTGAATCGACATCTTCAGCACTTCGACATTTAAATTCAGCATCTAACCAAAGAAGAAGATGGGTGTGTGGAAGCCCTCTCTTTTGAAATTCAACTGCACAAACATCTTTTTTTTAAATGAGAAAACATTAGAAAATAATGGAAAATAGTATAGAAATTTATAATCAACTAAACATCAAATAGAAGAAGAAAGGCATAAGCACCTGCAATTGTTCTGCCAAATGGTTCGCCTGATTTTATATAGGCAATCATATCAATTACCTTTGCTCGAAAGATTCTTGTAACAATATCAGGCTTCTCTTCTTGTTTGTAAGGTCTATATTTTTCCGATATCTCTTTGAATCTCGGGCCAACATGTATTGCATGTAAATGTAATAAAAAAGATCGGGGTTTCAGTAAGCTCTACAAATAGCCATTGCATCCCGATAATTATTTATCATATAACGTGGGCTTCCAGTTAAGGAAGATGGAACAATAATTTTCCCAGCAGACATTACCCTCAACATCTCCTCTAAGTATCGCCTCATGTATTCCTTTATAAATTTCTGACCTTAAATCACTCTGATTAGCTCTTATATAATCAAGCCGATCTTCTTCTACATTGGCAAAAGCATCAACCAAGAATTGCTGATAGAGACGTCCACCTTTGATGATGGTGTTTTCAAAATTTACCCTCTCATGAATAAGATAAGCATAATATGCTCTCATAGGGACTCGTGAACGTTTTCTTTGCGGTCGATGATCTTGATTAGCCAAGATTATGTTGCATCGATACCCATCATCGCCATAAGGAAAAAGCAATGGATATTGCAATGCCATAAATTTTGGGTGCAGCTTAGAAATTCTTTGAAGACTCCCGAACATTGCTCGATAATAATATCACGTTCGATTGGAAATTACCAATATCTCCAACAACTAAACCACCAATATCATTTGATGATGGATCATCGTATTGCCGCGAGTCATCATCTCTTTTACCAATCAACCGTAATTTGTAATTAGACCGGTTATCACAGGGAGAGCCTTTGCTTAGCATTTCTAAAAACTTTAACCAGCTTCATTAATATCATCTAACATCCGCATTAAATCACCAACAATAGATGCATCTAAAGAAGATGAACCTCCATCTCGCTGTGAATGCGCTCATTCGCGAGCTAATTTCATCGATGCATCATAGACATATAGTTGTGCAAATTTTTGGTGTATCACCTTCGGTTGGCAAAAGAGAACCCATCAAATGATGACAATGTCCATTGATCTTAAAGACATATGGACCGTGCCCTTCATTAACGAGTGATCAAGTTTTGCTCCCATTGATGTGAAAGCAAACATAGAGTTGTATACCCGTATATTATCTCGAAATTTCCTCGATGCAGATCCATTTGATGGATTAAGAAGATAGTTAAGAGGCTCTGGTGTTGAATGTGCACGTGGTAATGAAACTTTACCATCGAGGCAGCAAAGTGAAAAGGACGGATTTCTTTTTGATGAACTTGCAAGACGTTCTTCGACCCAAAAAAGAGCTTTACAGTGTCGACACATAAATTTCTTCTCACCGAAATCGATGTAAGAGACAGAGGATCCTAAAAAAATAGTGGCAGTTAAAAAATAATATAAAAGTGACAACTTGGAACGGATGAAAACGAAGAAAAAAGGAAAAAAAGGCACAACATACTTTTTCTTTTTCGTTGATATTGAGCTTGACCAGATGACATAGCTGATGATGGTTGAAAACTAAGGTCATGATTGCTTGAATTGAGAAAACCATGGTCATTAGCAACATAAGCATCGCTACAACCAAGGGAGTGAGATGATGATGCTGTTGTAACTGAAGCATGACATGAAGTTTGAGGATCATTTGATTGTGGTTGATAGCAACCAAGCTCTAGCTCATGATAGTTTTGTTTGCCTGAGCAAAGTCTTGAAGGTTCAAGTGAAATATTTTCTTGCATTTCAACGATCTCATGATTGTTAATTAGCATTGAAACAGAATTATAAAAAGCTTCATCGACGTCATGAGATGTATACAAATTAGTGTCATTGTGGTGCTCTGGTTGCAGTCTTTGCCGACGACTTGTCATTACACTATTTGTTTGAAGGTTGGAAAAATCCAACCTAGTAACCTATTAATCATAAAAAAAAGCAATGTAAATATACATAATTGATTAAAGGTAAATAAAAAAGAAGACAGGATAACATGCTTAGTAAATGAAAAGAATGACATGCTCACTGCATTAAAGTGTTTTGCAAAAAAACTAAATAATTCTCAGCAAAACTAAAATCAAAACTTCAAAATAAAACTAAATAACTCAAAATAAAGATAAAGCAAGCAAAGGCAACAAAACTAAAACCTCCACACCATTAAGCATATACATTAATTCTAAGTAAGCAATAATCGGCAATAATTTTCTAATGTGATAGCTATCAAAAGAGAGAAATTGGTTGTCAAAGGCAAACGAAACACAGCAGCGATTAACAAAACCAATCCTCTAATCCCATAACTATTTACAACACAAAACCATGGATCAAAGGCAATGCAGCGCAAGAACTTGTAAAAATTTGTAGTATAAAGGAAAAGAAAACCTAAAAATATAATGACAAACGGGTAAAAATCGTAAAAAACAGCCATTCTTATCATGAGCCAATGGCAAAGAAGCCAAGGAAATATAGGAGAAAAAAAATGAATAGCATTAAGCATATACATTATTTTTTCATCAAGCAACCGAAGGCAAACAAAACACAACACCGAATCAAACATCAATCCCATAACAATCTATAGCACAAAAACCATTTCCCAGCGCATGATATTCTAAGTTAAAACAACAATAACTGCAATTTATTGAGTAAAACCACAACACCAATTCTCTAATCTCGTAACTATTTACAGCATAAAACGATTGGTTAAAGGTCATGCATCGCAAGAAGCTGTCAAAAATTGTAGCATAAAGAAAAGAACCTGAAAAATATAATGACAAACGAAAAAAAACCAAAAAAACAGCCATGGTTATTATGAACCAATGGAAAAGAAAGGAAGGAAATAGAGAGAAGCAAAAAAAAATTTACACCTTTTGAGGAAAAAACCTAGGAAATACACAAAAATGAAACTTCGACAACATTAAGCACATATATCAATCTTCGCAAACAAATCATTGAGAAAACAAAACATTAATTTTCTAATTCCATCACAAATCAAAAATATAATTGTTGGCCGAAGGCAAACAATATTAATGCTTAATTTGCCTCAAATTTTCTCCAATGCAAAACAACGCATTGACGACAAATTAAAAAAAAAACACAACAACCACCCCATTAATTTATTAACCTCATAGCTAATTATAGAGAGAAATTATCAGCCGAAGACAAAAACATCGACAGATGGGAAAAAACATCAAAAACAACCATGTTATTCTCTATAGTTTAAGCAGACATCAAATCTAAAATAATTTTATTTTATTACCAGCAGCTTTTTTTCATCAATAGATTGTTTTCACTCGATTTTTCATCAAAAAAAAGAATTGATTTCGATACTTTTTATTGGTCTGGGAGAGCACACTTGCAAGAATTCAGTTTATTTATCATGTATGTTTTATATTATCTGATGTATTATCTATAGAATTTCAGTGTTATGCACTCATTATTCCAAATTGTTTGCATTGCATTGCTTTCCTTTTCTTTTTCTCCTTTCTATGCTTTTAATAATTTTGCATTTTTTGCCCACAGCCATTATAGTTCCAAAGAAGAAAATAAGGGTTTCTTTGGTGGAAAAACTTATCTAAAATCATTGACAAAGCTAAACAGTAATTTCCTAATCCAAAAATAATCAAAAACATAATTGTCCGCGGAAGGCAAAAACGAAACACAGCAGCAAATCAAAAGACATAAAAACGGCAAATTTCCACAACATCAAGCCCATGCATTATTTCTCAGCAAGCAATCATTGCCATTGATTTTCTAATTCCATAACAAATCATAGAAAAAAATTGCCAGCCAAAGGCAAACGAAACTAAGCAGCTAACCAATACATTAATCATGTAATTTCATAACTATTTATAGCACAAAAACATTTTCTAAAGGACATGGATTGGAGGAAACAATAAATTTTAAAGTGTAAAAAAAGACAGTCAAAAAATAATGACAAATGTGAAAACAAAAACAAAACAGCCATGCTCTTCATCAACGAATGGGGAAAAACCCTAGGAAATAAACAAAAAAGAAACTTCGACAATATTAAGCACATACATCAACCTTCACAAACAAATTATTGATAAAACTAAACATTAAATTTACTAAAACAGCTCAACAATATTGCAGCAACAACAATATTGCTAAAACAGCTCACAAAAGCAACACAATGCCCATTACCATTAAATTATGCCCAATGAAATCCGAAAAACTAAATGCCAGCATAATAAAAGCGTAAAATCTAAACGCAGCTTTGAAATCTATTATGAAAATAAATAATTTACCAATAGAAGAAGAAGAAGACATACCTCACAAAAAGAGTTGCAAAGAGAACCGAAAAACAGCAGCAACCACAACCCGCTGCCCCTAAAAACCTCAACAAATGCCAGATCAACATTAAAAACGAAAAATCATTACAAAAAACAATATAACATTAAAAAAAAACAACAAAAAATAACTTCCATCATACCTTGAAAACGAAAACAGCAAAGAAAAGTAGAAAAACAGTAATCTATCTCTGCACAAAAAGAGTGAAAAAAATGAAAAACATGATCTAAAAAAGAAAATCAGCAAACAAAGGTGAAAATTAAACAAAGAAAAAAAAACATCAAACGAAAGCAACATGAAACTCACCAGTTCAGCTCTCTTCAAAAACGAAAAATCATTACAAAAAACAATATAACATTAAAAAAAAAGCAACAAAAAATAACTTCCATCATACCTTGAAAACGAAAACAGCAAAGAAAAGTAGAAAAACAGCAATCTATCTCTGCACAAAAAGAGTGAAAAAAAATGAAAAACATGATCTAAAAAAGAAAATCAGCAAACAAAGGTGAAAATTAAACAAAGAAAAAAAAACATCAAACGAAAGCAACATGAAACTCACCAGTTCAGCTCTCTTTTAGCTTTTTTTCAGCCTACTCTCTCTTAGCTTGGGAAAAAAAATCGAGAGGCTGCGTACAGGTTATATGCAGCTGATGACAGAAACAGAAATGAAAAAAGCACAAAAGACTCACGCAACCAACATCAGCAAACAGTAACGACACTGCTAAGGACATAAAAAAACAATTATTTATTAGCATCCATATCCAAAGGAAGTGAAAGAAAACAATAAATTAATAACCAAATCCATACTGCCTAGGAAAAAAAATCAGAATATTGCTGAAATATAGCTGAAATTATTTCGGCTAGTACCCAGTAGCTACTGGGTGCATTTAATGCAAATTCGTATTGATGAAAAATCTATCCCAAATGCACACAAAATTCCACAGGAACATACACGGCATAAAAAAAAACAAAAACAAAAACATAAAATAAGCAGCTGCGCCATTAGCTTTGTACAATGATTGAGGTCTTTAATTTTTCCTTTCCTTTCCTAATATAATCGTTGTTATTTGTGGCCAGATTTCTAGTGAAGCTGTAGTTCTCAAAAAGGCTTTCTATTACATAGCTCTTAAATAAATCAACCTCTCAACTGGAAGGTTGTTCAAAGACTACATTGTTAATCCTCGGAATTGCACTTCTCAGCCTCCTGCACCATCACCTCAATCTCTTCCTTGCATTAGTGATTTTGCAAAGAAGATAAGAAAAGACTCAACACAACTGAAGATGGAATGAAGATGGAATAAAAAGAGAAAGGGTGAAATTGTTAATTGCAACTTACCCATTTCTTCTCGCCAACACACGGCCGAGAGCTGCTCCCGCGCACTCGAAGCTTTTCTCCTGGAGATGAAGGCCCGCACTCCCTACTGAAACTCTGTTGCCAACTCTTCGAGGCCCCCTTTCAGCCATGGTGCAGACGCTGAACCCCACCCCAGCCAGGAAGAACTCCTGAACCCCACCTCGACCATGGTGCGGGACGACTGGTTGAAGAAGAGAAAAGGAAAGGAGAGAAAAGAAAAGAAAGCAAACGCTGGTTGAAGAAGAGAAAAGGAAGGAGAGAAAAGAAAGGAGAGAAAAAGGCGCTGAAGAAGAGAAAAGGGAAGGAGAGAAAACGGCGCCGAAGAAGAGAAAAGGAAAGGAGAGAAAAAAAGAAAATGAGAGAAAACCTAGATGCTGGTTGAAGAAGAGAAAAGGAAAGGAGAGAAAAGAAAAGAAAGCAAACGGCGCCGCTTAGAAGAAAAGAAAAAGAAAGAAAACCTAGGAAAGTGAAAAAACATAGGCGCTGGCAGGAGTCGAACCTCTGCCAGCGCCTCTACTGGTAAGAGGCAATGTGCCTTACCAGTAGACTACATGCATTTTTTTTATTCTTTTTCCGAAAGAATATATAAATAGTATAATTAATGTTAACAAACGAAAAAAAAAAAAAAAAACACTATTGAAATCCACAGTGTTTTCACTCATATGCTACAGTGATTTACCTAGCTCTTTTAGCTTATTGTATAATATAAACCCAGAATTCCATTAAAAGTTAAAACATCAGTAGCTGATATACGCATCTCTATTCCCCGATCAATTAGCTTCCATTGCAAGATCATGCATGCCATTGCAATCACACACAAGAATTAAAGAGATATGTAAATTCTAACTCCTTCGCCTATATATATATAAGAAGAGTATGAATAAGCAATTTGACTTCATACGTTTATTAAGCTCAAATGATTTTGATGATATGAATAAAAAATATTACAATAATAAAAAAAAAAACAAGCAAGAAGAAATGATCAACTCGAACTTATTTGAATTAGCATGTCGAAAATGAATAAATCATCAATAAAGCTCAATTACCAAATAACCCTATGTTAAAAGACGAAACTGAAAAAAATCAATTAAAACAATCTGACTCTACATAGATTAACCTATTGACCTTGCGACCATGAATATAGATTGAGATAACTACATAAGAAAATAAAAAAAAATGAAAAATTAATTCTTAGTAAATTAACTATTGAAGGATGAGATTAAAAAAGAAAATCAAATTTAATAAAGAAACTAAAAAAAAAGATAGGGCAAAAGTATAAGGCATAGATCTACTCTATTTAATTTAATAATTTAATTTGAAACTTATTAAAAAAACCCATTAACTTCCCTCCAATATGTGCTTTCTTAGCTTGGACTAAGAAAAATAAAAACATCATTATACTATAACCATTTACAATGCAATGAATCTTGAGGACCCAGGGTTTGAGCTGGAACCAAGTCAGGCCCAATAACTCTTCCAGGACCTGACCCAGCCCACCCCAGCTATTCGGGCCTAATCTTAAACCGAATCTCGACCCAAGATGATCCTCCAGTTTTCAGGCCTACGAAAAAATAAACAAAATTTCCATGAAATTAGTAATTATGATCTCGATAGTTACAAGAAATGTGTTGAATTTAATTGCGGGTTGGGCAAATAAGGCTGATAACAAAGGAGCAACACGCTAGACAAAAGAGATGGCAGCTTTTACACTCAAAAGTGTCCAGGTGTAATGGAAATTTTTTATAGTGATAAAAATAAATACAATAATAAAAAGATAAAAATTCATATAAATTATTTAGAACCAAAAAAAATAAAGTTTGAATACTATAGATAATATTTTCATCAATATACCCATAATTAACATTTGATATTTTTTATGTTCTATTTTTTTAACGTTAGTGTCCGGGTCTACTTGTGCGTACCTCCACTAATCTCACGAGCCCTGAAGTTAATGACCATGTAAGCCTCTAGTGATTATCATATTGGCAACCACAAGACTCGAACCTGAGATTACAGGAAGAATAAACTCTTTAATCTCAAATTCTTATCACTGATTCACCTACTAAATGATTTTTTTTAAGTTCTATTTTGAGCTTCCAGGTCGAGGGACAAGTGAAAATCACTTGCAATTCTAAGCTTTCAAGTACGATCAATGTCAATGCTTGCTAGCTATGGAAACTTCGTGTTCATGGTTGAACTATTAAAGAAAGATATCTGGCTTGATCTACAATTTAGAGAGCACATGGTTCTTTCATATTTTTTAATTTATGGATCTTTGATCATCAGAATTGTCTGAGTAATAGCTGAATAAATTAAATTATTTATTCCTTTAAAGGGACTTTTACTTCCACTCTACTTAAGAAGTATGATAAAGAAATATAAACAGCAAAGAATAATGTTTATTGTTCTTCACTGTCATCACAACCTTGACAAAAACTTGGTTGACTTGTGTAATGCAAAGCTTAATTAAATCACAGCAAGCTGCTAAAGCATTGACAAAATGACAATTATGAATATATTTACAATTAATTGCTTCGACGTTATTAAATAATTATGATAAATAGTTTCATAGTTAATTAACACGGCTAAGCAAGTTGGAATTTAGCTTTATTTACGAATATATATATATAAATATCCAAGCTAATTTCATGGCATACGTTTTCTCTTTGCTAGCATAGGATGTCTATTTATAAGTATAATTCAAGCTAATTTCATGGCATACGTTTTCTCTTGCAAGCGCAGCTTGTCTTTTCCTCGTCATAACCAACGATCTGAGACATTGTTCTTAGTTGGCGTGCTTATTATTCTATGCGTTACGTAATTAACCCAGAAAGTGGGCAATCCTATGTACTTTCTGTCAAGGTTGTAATGATAAAAATTAAGATAATATGATAATTATCGTTGATTATGAACTTCCTTCTTGAGGATTGGACAACATGTTGTCAAATTCGATACTACATGCAGTGAAATTTGATACTATATGTGGTGAAATTATTGTACCAACCGACCAATACTTTGAGATTTTTATTTTTTATTCTTTTTTGAATGTATGATTTCGAATATGTATAATCTATTTAATTAATAAAAATACTTTAATGTATGAAAGCTAAACTAAAAATAATCAATTTTATTCAACACTTTTATTAAACTCGGTGCCCTCGGCAAATCAATCCTGGATTTAATTGAAGCCAAGTTTTTTTCTCTTAAATAAAATAGGAGTTCAATTTATAACTCAATCAAAACCATACTTAATTTTAGAAAAATATAGTTTCTGTTTAACAAATAGTTAACTCCAATTCATGAATCGAATCTTCATCTGAGTCATGATCAGTTCAACAGCATTTCTGTTTAACAAATAGTTAACTCCTGTCTTGCAAAATATTTACTTACGCAAGAGTATTAATTTTCGTTTGTGCACTACATTAAGCAAAGACAACATGGAGTGGAGTGCTCAAGATGTTATCTAGCATTTTCATTTCCATGGAATATTAATCTGCGATTTCAAATAATTCAGTCCATCAACACCCCCCCCCCCCTCTTTTTTTTTTTTTTTCTTTTTTTTTTTTTGTATCAAGAGACTCTCGATCAGCTAACAAGCTATTATATATATGACCCTGTAGAACCTCCTCTAGATCCAAATCAAGCTAGAAAAATGAAACGAAACACAACCATGGCAACCAGGGTTAGGCTGTTTGCAGCATTTATATTCTTCTCTGCAATGCTCTCATTTGCAGCATCAAACAGCGCCGCCGAAGACGACGTAGCTTGGTGGTGCAACCAGACACCACACCCTTCAACATGCATCTACTTCACGAGCCATAGCAGCCATAATTTCTCTCTCACACACAGGTCCCAATTTCGGATAATGTCTGTCAAACTAGCCCTCGAGAGAGCCCTTGTTGCTCAAGGTCAAGTCTCGCAACTCATACAGAATTGTAAGAACCAGCACCGAAGAACTGTATGGTCGGATTGTTTAACGCTCCACTCTAATACCATTCTTCAACTAAACCGCACCCTGATCGGTTTAGAAAATACGAGGCCTCCATGTACAGATTTTGATGCGCAGACATGGCTAAGCACGGCTCTAACCAACATCCAAACATGCCGAGCCGGGTCCTTAGACCTTAATGTGTCAGATTTTACGATGCCAGCCGTGTCGAAAAACTTGTCCGAGCTCATTAGCAATACTCTGGCCATCAATGGGGCTTTGCTGGCAGCTGAAGATAATAACACACAAGGGTTTCCTGTCTGGCTCTCGAGGCAAAACAGACGGCTATTGCAATCTACATCAATAACAGCAAAGGCGAGTCTAGTCGTGGCAAAAAATGGTTTGGCGGATTTTCGGACTATTCAGGCAGCTCTTGATGCAGCCTCAAGGAGGAGCTCGAAAACAAGGTTTATTATACATGTGAAAAGTGGAGTTTACACGGAAAATATTGAAGTTATAGCTAACAGCAACAATATTTGGCTGGTCGGAGATGGGTTGAGAAATACTATAATTACAAGTGGCCGGAGTGTTGGGGCTGGTTATACAACTTATAGCTCTGCAACCGCCGGTGAGAAATTATATCTTTTTATCCTTAAATTTATCCATGATAATTGCTATTTTCTATCCTTTTTTTAGTACATAAGACATGGAACACATGAAAGTATGTCAATATCAAGTTGATTTTAATTAGTTTTAACATATATACGATCAAATATATCTTCGAGGACAGTTAATTTTGACTGAGATGAACAGAAAGGGAGAAGAAAGAAGATTTGTTGGTATAGGATAACATTTAGGAGAAGAATTCATAGAGTTTACAATTACGTAGGCAGTTGCTGATCACTTGTTCATGTACGTATAATGTTTTGCTTTCTTCCCTTTAAAGTTACGATTTCATGATAAATAATGGATCGATATAGTAATTATATATATGTACGTAAAGAGTATTTTAGCTAGAGATGTCTTGATTCTCAATCAATCCATGATTTTGCCTTTTTTTAGCTTTTAATTCTAACAAAAAACATGACAAATTCTATATCTTTGTCGACAATAATTACAATTGTTTGAAATGATGTTACACTTGATTTTAATTGTAATACGATCAAAGTTTTTCATTTACTTGCCCACTAAGCTAATGAAATAAGCCTAATTGACCTCTATATTGATTAATTTGTAGGTATTGATGGCCTTAACTTTGTGGCTCGTGGCATTACCTTCAGAAACACGGCAGGTCCACAAAAGGGTCAAGCAGTTGCGCTCCGATCATCCTCCGATCTCTCAGTCTTCTATCGATGCTCCTTTCAAGGATATCAAGACACCCTTTTTGTCCACTCCCAAAGGCAATTCTTCAGAGAATGCTACATCTATGGCACCATAGACTTCATTTTTGGTAATGCAGCAGTCGTGTTCCAAAATTCTATTATTTTTGTGAGGAGGCCTTTACAGGGTCAGGGAAATATGATCACAGCACAAGGCCGGAATGACCCTTTCCAGAACACCGGAATTTCTATCCATAACTCGCAGATTCTACCGGCACCGGACTTGAAGCCGGTGGTTCGAGCATTTCAAACATACTTGGGGAGGCCATGGATGCAATATTCTAGGACTGTTATTCTTCAAACTTACATCGATGGTTTTATTAATCCATCAGGTTGGTCACCATGGCAAAACACTAACTTTGCTCAAGACACGTTGTATTATGGAGAGTATAAGAATTTTGGGCCTGGCTCTTCAACCAAAAGAAGGGTTGCTTGGAAAGGATTTCATGTTTTAACTAGCCCTGTCTTGGCCTCGCGTTTCAGTGTTAGAAACCTCATCGCTGGAGATTCATGGTTGCCGGCCACCAAAGTCCCATTCACTTCTGGCATTTGATCACCATCTACGATGTGGTATTTGTCACTGTTTTTCTTTTCTAATTGAATTCTTTTGTACATTTTAACACACTGAATGTACAAAGTTAATTTATAAATATTATTTATTTGACTAGAGCAACTTGGAAATAAAATACTTTTTTTATATATAGTAAGATCGAGATGTATTATTAAAAGAATGTCATTAAAGACCATTAGAAATTGTAAGAAAAACTTACAATAAAAAAAAGGAAAGGAAAACAAAAGCAAAACATGCCATACTATGAACTTCTCATCAAATCATAGCCTGTATAAGTAAAATTGGGAGTACTCCCCTTAATCTATCGAGTAAGACGGTGGAAAGTAAGATTGTAATTGCAAGACAAATCTATAGCCTGCTTCTCGAATAATTAAGAGTTTATTCTGGGCTATCCAGATACTCTAAAAAATCTAACCCTTCAATATTTTCGTGCATGATTTTTCAATTTTTTCTTTATAAAATTCAAAGAGGCAGGCAGCTGCTTGTTCCGTGCTCTAATTCGTTATGACTTCTGAGATATTACGTTACAGAGATACAAGGTCAAGCTTTTTGAATCTTCAAGCATTCTGGTAAGTAAGTGAAGAATTTAGTTATCCTAACTATAACTTTAATAATGCAATGTAGTTAGGTCTGTGGTAAGTTCAATGGTAGTACTGTTTTCCGGGGGGGAACAGGTTTAATATTCAAATATTTTCTTTATATATATATATATATAAAAAAAACAATGGATAGACCCGTGACTGGGTTCAGTTGTTGAGGTTTTCTTTGTGACATTTCATGGAGGTTTGTAGAGATAATTTCTCATGAGCAAGGGTGATAATAAAGTCCAATATTAGGTGATCGATCGGCTCAACCTGTGGGATTTAATGGCCAAAAATAAATTTGTTAACTTTGATGTAAAAAAATATGATTTGCTTGCATGCCATTGAATGAATCATATTATATGCCTTTGACTTTTCTCCACAACGCGTTGGTGTAGCTGCCTGCTACAGTATAGAATCGTTGAAGGTCAACAACAACATACGAAAGTGAAACATGTTTGGATTCTTCAACATAATACCATGGGCACGTCATCTATCTTTTCCCCCATCGATCTTCACAGCGCGTGTCGTTTCCACGCTACCAGGTCAAACATGTCCTTCCTGGAGTAACGATTCAATAAGGATGGCCACACATATGAGAATAACTTTAATTTTTCATCCTTTTCCTTTCATGGTTCAAAAAGGAAGCAGAAATACCAGGTACACGCATGAATAGTGTTATTATAGAAGCCGGCAAGCCTCAAAGAGAGAATGAATAATTTTCAGCAAAGTTTTCCCTTGTGCTTGAATTGAATTTTAATAATCTAGACGCATAGTCTTATGATTTTGTTTGGAAACTTGGATCCCCGTAAGCAATTCATTCTGTAATTTAAACTTAACTACGTACCACGATGCATATATTTTGGAGTTGCATGTGAATTTTTCAGGTAGACTTTAAATTGTGTGTGTGAAATATAAACTGGTTTAATTTTTGAGCCCTTCAATTACAGTAATCATTGGGAATTAACAAACAAAATTAAAAGAGAACAAAAAAAATCAAAGTGAGTAGTTAGCCAACAAAGGAAAATGTGCTCTCGATCTATTGAACTTAATGCATGGAGATTAATTAACCAAATCCATGCAAGTACCAATTCAATTTTCCATGCAAAAACTGTCTCTCTTTGACTACACAAAAGTACGACTAAGACAACATGCACTAGAGAATCTATGTTGTACTTACCATTTCATTAAAGTTCAAACCTAGCCAACAGTTAGGTGCCACCAGGCTTGCCGTGACATAAAAAAGCTCCACCTTTCTTAGCCTATATAAAGAGCCAAATCCACAGCCTTGATAATCACAACCTTGATATATATCTTCAAATTCCAACAATTATCAGGCCTCTCAAAAATGGCCACTAAGCTTTTTATATCTCTTTTTTTGATCGTATGCTTTGGTTCATCGCTTTCGTCCTCCGTTGCCTCTAATCATGATCATCAGATAGATTATTGGTGCGACAAAACCCCCAACCCCGAACCATGCAAATACTTCATGAAACAAAACCCAGATCACTTTGTGCCTAAACAAAAATCTGACTTTCGTGAACTGACAATCGAGTTAGCCATGCAACGTGCTCATACTGCTCTGGGTCACCACAAAGGGCTAGGGTCGAAATGCCGCAACGAGAAAGAAAAGGCTGCGTGGGCTGACTGCTTGACGCTCTATGAGGACACCATTTCTGAGCTCAACCACACCCTCGACTCCCACACAAAATGCACCGATTTTGATGCTCAAACTTGGCTCAGCACTGCTTTAACCAATCTTGAAACCTGCAAAGCAGGGTTCAAGGATTTTGGAGTTGCAGATTCCATGCTGCCTCTCATGTCTAACAATGTTTCTAAGCTACTTTGCAACTCCTTGGCTTTGAAAGACAATGCCTCGTCAAATCCTCCTCAGACTTATAACGATGGTTTTCCAAGTTGGGTTAAATCAGGTGACAGAAAGCTCTTGCAGGCATCTTCATCAACTCCAAATCTTGTGGTGGCTCTAGATGGTTCAGGGAATCACCGCACCATACAGGCAGCACTCGACGTGGCAGCGAAGAGAAGTGGGAGTGGGAGGTTTGTTATTCGTATTAAGAGTGGGGTTTATAAAGAAAATCTTGATATTGGAAAGAATTTAAAGAATATTATGCTTGTTGGTGATGGCTTGAAGAATACCATCATCACCGGTAGCCGAAGTGTTGGAGGAGGCTCTACCACTTTCAACTCTGCAACTGTTGGTAAGCTTTATGCACCCTCTCCTTTCTCTTCTATTAGCTAGCTTTGAATATTCAAGAAGTTCTGATAAATTACTGAAAAGATTCCAATTTATCATGTTTCTATAATACGTGTAATCCAAAAGTATATAAATTCCTATAAATTTTCATGAATTTTCAGCCGTGACTGGTGGTGGATTCATTGCCCGTGGCATCACATTCCGCAACACAGCTGGTCCTCAAAACCACCAGGCTGTGGCCCTCCGATCAGGCTCCGACCTCTCTGTCTTCTACCTCTGCGGCTTCGAAGGTTACCAAGACACCCTGTATGTCCACTCTCAAAGGCAATTCTACAAGCAATGCGACATCTACGGCACAGTAGATTTCATCTTCGGAAATGCAGCCGTGGTCTTGCAAAACTGCATGATCTATGCAAGAAGGCCGATGGATAAGCAAACGAACGCAGTAACAGCTCAAGGCAGGACTGACCCTAATCAAAATACAGGGATTTCAATCCATAATTCAAGAGTCATGGCCTCATCGGACCTTAAACCGGTGCTTAGCTCATTCAAAACTTTCTTGGGAAGGCCATGGAAGCAGTACTCTCGAACTGTTTTTATGCAAACTTATCTTGATTCTCTGGTGAATCCAGCAGGTTGGTTGGAGTGGGATGGTAATTTTGCTCTAAACACTTTGTATTATGGAGAGTACAGAAATTCTGGACCGGGAGCTTCCACTAGTGGAAGAGTTAAGTGGGGTGGTTACAGGGTTATAACCAGTGCAACCGAAGCATCAAAATTCACTGCTGCAAACTTCATAGCTGGAAGCTCATGGTTGCCAGCTACTGGTGTCCCATTTTCCGCTGGACTCTAATTCATGATGATGAAAGTCCCGTTCAGTACCGTTGATTATTTCATTCTGCTTGTTCTTTCATTAAATATTATTTCAACAGTCCCATAATTTGTTGATTCCCTTGTAATATTTCAATACTTTTCTTCAAGGCATTAATTTGTCAAATAATAAATCGAGCAACTCGAATATATTCCTTTCATTAGAGAGTTTTCTTTTCTTTTCTTTTTTTCAAATGTAGTGGCTTAGAAATAACACTATCAAAAAAGATATTTTATGATATTTGAGTAATAATTATTAATATTTCTTTAAAACACCACAATACTAAACGGTCAGCTAATGAGAAGCTAGTTAACTGGTAAGCTGCACTGTAAGGAATAAAAATTTGTGTGTCTATAAGAGTTTTCAGTAATTAACCTATTATAATTCTTTCACGCAATGTATCAAACTTTAAATCTATTTTCCCACAAACCCATTATGGTAAATTTAGCACCAAATATTTTAATTCCAAAAAATAATCAAATGCCTCTAAAACTCAACTCTTTCACATGAATCCCTCTAAGATTAATAGCATTACAAGTAGCTGTATTGGGAAAACAATCACCATTCCATTGTTAAGTCTATTAAAAAAAATTGCAGCCTCTAATTAATTTCCTTAAATAAATAACTACGGAATTAAAATATTTTTATACTTGTAAATGATGGGTGAGACCCGGTTTCATAACGTGGCCTGTATTTCTCTACTCTCAAGTTCTGATGTGCATAGTTTAATCAAACTACGTTAATATTAAATTCCATGGAATCTTCTTGTAGACCCATGTGATTGGTTTTGAACATAACTCGATGGCTTGATTTAGCTTGTCTTTCAGTCAGGACTTGGATGCATTACTTCGCACCATTTCTAAACCATCCATTGCTTTGTCAAGAACTGAGAAGAAAATGTTCGAGGAAGTTCATGAAAATGAGGCGCTACTTTAACGCCGCCTCTATACAGAAGAAGAATATCTTCCTGTGCCTGCCAAAAAGCCATTATTAAATGTAACAAGCTCACGAACAAGAGATTGTACAACCTTCTTCATATATTCATAAGACACCTAAGAGAAAAGAAAAATACTTGTTACCCTCTGAAACATGACGTCGTTGATCAATCGCCCTCGTGTTACAGTCAATGGAATCAGAAGAATGAGAACTTATCATTTCTTCTGGTGTTAACTATTAGCAAAGAAGACAGCAACGGTAACTTCATCAGTCACAGTAACGGTAACAAAGAATTCCTACATCTCAGCAACACTGATGACAATCAAAGGCAACAAAATATGGAAGATCAACTCATTTCAGCAAGCTAGCATCTGCACTAATCTTTCCTTTCTTTATGTATATTCGCAGCAATCTTTCCCTTCCTTATGTATAGAGATACTGTTAGAATTTGAATGTGAGATTAGCTTTGGATAAGAAGATTACTTATTAGCTGTAGGATTTATCATGAATTAGCTGTAGTGATTGAGTTTAGCTAAAACTATTTTTCATAACAGATTTTGAATTTCAAAATTTGTTTCTATCCAAATCTCTTAGGATTGTTGAGAGATTTATGGTTTTTCAATTCATGCATTGTAAGCCTATATATAGGCATTTTGAATTCAATAAAATTAAGGTGAATTGTTCAAAGTTTCAGTTTTTCTCCAGAAAAAACTGGAATTGCAGCAGCATTATTGTTGGAGGTTGACATGATTTTTGAAAAGAAAAAGCTCACTTGTGTTTACACTCAATTAAACTCTAACTCTCTGTGTTTGTCTCTAAAAAAAAACCCCACAGATCCCGCAAGAAGATGTGCTCTGATACCATTAAATGAAGACCCTACAATTGCGCAGATGAAAGTTTTTGAAGACGAAAAAATGAAGAAAGACAAAGCAATTACATGTCTGCATTCTGGAATTGCAGACCACATCTTTACGAAAATCATGAACTTGGAAACACCAAAACAAATTTGGGACAAGCTCCAGGTCGAATTTGAAGGCAGCAGCAGAGACAAAAGCTGTAAAGTTGCTAGCATTCAAGAGAGAGTTCGAATTGATGAAGATGAAAAACCATGAATCTGTCAAAGTATATTCAGCGGATTGATGAATGTAGTAAACCGGATGAGACTCCTTGGGGAGACATTTGAAGATCATAAGATTGTAGAAAAGCTTATGATGTCCGTCCCCTGAAAAAATTCGAAGCAAAAATCTCAAAGCAATAGAAGAGTCTTGCGATTTGCAAAACCTTCCCATTGCTTTGAAGTTAATAAGCAAACTGCACATCCAGGAGCAAAGAGTGCAGATGAGGGATGATGAAGTTATGGAAAATGCATTTCAAGCAAACTGGAAAGGAAGAAAGACTGCAAATTTCCAGAAGAAAGATTTCAACAATGGTAAGAAATTTTTCTCGGAAAATAAGTCCATTGTACCTGCAAACAGTCAAATGTTTCCACCATGTTCTTATTGCAAAAGAACAAATCATGGTGAGAGCGAGTGCTGGTTTAAAGAAAGGACTCTTAGTCATTGTGATTATTACAAGAAGTTTGGCCACAATGAGAAATTTTGTAGGCTGAAGAAGAACAAATCGCAGCTACAACAAAGAAGCCAACTTTTTCCGAAGAAGGTAAGGATCATGAGGAAGTCGAGGAGCATTTGTTTATGGCCTTGCGGACCCAAAGCAACAACTCCCAAAAGAATTCATGGTTGATTGACAGTGGCTGCACCAGCCACATGACAAAGTACTTGTTGATTTTCTCTTCAATTGATCATACAATTAGACCAAAAATCAAGCTAGGGAATGGAGACATTGTGCAAGCAAAGGGAAGAGGTAATGTCAAAGTCAGCACAACCAAAGGTACTAAAGTTATCAAAGATGTTCTGTACATTCCAGAATTGAATCAAAATTTATTGAGTGTTGCACAAATGCTTAGGAATGGATATGAGGTAGCTTTTTAAGGAGAATTTCTGCTTTATTACTGATGCAAATGATTCAGCAATAGCAAAAATTAAAATGGAAGGCGGTAGCTTCTACTTAGATTTGAATGTAGTAGAAAGAAATGCTTTGAGTGTGAAATCTGAAATGAGTGTTGATTGGGACAAGAAACCTGAGCACTACAACCTTGAGTGTTTGAACATGTTGCATGATGGTGATATGATAAAGGGTATGCCTGAAATTCATACTAGTGATCAAGTTTGCAAAAGGCTGCAAATATGTGACAAAGATGGGAAAACCAGAGATGGTGATCTGTTTAGCATGGAATCCAACAATGTTTATGTGAAGAATTCAGCTGAATCTACAACACATGAAGGCTTGAAAGATGATTTTACTGAACATGGAGCAAATACTAGTGCTGTGATGGTGAGGGATGCGGCCGAAACTGTCAAGACTTTTAATGGCAAAGAAATTGATGGTGAGGAATGTTATGTTAGAGAATGGTACATGAAGACAGGAGGAGCAACATGTGAAGGAAATCCTGATGATGATTTAGGCCAAAACAGGGCTGATAAAAGTCTAATTCATCATGACTTGAAGACCAAGGTAATTCCAAGTAGCAAGTCCGGAATTTCGAAGATGAAATTGGGATTGCCCAAAGCAAATCTCAAGGAGGAGTGTTAGAATTTGAATGTGAGATTAGCTTTGGATAAGAAGATTACTTATTAGCTGTAGGATTTATCATGAATTAGTCTGTAGTGATTGAGTTTAGCTAAAACTATTAGTTCATAACAGATTTTGAATTTCAAAATCTGTTTCTATCCAAATCTCTTAGGATTGTTGAGAGATTTATGGTTTTTCAATTCATGCATTGTAAGCCTATATATAGGCATTTTGAATTCAATAAAATTAAGGTGAATTGTTCAAAGTTTCGGTTTTTCCCGAGTATTCTTCAGAATTCTGCCAATTTCATGCCTTGTTCTTCACTTTCGTCAATTTCCAGATTTTGATCTAAACAGTAGATGTTTAGAACACTTACTGTTTAGATCAAAGAATTCCAACAGATACATGATCTCTCTTTCCTTATGTGTTTAGATGTATTAAGTCTATAAATAGAATTCTCTACAATGTAAAAGATACACAAGAAATACATACAAAATTCTCCTTCTTTACAGACAAATCCACTTTTCTTCTTTAACATTGCCAGCGTATTTCAAGGTTCACCTTCATAAACCGGCTTGAAATCTTCTGTCCAAACTGCTATAGTGCAATAAATCACGAGCTTGATGTATCAATGTTTATTGCTGATATAATTGAGTTACACTCTGTTAGAGAATAATATAAATCATATTCTAGGGTCTCACTTATAAGCTTAAGTTTGTAGGTGAGATAGTTTCTTAACATGATATCAGAGCCTTGTTGACCTAGCGGTCACGAGTTCGAATCTCATTACCCCCATTCTATTTGATAAAAAAAAACTAAGCACAAGGTGATGTGGGCCTGTGCAAGTTTCAAACCCAAAAGGCTTTCACTTGAAGGGGTGTTTTAGAATATAATATAATCATATTCTGGGGCATCACCTAACTTAAACTTTTAGGTGAGATGGTTCCTTAACAAGAGTTCTCTCCAGGTTCACTGTTTTTGGACTCGATCGTTGGCGCAAATGCTCGATCCTCCTACAAGGCGGTAGGATGCTGGTTTTGGTTGAAGAATCAGATGGGTGCCTGGAAATGCCAATGGACTTTGGATTACCCTCCATATTGCTGAACCTCCGACCTAAAAAGGCCATGTTGACAATAATGGTAATGCTGACCATGATCTGCTCACTCAAGATATGATTGATCATTCTGATCTGCCAGGACCGCCTCCTGCACCAATCTCAGCTATTGAAGCATTGCCAATTGTGGAAATCACTGAACAACATTTGATGAACGACATGCATTGTCCTGTTTGCCGGTATGAGCTGCGTGACGAATCTGACAATGATCTTCCAGGAGAAAATGATCAGTTTTTCGGCTTTGAAGAGGAGACAAACAGCATAAATTGGCTGAGGAATCGGTTCCAGACTCTACGGCCGATTCGTGCATTCTCTAATTGGACACAGCGATACCTTGATTTCTTAGACAGCAGACTTGCTACTTCGAATGGAGGTCAGTTTGGAATTTCATCCTGCTATTTCTTTCTTCTGTTTTTCTGTTTTACTATTTTGAAATGTTATAAAGTAATATAAAATTATTCTAGGATATTGTGATGGTTTTTTAAAATAGTCATGAATTTAAATATCATCATAGAATTTTTTTTTCTTGAATAAAATTAAACGTAAAATAAAATAGTAATAAGTATATTTAATTTTCAAGCCCGAAAAGGCTTTTATTTTAGGGATGTGTTAATTAAAATAAATAAATTTATATACACTATTTCAGTCTCTATAACTTTTTTTATAACCTGGAAACTTAAATGGAAGAATAGAATTTATGTTAGTATACATTTTTTACAAATATAATTGCCAAAAAAAGATTAAAATGGTGAATTCGAAATGATCAAGTAACGTTTAGAAATTACTCAAAATTAATTGAAAGATTAATTAGTATGTAACGTTTTAAATAATCAAGTGCTGATATTTTCCTGCAGCTGGATAATGGTGACGCTCTTGGCTCATATTATAACCTCGAACTCCAATTGCCACTACCCCAGCTTTGAAGATGGTCGTAGCAGCCTCCTTATTGAATCATTCCTTAGGCAGGCATGTCTGTCTATCTACCTCTAATTTTTAAAGGTGGCAGAGATGACAGATACTGAACATGAACACAGGTATGTATGTGACACATCTCTTTATTTTTCTACTTTGATGTCCTTAAAAATACCTCAATTTTCCTATCCCAACTTTCTAATTATTAAGATATGGATCTTCATATCTTTGACCTTATCAAGGTTGGGAGAATGAAATTTCTGAATACTGATCTTCATATATCCCTCAGATCTTGTACGAAGTTATTTACATATGCCGATGTTGTTTTTGCTTGATTTTTTTAGCTAGCAGTCCAAGTATTGCAACATATATATATACATATATATATATATGGTGATCTCATAAGGTCAGAATAACATACATTATAAACAAAGTGTAATAAGACAAGCATCCACAATCTTTGCTCTTGCATCTTTGCTTTTGTATCATCTGATTCTGTCCCTTCCATCTTTGTCACAAACTTGCCTTTTTCATCTATATCATCAAGTAGCCAGAAGTTGCAAGCAGAGTGCTCAACCTCATAAGAGTTTCAAAAATATTAGGTTACTGTTTTCAAGAGTTATTATGCCTGCAAAAATGGCTACAGATTGTTGACTTTTGTATTGTTTATCTTGGTTTGCATATTTGGATCAATGATGAAAAGAAGAAAGAACAATGAAGAACTCGAGAAGAGAGAGTTTATATAGAGAAGAGGTAAACATTATAAATCATAAGTTGTGGGGACAAATTATGCTTTTAACATCCATCAATAAAATTGATCATACTTGAGACTATCCAATTGAAAAATACAGAAGTACACCCATAATCATAAGGGAGACTTCAACTATATCATGTATAATGGCATAGCAGACTGCCGGGTCTCTTTAAAATCTAAATGTAACAGTCGCACAAAGGCCATTCAAATTCAAAGAAAGCTCATGAATATTTCAACCTCAACCATCATAGACTTCTATACAAGTTATTTTGAATTAAAAAATAATAATCAAAGTCCATCCAGGCACCATGCCTTGCCAGACAACCACAGTAAAAACGAAGACAAATTAACAATAGTCAAATAATTAAAATCACCTTATGAATCAAGCCATCTTTGATTATCGAATTACTCAACTTCTTATACAGCCCGTACAAAGCCTCCACTTCATTAACAGTGACTGCAATACCATCTCAACCACAAAATTATCCAGATTATTAAAGCAAATCAAAATCAAAATACAAGCATTTTCACCCAAAATATGATTACAGCACGAGGCCGGAATGACCCTTTCCAGAACACCGAAATTTCTACCGGACTTGAAGCCGGTAGTTCGAGCATTTCAAAAATACTTGGGGAGGGCGTGGATGCAATATTCTAGGACTGTTATTCTTCAAACTTACATTGATGGTTTTATTAATCCATCAGGTTGGTCACCATGGCAAAATACTAACTTTGCTCAAGAAACGTTGTATTATGGAGAGTATAAAAATTTTGGGCCTGGTTCTTCAACTAAAAGAATGGCCTCCTGTGAAGTTTGCGACTGTGAATTTTGATTCTTCTTCTATACTGAGCCACCAAAGAATCAAGATAAGCTGAGAGAAAAACAGTGTGAGGACTTCATCCATGGTCTTCCTAATTAAGTATGTTTTGAATGATCTAATTAAGGTCTTCTGAAGCCAAGACTTGTGAGTTATTTTAAATTCCTGGTTAGATCCATAGGTTTTTGGGTTTTTATTCATGCAGTATCTGCATATATATATATATATATATATATATGTTGCAATACTTGGATTGCTAGCTAAAAAATAAAGCAAAAACAACATCGGCATACGTAAATAACTTCGTACAAGATCTAAGGGATATATGAAGATCAGTATACAGAAACTTCATTCTCCCAACCTTGATAAGGTCAAATATATGAAGATCCATATCTTAATAATTAGAAAGTTGGGATAGGAAAATTGAAGTATTTTTAAGGACATCAGAGATGTGTCACAGATATACCTCTTCAGGTTCAGTATCTTTCATCTCTGCCACCTTTAAAAATTAGTGGTAGATAAACATGCCTGCCTAAGGAATGATTCAATCACGAGGCCATGACTTTAATTCTTATAAACACGGTAGAGATAACGGAATGGAATTTAATATTAACGTAGTTTGATTAAACTATAATACTTGAGAGTAGAGAAATACAGGCCACGTTATGAAACCGGGTCTCACCCATCATTTACAAGTATAAAAATATTTTAATTCCGTAGTTATTTATTTAAGGAAATTAATTAGAGGCTGCGATTTTTTTTTATAGACTTAACAATGGAATGGTGATTGTTTTCCCAATACAGCTTCTTGTAATGCTATTAATCTTAGAGGGATTCAAGTGAAAGAGTTGATTTTTAGAGGCATTTGTTTATTTTTTGGAATTAAAATATTTGGTGCTAAATTTACCATAATGGGTTTGTGGGAAATAGATTTAAAGTTCGATACATTGCGTGAAAGAATTATAGGTTACTGACAACTCTTATACAGTCAAATTTTCGTAACATTTAAAAAAACTCGATTCTTAGGTCATTATACACTTCGTTTTCATGCTCGCGATCGACCAACATGTAGTGGTGGCAGAAAACTATACTCGGATTCAAGTATTAATTATTATTAATTACTACAATTAATTCCTTTAATATAATTGGTTTGGTCCATGCAAGTCGTATTTGTATAATTAATTTTGTACGTGGTTTATATATGTCTTTTTGCAAAGATTCTTGAATTTGATGTTATTTCTTTATATACATATATATATATATATATACACACTGTACGTAAATATTGATAATTATAACTCAAATATCATAAAATATCTTATTTGATAGTGTTTTTTCTAAGCCACTACATTTGCAAAGAAAAGAAAAGAAAAGAAAACACTCTAATGAAAGGAATATATTCGAGTTGCTCGATTTATTATTTGACAAATTAATGCCTTGAAGAAAAGTATTGAAATATTACAAGGGAATCAACAAATTATGGGACTGTTGAAATAATATTTAATGAAAGAACAAGCAGAATGAAATAATCAACGGTACTGAACGGGACTTTCATCATCATGAATTAGAGTCCAGCGGAAAATGGGACACCAGTAGCTGGCAACCATGAGCTTCCAGCTATGAAGTTTGCAGCAGTGAATTTTGATGCTTCGGTTGCACTGGTTATAACCCTGTAACCACCCCACTTAACTCTTCCACTAGTGGAAGCTCCCGGTCCAGAATTTCTGTACTCTCCATAATACAAAGTGTTTAGAGCAAAATTACCATCCCACTCCAACCAACCTGCTGGATTCACCAGAGAATCAAGATAAGTTTGCATAAAAACAGTTCGAGAGTACTGCTTCCATGGCCTTCCCAAGAAAGTTTTGAATGAGCTCAGCACCGGTTTAAGGTCGGATGAAGCCATGACTCTTGAATTATGGATTGAAATCCCTGTATTTTGATTAGGGTCAGTCCTGCCTTGAGCTGTTACTGCGTTCGTTTGCTTATCCATCGGCCTTCTTGCATAGATCATGCAGTTTTGCAAGACCACGGCTGCATTTCCGAAAATGAAATCTACTGTGCCGTAGATGTCGCATTGCTTGTAGAATTGCCTTTGAGAGTGGACATACAGGGTGTCTTGGTAACCTTCGAAGCCGCAGAGGTAGAAGACAGAGAGGTCAGAGCCTGATCGGAGGGCCACGGCCTGGTGGTTTTGAGGACCGGCTGTGTTGCGGAATGTGATGCCACGGGCAATGAATCCACCACCAGTCACGGCTGAAAATTTATAGGAATTAATATACTTGTGGATTACACATATTATAGAAATATGACAAATTGGAATCTTTTCAGTAATTTATCAGAACTACTTAAATATTCAAAGCTAATAGAAGAGAAAGGAGAGGGTGCATAAAGCTTACCAACAGTTGCAGAGTTGAAAGTGGTAGAGCCTCCTCCAACACTTCGGCTACCGGTGATGATGGTACTCTTCAAACCATCTCCAACAAGCATAATATTCTTTAAATTCTTGCCAATATCAAGATTTTCTTTGTAAACCCCACTCTTAATACGAATAACAAACCTCCCACTCCCACTTCTCTTCGCTGCCACGTCGAGTGCTGCCTGTATGGTGCGGTGATTCCCTGAACCATCTAGAGCCACCACAAGATTTGGAGTTGATGAAGATGCCTGCAAGAGCTTTCTGTCACCTGGTTTAACCCAACCTGGAAAACCATCAGTATATGTCTGAGGAGGATTTGACGAGGCATTGTCTTTCAAAGCCAAGGAGTTGCAGAGTAGCTTTGAAACATTGTTAGACATGAGAGGCAGCATGAAATCTGCAACTCCAAAATCCTTGAACCCTGCTTTGCAGGTTTCAAGATTGGTTAAAGCAGTGCTGAGCCAAGTTTGAGCATCAAAATCGGTGCATTTCGTGTGGGAGTCAAGGGTGTGGTTGAGTTCAGAAATGGTGTCCTCATAGAGCGTCAAGCAGTCAGCCCACGCAGCCTTTTCTTTCTCGTTGCGGCATTTCGACCCTAGCCCTTTGTTGTGACCCAGAGCAGTATGGGCACGTTGCATGGCTAACTCGATTGTCAGTTCACGAAAGTCAGATTTTTGTTTAGGCACAAAGTGGTCTGGGTTTTGTTTCATGAAGTATTTGCATGGTTCGGGGTTGGGGGTTTTGTCGCACCAATAATCTATCTGATGATCATGATTAGAGGCAACGGAGGACGAAAGCGATGAACCAAAGCATACGATCAAAAAAAGAGATATAAAAAGCTTAGTGGCCATTTTTGAGAGGCCTAGTAATTGTTGGAATTTGAAGATATATATCAAGGTTGTGATTATCAAGGCTGTGGATATGGCTCTTTATATAGGCTAAGAAAGGTGGAGCTTTTTTATGTCACGGCAAGCCTGGTGGTACCTAACTGTTGGCTAGGTTTGAACTTTAATGAAATCAAAAATCAAATGATAAGTACAACATAGATTCTCTAGTGCATGTTGTCTTAGTCGTACTTTTGTCTAGGTCAAAGAGAGACAGTTTTTGCATGGAAAATTGAATTGGATGCCTACTTGCATGGATTTAGTTAATTAATCTCCATGCATTAAGTACACAAGACAGCACATTTTCCTTTGTTGGCTAACTACTCACTTTGATTTTTTTTGTTCTATTTTAATTTTGTTTGTTAATTCCCAACGATTACTGTAATTGAAGGGCTCAAAATTAAACCAGTTTATATTACACACACACACACAATTTAAAGTCTACCTGAAAAATTTACATGCAACTCCAAAATATATGTATCGTGGTACGTAATTAAGTTTAAATTGCAGAATGAATTACTTACGGGGTCCAAGTTTCCAAACAAAATCATAAAACTATGCGTCTAGATTTTTAAAATTCAATTCAAGCACAAGGGAAAACTTTTCTGAAAATTATTCATTCTCTCTTGAAGGCTTGCCGGCTTCTATAGTAACACTGTTCATTCGTGTACCTGGTATTTCTGCTTCCTTTTTGAACAATAAAAGGAAAAGGATGAAAATTTAAAGTTATTCTCATATGTGTGGCCATCCTTATTGAATCGTTTCCAGGAAGGACACGTTTGACCTGGTAGCGTGGAAACTTCACGCGCTGTGAAGATCGATGGGGGAAAAGATAAGTGACGTGCCCATGGTATTATGTTGAAGAATCCAAACAAGTTTCACTTTCGTATGTTGTTGTTGACCTTCAACGATGTAGCAGGCAGCTACACCAACGCGTTGCGGAGAAAAGTCAAAGGCATATAATATGATTGATTCAATGGCATGCAAGCAAAACATACTAAGACACCATGCAAATAGATGGGACATGGGCGGTAAATTGTGGGATTTAAAGATTTAAAATATTAATTTGATTGGATTTAAATGGTCTATCCATTGTTTTTTTAAAGAAAATATTTGAATATTAACCCCCCCCCCGGAAAACAGTAATACCATGGAACTCATCGCAGACCTAACTACATGCATCTATGGGCATGAATTCCTATTTTTAGATACTTATCTCATAAGAGAAATATATATATAAAGAGAAATAATATCATATCTGGTTTATTGAAAAAACGATAAGAAAAATATCTCTATTGTTATTTTTGTGTGTGTTTGTATATATATCTCTTTTCCATGCTATAAATATGCTGTAATTATGATTGCAGCACCATAAAATTCTGCGTTTTTTTGAACGAGATATGATGAGTAATAAGACTACAAGTAAACACAACGAGGGAGAGTAGTACACGCAAGGAAAAACACCAGTGGCCGAGAATAATTACTAGTAGTTTTGGGGCAGGTCTGGCGCCGGTTTCGTGAGCTTCCCGATGGAGAGTTCTGGTCTGACATTATATTATTATAGTTATAGTTAGGATAACTACATTCTTCACTTACTTGCCAGAATGCTTGAAGATTCAAAAAGCTTGACCTTGTACGTATCTCTGTTACGTGCTGTCTCAGAAGTCATAACGAAACAGAGCACGCACCAAGCAGCTGCCTGCCTGTCTCTTTGAATTTTATAAAGAAAACATTTAAAAAACATGCAAGAAAAACTTCAAGGGTTAGATTTTTTAGAGTATCTGGATAGCCCAGAATAAACTCTTAATTACAGTCTTACTCGATGGATTAAGGGGAGCACTCCCAATTTTACTTATACAGGCTATGATTTGATGAGAAGTTCATAGTTACCTCGATTACTATAAATAAAAAGTATTTTATTTCCAAGTTGCTCTAGTCAAGTAAATAATATTTATAAATTAACTTTGTACATTCAGTGTGTTAAAATGTACAGAAGAGTTCAATTAGAAAAGAAATACAGTGACAAATACCACAGCGTAGATGGTCAAATGCCAGATGTAAATGGGACTTTGGTGGCCGGGAACCATGAATCTCCGGCGACGAGGTTTCTACAGTGAAACGTGAGGAGGCAATCAAGGTTACCAACCAATGGTAGGAGGTTTGGTCCACATACATGAGCAGGCTTACGTGTCTGTGGGCGTAGGGAAATGGGCCTAATTTAAATATTAATTATAACAAGCCCATTCTATTTCAAATGCCTTTGACTTTTATACTGTTCAACCTGACTAAATAGATCGCCAAGCCCATTTAGTGCTAACTGGTTTTATTATGTCCTTTTCGCGCTCCAAATTAATTTTATGAAAACACATAAATCAAAAAAGAATTATTAAAACTAGTTAGATATTAAAGAAGGGAGTTAATACTCCTATTAAAAATTTAAATATAGATACACCTGCAGATATTTTCTCTGATATTTGTTTTTGTTTTATATGCTTTAATTTATTTTATTTTATTTTACAGCTTAATTATGGTTGCAAAGGATAAATAATTTTTATTTTTATAAATGTATAATGCAGATACAATTTATTTTTATAAAACATAGAAAACATTACAAATAAATTACAACAATATTTTTTTAGCATTGTAAAAATAAAACAAAAACAATTTAAAAAAGTAAATATATTAATCACAAATAAAAAGGCTAATTTTATATTAATTAACTGGTAAATATTACATAAACTATGGCAACATAGTCGTCATGTTTAGGTTCTTGAAGAAAGCTGATTAGTGATGTTCCAAATTAAGTAATAATCATTGTCAAATCAAGATTATATCAATAATGAAAAGTAATTAATTTGTTCTCCGATGTGATTGAACTCCATAATATATTATATGCCGTTGTATACATACATACATACATACATACATAACAACATAGAATGTTTGACAATATTGAGCAACAACTGTTGTCATTAATGATATCATTTTCCATGAGAAATTAGGGTTGCTATGGTTAAATCAAGTATAAATTTACTGAGTGAGCATGACGTTATGCTTCCAGCTTTATTTATTTTTAATTTTATTTACTATTTTTAAATGTGGACGATGAATCTAGATACAACATATGATCACCATTTTTATGATTGCGATACACCATATATTTCCGGCAGTAATTCTGTAGATAAGGCTGTAATTATGATCTTTAATTATGTCACCTTCCACTCTTTTAACCCTTTATTTGTTCTCATTTCTTATTCATATAATTGTATATTTTGTTATTATTAGTATTATAATTTTGAGGGCGACTTATAAACCATAACGCAATCATAAAATCACATCCACGATGTTATTATTTGATTTTAGGTAACGAGCTTTATTTTTTTACAAGATAAATAGACACTAAATTAGAACATAATTATTAGTATTCATATTTGTTTCTTAAGTCAATGGTGTTAGATTTGCGTCTACGTGTGCGGCCAAAAAAAGATGAATGATGCATCTTATCAATAAAAGTAGCGTCTGCATAGTTCATTTACTATCTTCGACCGATATGTTTCAAATGGATATGACCATAATTAACTCAAATTATAATTTCTTTTTTAATCTTAAAAAAAAAAAACCCTTTTTTTCATGGATGAATTGATAAAGTTGTTTCCTGCATCCAATTCTTTTAGACAAGCAAATAATAAGAAAGGAAAGCAAAATTAGAAACTAAATTGACTAGTAAAATCAGGGTAGCCTGCCCTCTATCTTCGGGGAGGCCAACCCGAGATACTAGCTAGAGGGCTTTAAAATCTTGTTCATTATATATTTAAATGCAATATAAATACCTTTTTTCTTGCTGGTACTTCTCGAACAAGACATCTCTTCCACTATCAAGTTTAGGTAATACTTATCATCATCGTCAATTTAATCATATATATATATGATTAAATTTGGAAAGAACTTCCCTTTGTATCCCTCAAAAAGAAATATCCAAAACACAATCCATCAGTAAGCATATGTGTGTGTGTGTGTGTGTCTATATATATATATATATATGAAAAAGCCAATTCAAGAATATCATTTATCATAAAAATAAAAACTATATTTAACGTTATTGATAAATCCAGTACAATCCAAATCATTCATGTCAACATATTCGACGAGGGAGAGGGTGTTTTGAAAAGGATTGGACACTCAGCGCACTGGAGCACTTGGCATCCAGCTTTAGATAGATAGATAGACAGACAAATATAAAACCCAAAGTTTTTCTTTCTTATTTTTTCAATGAAAATACCAAATTCATTATGTTTATATATATACACACACGAAATATTGATTTTCAATGTTTATTACATGAACCAGGTATACTCGGAAGATTCATCATGACATGAAATAATTTTGAAATTCACTATATCAATCTATATATTAAAAACATTTACCCACATGAACTATATATATCGATATGTAAATCTCATCTTATTACATGTCAATTTCTTTATTGTCCGGTACTCATCATCATATCATCCACATAACAAGTAATGTAAATTGCCAAGTTACTTTCATAACAATAGCATTCACTATATATACATAGTGTATAAATTTACTCATCATTTGTTGATTTGACTCTATTCCTTATAATTTTTACTTGAGCTTCTGCACGCAATAATGAAGTAAAGCTAGCAGTCACCATACCCAAAAATAAATATCTGCCTTTTTTTTCACCACCCTCTTAAGAGAATTATTAATGTTCCATAAAAATATTTTTTTTGGATGTGAAGAAACTTTTCTGGAAAACACATTTTATGAGTATATATGAGCGAGTAAAACTCTGACTGTCTTAGGCTCTTACAAGAAGTACACGTCTTGACTCGAACTCGAGATCTGTTGTGCAGATCACAAGTTTTTTGTCATCATATCATATTTCTTGAAAGAATTTGTATGAAATAAATAAATATCTGATAATTAAAATAGTATGCATCCTGAAATTAATGTTGATATTGGGAACTGGATCGAGTTCTTACAAATTCATTATCATTGCAAAGACTCTACATACATATGAATGTCAACATGACTATCTAAAGTTACTGTCCCTTTCTGGCTATGAAGAGGTTAAACCCATTCGGAGCTTTGGTCCAAAACATTTTGTTGCAGCCGAAACCCTATCCGTGTTTATTTTTTATATAGTAATTGAGGGGAGAATATTATTAAGATTGAGCCAGTGTCGTGAAAAAAATAATAAATTAACTAAAAAAACATTTACAGTTTAAAAAGTTGTGTTTTCTTATTTTATTGAATTGTATTTTCTTGTATTTACTTCTGTGTAAAAAGCTGGTAAAATGTCCACCTTTCAATTTCCATACTTTTGTATATGTATCAAAAAATAATTATTCTTATTTTCACATCATATATATAAATGATTAAAAATATATATTATTAAAAATCAAATAAAAATTTATTATAATATTTAAGAAACATGTTAAGAATAAAGAGGAAGTGAATCAAGTAAACTTTTGTCCGTTTGTCTAAGAAAAAAATTAAATTAAACAAAGGAGAAAAAATAAAATAGAAAATGGTCAGCTTTGATCAGCAGCTCATGCTTCATTTTTTAAACATGTCATCTATCTTTATTTTTAAAAAATATATATGTATATATATATAAAGGTGATTTACTATTTATATAATTAAAGTAAAATTTCTCTATCACATATGGCCTACCCTTGTATTCATACCCTGAGCTTGGAGTATATCATACTTCTGGCAGGTGTACATTATACTCCTAGATATTCCTATGCTTTTGATATTCCAAAGTTGCCCTTGTAGCTCAAACAAAATTGAAGGGAGAATAAATTTAATTAACTTCCATCACATAAATATTAAAATATGTAATGTGTGCCTAAAGCTAGTCAAACTATTACCTCTATGTATATAGGTCGGTGAGAGAGTACTATTAAATAGTTTTGTTTTACAAACCCCTCTATATTTATTTATTCAATAATAAAAAAATATAATTAGATCAATTTATAAAAACACATTTTTATATTGATATGGTATTTACAAAGGATTTTCTGAGGTTTATCTTAAAAAATAAATAAACTAGAAAATAATTACATTATAACCTATTTTTGTTTTTTACCATAATCACTACCCTATGATGAAGGGCAGATTTGTCCTATAAAAATCCCTGACGATAAACAACCAGTAGAAACTTCCCATGTGGACCCCTCCATTTCAGTAGAAAAGGCTACAGTACTCCGCGTATGTGTAGTGGACGCGAAGTGGATGATGCAAGAGCGGTAAGATGATGAGTTGATGACAGTGAAAGAAATCTCAAGTGGGTCCCAAGGAGTATTACAGAAGCAGCATCCCTATTGGTTGCTGCTAAGTTCAGCCACTAAACTGGTGCCACGTCATGCCGTAATGGAGCCAATCGCGTAAGTGGGGTCCGAAACAATGATGCTTTTATAGCCGTAATGATAGAGTGCCGGGCCCATGTGATTGAATCACAGCTCCCACATCATACTCTTTTTTTATTAATTTTTAATGTCTAATATTTGGTTGAATCAAAGAATGTTTCGAGTTCGGTACTTTCACGGCTAACAGTTTTTCTTCACGTGTTTGATTATATTATTTTATATTATATATTTAGTTTTCTAAATTTTTTATTTATTTGTAGATATGATTAAAATAAAATTTGAGTAGCGAGAAAATTCGGGTATAAGGTTATGTTAGATGATTCTTTAATTGCATTTTTAAGACTTTTGTTTTTGTTTGTGCGGTTAGTCGGATAGATAAACACACACTTTAGTTAGATCAAATAAAGAAATTATACTATAATCCTAACATCATGTGCCACAAAATACATTGGAGGTGTGGAGTTTATCAATTACATTTGAATATACATAAAGAGTTACAACAATATTAATAATATATATACAACAACAGAATGTGGTTTCATTATTTAATAAATAGTATTCAAATTTTGAGGAAAAGAATATATTTTAGTCTTTATTTTTCTTATTTTTATTATCTTTGCCTCTATGATTTTATGATTTTATATTTTAGTTCTTGATCAAAACATGAAAGAGAAAATAGTAATTAACTAAAAAATAAAATGTGTTACTGTTGTATTGTGTGGCGTACTATTATTTTTTGAGGTATTTTACTGTATACTTCAACAGTGTGTTAATGGTTGCTTTAATTATCTCGGGGTTATGTGTTGTTAATTGGGGGGTATTTTTTGTTTTTTTATCACTCTTAATATAAATAATTTTTATATATATTGATTGACTATATTCTAACCATAAAAAACTATCATCTTTTATATTAATGGATCATATTGAAGATGAGTATCATTTTTTATTCAATTTGAATTTTGTTTTTAAGAGTGATTAGAGGGATTTTTTGTGTTAGAAAATGTTTTTTGTGATATTTTTATGTCAATACAGGTAAAAATTGAGTTTTGAATACCCAGAAATTCAGCCTAATGTTAGGACAAGCGAAGACTTTCCTTTTCAGAGTCCAAGCACACAAACTTGATATCTTATGCTCTTTAAATTATACTAAGTTTTTATTTTAAAAATACTACCAATATGTTTTTTTGTAAAAAGCAATTAATAAGGACATGAAAGTTTTGCCCCAAGAAATAAATATTTTCCCTTTTAATTCAAATTATTGTTATTTTTGTGAATATTTATTTTAATTACTTGAGTCTTTATTTAAAAATGATAATACTAAAAGAAAACGCACAAGTAGGGACTTTTGAGTATATAAAAAAAAACCATTCTGCTCCCAAGTTATAAATACTTTAAAATCTTACATGTATTTATTTTAATAGCCATAACATTAAAACAAATATAATTCTCATTAAAAAAAATCAGATTAATATAATTCGAGTTTTTATTGAGATAGTTGACCTGGTCAAATTTAATTCAAGTAGATCAAATAAATAAAACAAGTAAAAAAATATTATTAATTTAATAAAAATATTTAACTTGGATTTATCCGTAAACAGGTTAGGATGGAACACAAAAATGAAGGACGGGAGCATCATAGTGAAACGTTGAGCAGCAAGTCCTTGTAAAATTCACGTGTTTCATGTGGAGCCCACTCGGGACATGCTAGTAGCCCGCTTGGACAATAAGAAGGGACCCGCAGAAACAAGTCAGCAAAGAAGTGGGGCCCAGCAGCAGGTTGCGAGCTTAATGATAATGGCTAGCCCAGGCCGGACCGAGAGCCGCTACCAAGTACAGAGAGACCTCAGGCTCCATCATTCCGATCTCATAAGGGACCCATTTTCCAACAAAATCATTCGGCTTGGCTCAGCTAGATCTAGCCGGCTTCTCATATAATTTTGCAGTGATCGATAATTTGGAGGATTGTCTCTTTCTTGATACCCATTGGTCGGTTATCTGGGCCCACTTCTTAAACCAGCCAAAAATGTAGTCGTGGCAACCAAGTATGGAGAGGTTTTTCACCTGTGACGTGGTGTATTAGAATCTATGTTTTGTTCTATTTATAGATTTAAAACTATTTAGATAATTAATACACACACATATAATAGAAGAACTAAATTATAAATATACAAATTATAAATTGTAAGAAAAAATGATTCTTAGTTCAAGAATTAATATGGCATCGAAAGTTTTTAATGGCTATGTATTTAGTAGTTTCCTCTAGTAAAACAAGGTTTAATTATTTAATTATAATTATTAGGACTTAATTAAACCTTGTTTTACTAGAGGAAACTGAGCCAGCTATGACACTATTTGAATCAAGAACGGGACGGGGTGAATGAGCTGGCTGGAACATGAACGGGGCTTGAGCTCCCCTAACCGGAGACCGAGCTGAAAGCTCATTTCGAAGAGAAAAATAAAGATGAGAAAACAGAGTGAAAGACATTATGATTGTGAGCATGGAAACGTATCGGTCACGAGCAGAAACCGGTACGTTAAAAAATATTTATTTTTATCAGGCAATGTAATGAAAAAGAGTAGTGTTGGTAGAAGCTGTACGGTAGTTAAGTGGGGACAGTGCTAGTCCTTGGTATGGTGGTAATAGATTAATTTGCATGATAGCAGAGTGATTAAAATTAAGTTCAATATTTTATAGTTTTAATCTCACAATAATGTTTTTATTATTATTATTATTATTATTATTATTGAGATTAATTTGATCCATTAATGGATTTATGGCTAGAGGGGATGATTGAAATGCTTAAATAAAAATTAAAAAAAAAACATTCTTTCAGTCGAAGAACTTTTTCAATAGTTGTGTTTATTTTTTTATTATTTTATATATTAATTCAAGAAAAGATAATGAAAAACAATATTCTTAATACATCAATCTGAGTTTAGTTTATTTAAGTCTAGATTGATAATGAACTGAGTTTTGATTTGTAAGAAACTTTAACTAAAAATGCCCTAATTATTGAAAAGAAAACGAAATTGTTTTTTGTTTTATTAACTTAGATTGTAAAGTTATTCTACAACAAAAGAACTTATCTTTAGGGTTATTGACCAATGAGTTATATATTACTGTCAAAAACATTGGAGCATAAGATCTTAATTCTGAGTCTTATCTTTATAAAAACTATAAGAAATAATTTGAAATATGTGTTATTTAGAAAGAAATAATAATAATAATAATAATAATTTCAAGTAATTTAGTAAATAAGATTAATCGTACATTGATGTTTTATTTTATTAAAGTGAGTGAGTGTTTATATATATATATATTCAATCGCGCACGCATGCAAGCTCACATGTACAGACGAATATTCTTTCTTTAAATATTTATTGGGATTGGGTGTCTATTTTATTGATTTCTCGGCATGTTAGATGAGATCAAATTCTAATAAAGCTTTATATTAGGCTAAAACCGTACTTAATTAAAAAAAAATAGCATTCAATTTTGAAGGGACTGGTAGAGTTTGGGGTGCAAGATACTTGAGCTAGAACACAAGATATATAGTAACTCGTTGCCAATTTTTTTCATTTTAAGAAATTCTTCACTTGTCAATGGCAGTAACAAGTATAAACGGCATGCTTTTAATTGCACCTGAAAGGTGACTGTAAATCATTTGCAACAAACTCCTTTCATGTAAAAAAGAAAGCAGCTTGAGGTTTCCATTACTTAATTTGGTATATGGGTATAGCTATATATACTCGTTGCTGGCTACGAATTGGGTAGGAAAGCTACGAGTTTAATCATATTAATTTAATGACATGAATTAATTTATAGGCAGTTGGATGGTTCAATATATATTCCTATAACAAATAGAGTGTCAAGGAACCATTTTATTTAAAAGTTTAAGTTGCTACGTGAGGTCTTAGAATATGATTTATATTATTCTCTAATACATACATCCAAGTATAAGTCATTGGGAGTTGAAACTTGCACATGATCATACTATCTTTGTGCTTGATTTTTATCAAATAAAATGGGAGATGGTGAGATTCGAACTCGTGATCGCTGGGTCATCAAGATTCTGATATCATGTTATCTAAAAATTTAAGTTGTTAGATAAAATCCAAAATATAATTTATATTATTTTTTAATACAGATTATACATGACAATTCTATGGCCAAACCTCTTGGTGTCGGACCACAATACACTGTGATAGAGAGACCATGAGTAGATCCAACATCATCATTCTGATTTTATTACAGTTAAGACTTCAAAGAAATGGTAGGGACGAGGAATGGAGTTTAGGGCTAGCAAGGGCCACTATGCCACTTTCGATGAAAGAAAATAAAAACAAAGAGAGAGATGATATTTTTATGTGCATCTTTTTGGCTGGTGGCTGTTCCATTACGTCACCACCAATATTACACCCTTTTTTTCTCTTTTTATTCTCTCTTTTTGGGGTCTTTCTACCTAGCTTTGCTTGAAGTTTTCAAGCCTTTTTTGATTGGCCTGTTCCGTCAGTTCATCTCTCCCCTTAAGAGAAGAAGAAGAAGAAGATCTTTGTGTGTGTTGGCTTTCTCTTCTCTTTAGGGTCTTTATCAGTTGCGGGTAGAGGGAGAAGTAGAGAGATCAAGAGAGGAGGCGTTTGGGGCTTACCTGGCTAGCTACCTTCCATTTTTCGTCACCTTTTTTCCCGCCCAAATCTTGTCCACCAATCTAGCTCAATTCGATAGTGAGAGACAATGAGAGCTTATGATGTTTAGATCGAAACATTTATCTTTCAGCAATATTGAATCGGTGATGATAATATAATATTTGGTCATTAGGGTTTTCTTTTTCTCCCTAGCTATCTTATCTCTCCTATTTAACCCTACTTGTTTCCCATTCTTCCAGTCCTCTCTTCCTCAGCTTTTTTTCTCTGTAGAGTTTGTGTCGTTCTATGCTTGCATCCTTGGGATCCAATCCGACAACTAGACAAGCAGATTTGTTTTGTTGGAGTGCAAAAAGAGGTTGGGGTTCAATTCCCGAGGAGATGTTATAAAGTACTATAAACTGTTTCTTTTTTCACTTTTGTTGTCTTGTTTTCTTGTCTGATGTTAGGAGCTTCCTCTGTAGTTGGGGTGAAGTTGAGAGCTAGCAACAACAAGTTTCTGTATCATCATTCTACTTTTGGATTAAAAAGGGTTCCTCTTTGTTGAATTCAAGGCAGTTTCAATCAACAATACAGATCTGTGGGCTACAAGGACTAGAGATCTTGTTCTTATCGCTCTGTGAGCTCTCTCTTCTCTTGATCTTCATATTTTTGCTTGTGCATGGAGCATCATAAGTATATGTGGATCATTTTCTTAACAAAATCAACTGATATTTCATGTTAGAGAGTGGATAAAAACGAAGTTGGAGAATGGAATGGTGAAAATATCCATGAGGTGGATGTTTTCGCAGATCTATATCTCAAAGAATGATCAGTATTAATTTTTCAACTGCTACAAAAGAAAAAAGGAAATTTAATTACTATATATGCATCTATATATACCAAGTGAAATCCATTCTATTGATCATAATAATTAACTATACAATCTCATTCATCACATATGTTTTCTGGTCTTCTATTTTTTGACCCCTTTTTTCATGGGCTATATATATTACTTATTTTTCCTTTGTTTTGTATAATGGAGTGTCCATAATTCTGCTTCATAAAAGTGATATTGCATGATGGGTATGACATGTGAGTTGTCTTTGCCAAAATATTATCATCGCATGCTTGTGCTCCTCCATTGAAGAGAGATCGAAGAGTAAACTTTAGCATACCATGAAGATCTCGTATTCAACATCTAAATTAATCATCTTTATCGTGTTCTTATAATTCTTGTTTAGTTTTGTGTTCGTATATTTAAACAACTTTTTTTTCTCACCTTATTGTAATTCTTTTTTTGCATGCTCAAATTAGAAAAAAATGATCAATACATGCAAATTCAGTTCTTGATTTATTCAACTAGGTTGAATATTTCATGATTACAAGCAAATTTTCCTGATCTCTCATTCGATCAAGAGACCACCTTTTTTTATTTTGATCAAAAACCCTTATTTCATTCATTCTTTGGATAAAATATGTGCTTGCATGTCAATTTTTTTATTTTTGATAAACTGTTGGCACATCATTTGTTCTCAAGGACTAAGAAAAATAGGATAAGCTGGAACGATTTTCATTAAATATTTGACTTTAACATATGCTCCCAGGAAGAGGGCAAGAAAAGATAATTATTCATAGAAAATAATGAGAAAAACAGGATTTTCATTTGCATCGACACATGCATGCATCTTCTCTCTCTGTGTGTGTTTCGATCATCAATAATGGTTATTTATTCTGAAATTATACGTTATAATAACATAGAACATAAAATTAATGGCTATTTATTCTCTCTTCATCTAAGTGAATACAAGTGCTTGACATATTCGTAGTAATTAACCTAAATTTGGTGTTGATAGCAAGTCAGAAAATTGATTATAGTTTGAAATGGTCAAGCCAAAATGAAGTTACCACAAGAAAAATGTACTTCATTTCAAAGTAAACAATTTTGAGCAATGAGATATACGGTGATTATTCAGAAGGAGATATGCTTATTGCTGCCATAACCTCGTGCTTCTGTTAAATTTATTCATGTAGAACAGCTGTTTTTCATACCATGCTGGCTGGTTTCCTTCAATCCAAATATTTGACAGCATTTGATGATCAGTTTAATTACTTCTTACGATCGATTTACAAGGCAATATTTGCTATTTTAGCTTGAAACTTTAACCCCTTTCAGAGTTTTCTTTTTCAATTTTTTTATGGTTGATGAAGATCTAGATCATGAGTTTGTATCTAATCAAATAAAGGGAAGGGTCTATAAATAGATAATTAGGCTGATAATTGAGTCCATTAATTATAAAAAATGTGCATTTTTTCTCTCGTGTCAGTTTATTTGATAATTTAATGAAAATACACATTCTAATGGAGTGTGCTGGATTAATTGTTTTTTCAGGACTCAAGACGTAGCAGGAGAATATGAACACTTTTACACATGTTCCTCCTGGTTTCCGGTTCCATCCTACCGACGAAGAACTTGTCGATTACTACCTGAGGAAAAAAGTGAATGCAAGAAGGATTGACGTAGATGTCATCAAAGATGTCGACCTTTACAAAATCGAGCCATGGGATCTTCAAGGTCGTACTGCATAATTCTTGTAAATAATCAATAGTGATCAAAACTTTTGGGCGTCAGGAAAATTCACTAACCATCAAAGCTTTTGCTTATCTTGATGATTTTAACAGAACTATGCCGAATAGGTACCGATGAGCAAACTGAATGGTATTTTTTTAGCCACAAAGATAAGAAGTATCCCAACTGGGACTCGCACAAATAGAGCCACTGCTGCTGGATTTTGGAAAGCAACAGGTAGAGACAAGGCAATTTATTCGAAGCATGACTTGATCGGAATGAGGAAGACCCTAGTCTTTTATAAAGGTCGAGCTCCGAATGGGCAGAAATCGGACTGGATTATGCATGAATACCGACTAGAAACAGATGAAAACGGGGCACCACAGGCAAGTACAGGAAGACGTTTTTAAGTCTTAATGCTGAAAATTTTCTTTTTTCGAAGCATGAAAGGTTTTGTATGTATAATTCTGTTTCAGGAAGAAGGTTGGGTAGTGTGTAGGGTGTTCAAGAAAAGATTACCAACGATGCGAAAAGTGAGCGAGCATGAATCAGTCTGCTGGTATGATGATCAGGTTGCATTCCTGCATGACTTGGATTCACCGAAGCAAAATTCTCAGCCTGATTTGGGTTTTCAATTCCCGTACCCCTGCAAGAAAGAGATAGATTTGCAGTACCAAATCCCTCACGATCACTTTCCTCCAACTCCCACTTCTACAAAGCCCTAAACTCCTGCAATCAGCTCCAACTATAACCTGCAATTCCATCAATGCTGGATATGGCCTGGACATAAACCAGGCAAGCACTATACAATCCTCGACACTCACACAAGAAGATCACATTCAGCACGCAAATGGTCAAAGCTTTCCCTCTATCTATGGCAACAACAACATTAATGAGCAAGCAGTTGATCAAGTGACAGACTGGAGAGTCCTTGACAAATTTGTGGCTTCTCAATTGAGCCAAGATGATGTGGTCAAGGAAAACAGCCACCAAAATGCCAGCAGCCACATCTTCAACACGTCATCAGTCCATCTCGTGCGACACCTGAATAAGCAAGATACATCCGTGCCGGAAAATGCCTCGACGTCAACCTCCAGTTGTCAGATTGATCTATGGAAATGATGATATCCAGTTAAAAACCATGCTTCATGGTAACTATATACTAATCATAGGATGTTTCAATTTGAATGCAAAGGGAAATTATGATTCTAAATTCCTGTACATGATAAAACTTAAAACAACATATATATAACCTTAACTGTTGTTGTCCTAGCTAGCATATATGTTAAGTTAATACTGCAAGACTAGACTCCTGGGGGGGTGGGGTGAATATGTTTAATTTCCTGTAAGATGAAATATTATTTCTTAGGTGGATTGTGGGTGTGGGATAATGGACTTGAAGCAATTACTCGTTTGTATAGTAGCCTATATGTTCTAGCAGCAATGCACTGTGCTGTTCTTGGAATCGATGAGGTTTTCGATTTCAAATGTGTTTGTATTTTCAACTTTTATGGAACCATATTAGTATAAAACCTGTCTGTTCCTCTTGACTTGGTTACATTTCGGCCGAAGAATATTTCTTTGCTTATGTTGTTTCATACTGTTTTTAATTTTTACTATCTCGTGTAAATTAAGTTAATGTTAAACCTGGTTTAGTTAAGGAATCAGGTTAACATAAATTAACTAAAATAATGTTATTTCAGTTTTTTTCCATAAACAAATTAAACAGTGTTATTTAAAAGGAATAAACATCAACTCATATTTTAACCATGTCATTCGGGTTTAACAAATTCTAACTTCATTTAATTTTTTAAAAACTTGTTTCGAGCCGGGTTTTATGTACCCAAGCTCATCGACTTTCCTCTCCGAATCACTTGCTTGTAAGGAGATGGTATCCTCGTATGAGCTTTTATGCATCTATAAATATTGAGTTCAACGGCTTTCCGAATCTGAAACACCTGCTTATAATCGAAGAATTAGCCCAGCTATACAAATTTGAAACCCCTTTTCTTTGTTACTGCTGCTCTCTCTCTCTCTCTCTATATATATATATATGTATATATATGATCACTGTCGTTGTCAATGTTCTACATGCAGCTCAAATTTGAGACTTCGGCCCTCGATCTTCTTATGTTGGCATGATACGAATACCATTGAGCGGAATACCTAGCTATTTGTTGGTTAAATATCACATTATTGGACTGACCAAAATATCTTGGAGCTTCTTTTATTATATGATCGGTGGTAGAAAGAAATTACAGCAAGGATGGAAGCATTCAATTTACAATATCTTTATATAATGATGACATGATTTCATGATAAGTTAATGCTTTGCTGAGAAGTTTGGCAAATGCAGATAGTGAATTATATATGTTCCCTTCTCGAGCGTAGAAGGCACTCAAAAAAAAACCAATCAGCTTGATTTTTGCATACAAATCGGCACCACTAGAAAGGTGTATATATGCTTTCTTCAAGCTGGGGTTTATGAATATAAGCCAGAATTAATAAAAAGATAGCCTTTGGGAGAGTGTATATGGAGCAAGATCTAGCTTTGCTTGGTCAGTAAGATTATCTCAACTACTCGATAAAGGTAGAGAGATGCGATTCGAAGGACGCATGGCAGACAAGTGCATTTCAAGAAGAGCATGACTCGATTAGTAATTAACGAAAGAAAAAAAAACAAATTTTATTCTGGACCATTTTATGGATCCAGATCGAATCAACCTAGCTAGCTGCTAACATGTGAGTTGAATTCAGAATAACACAAACCTTCAGAATCATATTATGTTAGGACACATGCTTGTCACTTCAGCATTTGACGCCGAGGAATTCAGAATCCCAAGAGGTGGGCACTTGTATATAACTTGGTATATGATTTTATTATGTAAAAAAACTATTTTGTAAAGCTTATTTATCTATAAAATGGTTAAACATTCTCCATGTTGGTTTCTATTTGTTGAATCAAGACCATATGTCCGGAATAAATAAGTTTGATTTAGCATATGTTAAAATTTGCTAAACTTTGAGTGTCTGTTTGGAAAGTGTGATTGAAGTTCTTTTTAAAACTATTTTTTGTTTAAAAATACATTAAAATGATATTTTTTTATATTTTATAACAATTATTTTTGACATCAACACATGAAAATGATCTTAAAATACCAAAAATATTTAATTTAAAATATAAAAAAATTAAAAAATATTTTTAAAACACAATGTGAAAAGAGGGTATTACGTATTAGTGAATATTAAATAGATTTTTATATCAGTTGAGATTCTCTTATAACATTCTAGATTTCTTATTAAGGAAATGGCTTAAAATTACGAAAGAGAGAGAAATTATAACTATTAAGTTATTAGCATAATTTAAATTATTGAATTCAAAATTAATGATGAGATTAAGAAAAATGACCAGTAATATTCTCATCGAATATAAAAGACCCTAATCCAAACATTTACCTCGTTGACCTCATAAAATGTAAGAGATTACCATACAAATATGAAAAAAATATCAGCACAAGAAACTCTTAAGAATAAAATAGTTGCAATAATAAAAAAAAATCATATAGAAGCTAAAAACAACTTACTATCACCACAAAAGAAGCTAATAAATAAACGTCTCTTAACGTCAAACAGTCAAAACCATATTCGAGACCTCGAAAACTCACAGAAAGTTCGGTGCCAAAAGCACAAACGCAAACAAGTACCTACCTTAATAAGCATATTTCAAAGGCCTCAAAGCTGCAGGAAGAAGCCGAGAGAACAAAAGAAGAAGAACTAACAGCACCGTGTATTAACTAAGAACGTGAAAAACTGGGAAGAGTCGCTACTGTGATGGATCTTCTCCACTGATTATATATATATCTCACTAAGGAGAGAGTCGCAGAGGGAAAGAAAGAACCCTAGGAGTCGAAAAGGGCAGTGAAGTGACTGCGTTTTGACATGGACATTTCTTTATTTCAACCTGTTCTTTTTGCTGTTCTTGGTTGCACAATCACTGTGTATTCCTTTACTAGACAGAGTGCCTGCAAAGTCAAAGAAAGATTATCCATACGCATGAAACTTGATACCGGCATTCGAGGGGCGTGACTGAATAATTAGGGTTTCATTAAGAATTGTTGTTTGTGAGGGAAGATAACATGATGATATAATATGCGCTGTAGAAACAAGTCTGTCCATGTGACTACTAATTATGTTCTTCTTTCTACCCACAAATCCCCAAGCTCATGCCTTCTGCTGCCCCCACCAATCTCTAAAGTTTTTTGCATAACTTTCCGGTCAAGTTTCAGACCACATGAAACATGCATAGGACAACGATATTAAGATTAATATAGCTTGTGGTTATTGTCTCTAAACAGAAAAGACAAAAAGAAAATCAATACATAATGACCCGCAAGACTCTAATCTTTCCAATCAAATGTGTTCTTGTTCCTCTACATGTCTCTTATGTCCCGCAATATTAGCCAGACGGAACCTGAATATTTAGGAGTTTATCATCACTTAGCAAACATGTTGTCTGGTTACAAATCGAAGCAACCGTTGGATGATTGATGTTTCCTTCATTGTTTCCCTTAATTCTCACAAAATGATTTCACCGGAAAAGTAATCGCCCAACTCTTCGGAGCTTTCATTCATCTCTAAATTATCTTTGACCAAGATCCACGGTACTCTCACAGTGTTCATCCCTTTCATTTTCACTTCCCTTTACTGGGGTCCATTAGAGAAAAATTGCAGCTTGGTCCCATTTCACTTTAGGAGTTAATTAGCTTAGTACGGCCACGCCCATCCGAACCCATTTGAAATAGTTGCAGCTTCCATGATCTGGTCCTCGGGTAGGATACATCTGGTTAGATCATTCTATACTTTCTTCCTTTTTTTATTTTTTGACCAAACTACGTGCCTGAACCTTAAGCCAACAGTGGGGTAACAAAACTGGAGTGTATTTATTGCTGTGGAGCCTGAAAGTATACTGAACCTCTAATGATTTTAGCAAAACTTACAGTAGAATCAAGAAAAAAGTAACGTTCAGACAATTTGATCAAAAATTCAGGCTCCACCATCATAGCCTAGAATCGTATTGACTTCCACTTAGGCACCCATGTTCTCGTCTCTATGATACTGTGGGCAAAATAATATAAAAGAAATGTTTTTAATGGCAAAATGAATGGTTGTGGTGTTGATTAAAGAGAGGCAGATATTGAAGTAACAAGTTGAGCACAAATGTGATCGAAAAAGATATATCCAAGATGGTTTTTGTGTGTTGCTTTTAAATGAATAGAGAACAAATAATTGATTCCCAATGAACTAGAATACAAAGAAAAGGGTGCAGATCCCCTAGAAAATTGGAGAAAAAAATCGATGACACCGAGAAATTTTCAAGAACAAGATTGGAGTTCCGACTCTTAAGTCTGTAAAGAGCGCAACTCCTACAACCTCACCACTGACAACAAAACTATAGTCTACTTCTAAAGCAAATCAGATGAAACTTTTAGCTGAAAATGAAAACCGCGCAGAGTGCCATCAGCAGAGTGAAAAACAGATTAGGATTGCCATGGATAATCGATACTCCTGATTTGTGGCTTCGATCCCTGAAGATGTAAAACACAGTGCGAGTTATTCCATGAGAAAGAGGAGAGGGAGAGGGGAGGAGATTTTATGAAATGGTTTCTGATACGTACTGCTGTTTGGAAGCAAGGGCACCACAGTATAAAACATTACTAGGGGGAGCCATCTCTGTTTCGCCGTTTTCCTCAGGATTGATGATTCTCATATATGTTTCTTGGCCGAGATACCATCTATCAAGATTTTCTACTCTCAGATTCCATACTCCAGCATTGTCAAGGGAGGCAAGAACTGCTGTCCATCCACCAGGATAGACCTAAACAAAAGAAAAGTAAAGGGACTCGTTAAAAAGAAAAAGCTCAATTATGAAATTTCAGGAAACTGATAATAATGTTATCGTGATGATCAATTATAGCTGTTTTTATGTAAACAGATAGAAATAAATAAACACATAAGCATCTCACATCCATGTAACCTGTATGATAGCAGAAGATCAAGATAGAAAAAACAACCTCTACTGTGCTGCGAGAAATAGCATCCCATTTATTGTATGAGCCTCTGCTGTTCTCTGACCAGATTCCCCAGTCCATCCTGGATTTTCAACAAAACACCATTATGAGAATTCCTAATTCGGACAGCTAATGCATTAGAAGAAAGGAGGCCCTTCTCACCCAACAATGAAAAAGGAGTAACCATTCATGTGAAAGCTCTGCATTCTAGTATCATTGTTCTGCAATATGATTTCTATAAACCCCTTGTATGTGGCATTAATTATAGAAGTATCCCTGTGGAAAGTTCTATTGAGTGGTGCACTGGGAAAATCAAGCTTGTAAGATCCCTTCACTTTGTTGAGGTCAGCAAGCCGGATTGGAGTGGCCGGATTGACAAATGATATCCCATTCAGAGTTGCACGCAGCTTCCCATCGATGGTAGATGGTGGCAAGCTCCTTAAAATATACGTGTCAGTCACATTGATTGAACCATAGTGATAAGACCCCTGTGGATTTGGGCGAGCTCCACTGGCAGATGTATTTTGCCTGATGCAAATGAAAACAGCAACGTTAGCTCTGAATAGCTAAGAAAACGACTTCTCTAAACCCAAATGAAAAGAAGAAGGGAAAAAAAAACCAGCTGGCTCTTTATTCATATCAAATAGTACAAGAATGACACACGGTGTCAGGAGGGCAACAAATCTTAATAATGTTTTCCCTAGTATCATTGAGAAAATATTTGCCAGCTAGTGAAATAAATAAAAAAATGCTTGGTGATAGATAGACATTCTGTCCTTGTTCCTAATTCTTCACTAAATAGATTGGTTTTCCCTCTCTTACTTGAAAATATGCTTATGGAGATATCCACTTATCTTCTCCATTGTTATAATGATGAATGATGCACACACACACACACACACAAACACTTGAATTACAAACATAAAAATGCAAGAAATTGTACTGGAAGTGTTGCTCAAAGATGTTTTTTGCTTTTACAGTTTTTGAACAAAACAGAATGATTTTGGGGGGAGTGAAACATCCACCAACAAACACAGCATGATGTTTATATGTGTGACATATCTGAGATAAGATCCATGTGGAGAAGTTATACTATAAATTGACCTCTTGAATAAAAGAAATAACCTGATAGCTTTTGGCTGGTTCATGGCTGACCACTGGTTATAAATATCACTTGGTGCTTCAGGCAGAGGACCAGCAGCAGGTCCTTTTGAATTAGAATAGTGCAAAATGCCAACACCGGTGACTTTTTGCCAAATTGATTCATTCACAAACCGAGCACTTGCTACAATGTAGTAATCACTGGTAGCATTCTGATCCATGGTGACCAAAAAGGAAGAAGACTGCCCCACATGAATATCAAAACTAGTATAATTTTGTTGCACAGTGTAATAACCCTCTGTTTCCACAAGAAGCAGATTGTGTCCCCTGGATTCTGAAGTTCAAACTAGTTGAAGTCCCAACATTGTGGACACGAAATCGATAAGTCTTGCCTGCAAAACGTAATGCAAATCTAATAAAAACTTCAAGAGAAACATATTTGACAGAGTATTACAGACAGCCAAATATATTCAACATGTATATTGGTTTTAACGTCTAAAACTGGGTATACATAATAAGAACCACCAGAAGCAACAAAATGAGAACTTAGAAATAATGGGAAAAAAAAGAAATTGAAGAATTAAATAACGAATTAGTTTGTAACTGATTATCTGATTAAAACCATTCAGTTCTGAAACTAAGAAAACAGGTGGGGAATGGATAAGAATGCAAACTGCTAAAATGTGCACTTTTCATGCCTGAAGAACATACCCGGGTCAACTTTAATGGTTTCAAAGGGTAACCCATCAGGTACAAGAGTTGTGTTGTATCTGTAAGGTCCTTTCCCGTTAATTAAAACTCCATCAGGCATTCCAAGGTCTTTTCCAGAGTCAAGATCAGCTCTCAATGCCTGAAATTAAATGCAAAACGTCACCATTGGAGTGCAATCCTGAAATCCATCACGGCATGAAAGGAAGTATAATCTCTTAATAAAACTAACCGTATGGTTCCTTGTATACCAGTCCCCAATCAGCACGGTAAAATCCCCATCCGGCTGAGCAAAAGGAATCTGGATAACTGGCCTGTTGTTAATAATAAAGGGACCAAAGCCACCCGAAGCTCTTTGAAGATTAAGAGAAGGAAAGTAGAAAAAGCTCCCAATCTGATCTTTTACTTGAAAAGTGTAATTAAAGTCCCATTTCGGAGGAATTGGACAATTTGTGCCCAGAACACCATCCTGCCATGAATTACGTCTCATTTGGATCCCAGGCCTGTTGCAAGTCATCAATCCACCCAAATTTTCAGAAAATCATTCTCAACATGAAATAAGAGCAGGGAATAGAAAAGGATACAAAAGCCAAAGAGCTTACCATGTCATTAAAAGGTCTTCATCCAAATCATTGTATACTTTTATAATAACATTATTGTTAGTGGTAGCATTAACAAGAGGACCAGGAAACTGTCCATTGATAGCTAAAACCTGCAATCATATACTAACAAATAAGAGGAATATACAGTAAAATACAGAACATGAACCAATGACTGCTTTAAGAAAAACACAACCTTTCATCCAAATACACTTCTGCACTGTATCTTAACCATTTGAAAAAAAAAAATGAGCAAAAAAAAAACGTGGAAAAGGGGTAAGAGAATACAAACACTACAAAGTATTAACCCAAAAACAAAAACTTGAAATAAAAATCATATACAAAGCCCACAGTATTTGATTCAACAGCCATATAACTATCAGTAACAACACACAAAACATTCAAAAGACCAATATTTGCTTAAAGACACTGAAATCATTAACGTCAGCGATGCAGAGCAGGTGTGGGGAAATATGAAGTTGGCATTGAAAACATAAGCAACAAATTCCCTCAACAAAACATGAACCAACAAATAAACCCCCATAGAGGAATCGTCTAATACAAACCAATAATCATTGCCTTAATCTACTTAATAACAAAAAATCTCAAACTACATCAGTATACCACGAAAGAAACAAAACCGATTAACATAAATGTCCTACTTCAGTATATCATCTTTAGCCGATCCCACAAGCCAAAAACAAGCACAAAGAACCCCAAAAAAACACAAGTACGAAGCGTTAAAAAATGAAAGAAAAAAAAGTCTACAGAGAGAGTAAAAATGGAACCTTTTGAGGAACACCAAGAGGAGAGACAGTGATGTAAGATAGCTTAAAGTCATAAGAAATAGTTGGGTCTGCAGCGAGGGAGGACCTTGAAAGCAGAGCTATGTGAATCATAAAGAAAAAATGGATGTTAAAGAGAACTTATAGAAGGCCATTGCAAAGTTTGAGTCTTTCCAAGTGTTTTTGGATTTTAAGGGAAAAAATTGAAAGAAGGACTTCCAAGAATTTTGTGATGATTTTTACATGACCAAAAAACAGGAAATGATCAGGGAAACAGAGAAGACTGCTGCTGTGATGAAGTAGAGGAAAGTTTAAGGTTTTTCCGAGGGAGAAGGGGGGAGAGGCTTTTTATTTTTGGTTTTTTCAGAAGGAGAATCCTGAACAATGTTTAAACAGGGTACTGTCTGAGCTGGTTTTGATATGTTTGGTATTGTGGTGTATTTTATTTTAAAACATTATATTTTATTTTGAAATTAGTTTTTGATAAATACTTATTAAAATATTTTTAAAGTAAATATACTTTCAAAAGAAAATTAAAAACAAAAACTATTACGCTCTAATCATTTTCTTAGTCAATTTGCGTGGACTTTAGTAGTTTAGTAGCTCTATTTGATATTCTTTACAACATTTTATTGATTAATTAAAGTTTATTTGAGATTTATGCATCATTTTTTTGTCCCTTTTTATATCCTATTAAAGTTTGTTAACAGTGGAAAACTCATAATTAAATTTGTCTTTAAATTTGATATTTAAAAATAAATAAATAAACTAATACTAGCATTACTTAATTTATTTTTTATTACAATTTTGTTGGTGAACGATGCAATCCTTATCATGAAACTTATTAAAAAAAAGGAGGGGGGGGTCACGAATTTATTTATTGCATGAGGAAATATATATAATAATTTAATATTTTTATGTGTTTTTTATGATTTTAATGTATTTTTATTAAAAATAAAAATATATATTATATACATTTCCAATCAAAAAATACTTTTAAAAATGTATACATGGCTAGAAACACAAAATAAATAATAAAAAACAATTTTTAAACGATATCATTTAGTAAAAAAAATAACCCAACCAAATTTGGTATTAATTTATTAAAATTACCTTCTTGGAATTAATTCAAGAAGTGCATAGATATCTTTCTTCTCATGGCCATTGGTTAAGTAATATTACCGGATATAGCCGGTGACAAGTGAAAGCGACAACCGATAATCAAACCATCCAGAAAACGCTCACGTTTCGGCGCCTTTTGCTATCTCTTTGAAATATATATTTACTTAATTGCCCGATTTTCTTCCTTCTCTCTCTCCCCTTCACTTTCTTTCCTTTCAAACGTTCCCAGTTCCCACGTCGGATTTTCCACAGAAACCGCCACCCATCACTGCATCTGCGGTCCCCTCAAATCATTTGGGCCCCACACCATCTTCAAAATACTTTGAATGGTCCCTGATTTGTAGAGCCATATCATCTTGGACCTTATACTACAAATGCGAGCATCCTTGCTTGTTATTCATCTTTGTTTGATAGAATTGGGGGTGTAAATGTATCGGATATATTTGTATTTAGTTAATATAATACTATAAAAATTTAATTTAAACCCTCTTATTCATATTCTTTATAGAATCATTCGTAAAAATACTTAATTTTGTATAAAACGAGATGGGTCGGATTTGATAATCCCTGGGATTAAAGGTTACAGGGAAACTTACGTAAACTATGGGGTACCATATTAAACGTCACCTGACAATTTCTAACACCGCGTAGGCCCATTACTAGCCTTCCAAATGCGTACTCCCCGCGGCGATGCTTTTGCCCCTCTTTTGGTTTTGGGTTTCTTTACACGGAGAAGGAAATAAAATATTGAGAGTGTTTGCTTCTTTAGTCTTATAAAATATTTTAAAAAAAAATATTTTATTTATTTATTTATTATAAATTAATATGTTTAAAATGTTTTAAAATTATTTTTATATACTGGTATTAAAAAATAATTTTTTTTTAAAAAAATATATTATTTTAATATATTTATAAATAAAAAAAGACTTTTAAAAATAACTAGTATCTATCTCATTATAGCAATATTTATATGGATGCATTTTCCAATTTTATGGCTTTGGTAATCAAGCTTCACATCTAAATTAATGTGGAACCCTATATCTATACATGAGATAATCAATCCCTTGATTTTAGCATTTCTTTGTCTTAGTTATTAAATCAATATTTAATTTAAGAAATTTACAATGAAAACTTGACGAGCTCATAAATAATATTGATTTGGTAAATTTTAATTTATTTGTTTGTGATGATAGCATGATTGATCAATCCAAACTCAACTAAATCAATATAAAAAAAAGGTTGAAAGAATAATAAAATAATATTATTTTAATAAGAAATAATTGATACAAGTTACTCTAATAAAAACAATTTATAAAAAAAAAATTTAATGCATGAATTTAATCTGGTTAAGTTTTTTTATTCAATGAAACCTTTTATACTTACAGAATCTAACAATACTTTTTTTTAATATCTCAAGATAAAGCTCAAAACTAAGAAATTAAAACACGCATACGGGGAAGAGAAAACCCCCACCATAAATCAATGATACTTTACTTTCCCTGAGAGAGTGGAAGATAAAGTTTGTCTTTTGTTATAGTTGATGTTATTTTTTAAATTATATTTTATTTTTTAAAAGTTAATTAAAAAATATTAAGAAAATAAAAAAATCATTGTTTTAAAAATAATTTTAAATTGCAATGGCGAACAGTTGGAAGGCAAATTCTACCTTTGTTTGCGGGAGGAAAAAATAAAGGTTCGAAGATGAAGGGGTTCTTTAATGAAATTAATTTCAACGATGGTTGGCATTTGGCAAACAATCATGATAGCTTGCACTGTTTAAGCCTTAAAAAGGGGGGGAAATCGGGAAAATCAAGGTTGTCTTTTGATTATTTTGTGTGGTTGAAATTATTTATTAAAGTATTTTTTATTTAAAAATATATTAAAATAATATATTTTAACATCAACATGAAAAATAATTTAAAAATACCAAAAGTTTTTAATCTAAAACAAAAAAAAATTAAAATTCTTCAAAAATACATTGAAAATTAGTCTCGTATCAAATATATATTGGCTTGTAATCCTTGACAACATCATTTATTGATTTCACCCTAATCTTTCACTATCACCATTATGAGCCCTAATAATTTGGTTGGATGCTGTGTTTGATATTATGTTATAATTTATTTTTTATTTGTAAATATATCAAAAGTATTTTTAAATTTTTTTATATTAACATGTTAAAATTACCAGAAAAATGCCTAAAAAGTCAATAAAAATTTTATTTTTATAAAACAAAAACATACATTTAAAATGCTTCTGGTCATTAGAAGCTCACAATATTGCATATCAATGGTTTTCCAAGAATATTGTGCAAGACGTAAATTTCTCCCCAGTCCCCACGTACAATCAATGCAATATAGACTGGATACAGTGGATTTATTTCTGAAATAAATATCATTTTATAGTTATTGGATCCAGATTAGTCTAGTGATTTGATTAGGAGAACCCCTGTGATCCGAACCTGACTTTAATTTAAATTAATAATAATTAAATGTAAATACTTTAATGGATTGGTTATTGATTCATTCAAACTAATATTAATAAATTTTTTATAAAAAAACTAAAATAATGTGTTTGATTCGTTCATTGATATATTAAAAAGTGTTTTACATTGTATTTCAAAAATATTTTTAAAAAACATTAAAAAATTGTTTTTATCTCTCATTTAAAAAAAATTGTTTTTATCTCTCATTTAAAAAAAATGATATTTTTAAATCATTTTGATATATTAGTGTCAAAAATAATTTTTAAAAAATAAAATAATTATTTTAATAAATTTCTAAATAATTTTTTTTTTAAAATAACAACAATAACATGCAATTTTGACTTGACAGCACAATAATTTAAAATCTCTTCAACTCAACTATAAAAAACGATATGATATGATTTTAGAAACGACTAAATAGACTAGGAATTGACGTAGGTTGCTTATTTAAAGGGGGTGGAAGCCCTAAAATTCAACGCAAGTTATTTTCTCCTCTAGTTGTGGTGTCATTTTCTCCTCGCATCATCATGCTTGGACGAACAGGGCAATTGCCCTCTGAAACACATCGGACACTAGCAATTTATTTATTTTGGTTGATGGAATTATTTACGGTTTTGAGGCACAGCCTGTGGTTAATGGGCATTGGATAGTTTTATCAAGTCAATACCGTTCCAGTCGTTGTTCTGATTTTTTTATTGAAATGGAACGTTTCTGTTTTGAATCGTTTCTGCGTGCCATTTTGGGGTTGTACTATATATATATATATATATATATTTAACAAGTAAAGATAAATTAACTTTAAATTATACAATACAAACACAAAGTTAAACAAACATAATCTCAAAATTAGAAACATCTCTAAAATTCCAAAATATTATGATAGTAAATTGTTCTAAAATAAAAGAAATATTATGATTTTGAGCCGGAACGGTACCGAGACATTCCGGCCGGAATTTCAGGAACGAACCGGAATTAAAACCGAGACGAAAACAACATTGTTTCGTCTCGTTTTTTTAATGGCACGGAACGTTCCGGCCGGAACGAAATTAACAAGCCTGGTTTTATCAGCCAAGAAGGTTCTTTTTTTTATTTTAATAATAAAAAAAAAACATTTTCTAAAATCAATCTAATTAATTGAGTTTAAAACCATTTTAAAAAAGTAATTTTTACTTTTAAATGTAGAATTCGATGATGTTTTTCTTTTGAATTCTTTAATCTAAAGTTTTTGAGAAATGCCAAAGTCTAACTGCATAAAGCTGTCGGGCCGCGTCAAGAAGAAAAGGAGGATGTTTGTCTTTGTGGAATTTAGCCTTTTGTAGAAGATGCGCATCCCTCTTTGCCTCGAGCCTTTTGTAGAAGAAGCACTTATGTTTAGCGCTGCTGCCTAGAAAAGTACTTTTTTTAAAAATGAATTTGCTTTTAATATTTTTAAATTATTTTCACGTACTAATATTAAAAATAAAGCAATATTCCATTAAAGTGGGTAATGATTTTTGAAAATCTTACATAGATTATGCTCGACAAATTTTGACAGATGTCTCTATGGGCTTGCACAATGGTAAATCTGTTGTCCCAAGAACATTTCCATCCAGTATAGGTTCGGAATTGCAATGGCCCAACAGAGGTTGGCCCAGATGAGACCCATTTCTAAGATCCTCTACTTTCGGCCTAGCTAAGTGCTACTTACCCAGGTAAGTTTCCAATCATCTTCCCATCAAGAGACACAATCCAAACATCGTCCGCGATCAAAAGATTGTCGTTTTTAAGAGGTTTGTGTTTGATGGTGTAGCCTTATCAAAACTGAAGACTATTGCTTGAACCAGTACCAATGGAAGACTAGAACATCGTAACTAGGAGAAAGGGGTACAGAAGGAAGCGTTTCTATTATTGAAAGAATTAACAAATATTTTGGATTTTTCTACATAAACCCCCGCAAGAGACCGGACCTAAACTGAAGGTAAAGATGGCAGAATGGTGGCATCTGCTCTAAATAAAATTAAACAAGGGAATTTACAATTAGGACAATGAGCTTCGAGAAATGGTGAAGCAGCGGCGGTCCTCCGGTCTCTAATGGAGATCTTCGTTGTAACTCTGCTTCAAAACAACTTGGTGTATTTCCAAGTCAACTTGGTGTGTTTTCTGTGAATGTTATAGTATTCTCCTCTTCATGTAATGTAATTCCTTATAGCATGAAAGCACTCGATTTCTTCCATGTCACCAGGGATTTGAGGAACTCCATGACCTAGAATTTTGGAAATATGATGGTAAGGATTAGGTTTTGGAAAACGGAAACAAAGACAACATAAATTATAATACAGGTATCTTTTTTGATGGCTGAAGCTAAAAGTGATGATTCAAATAAAAACAAATTCTACCTCTGCTGGATCTCTGAGAGAGAAATACGCATTGCTTTCCTTCGGTGATTTTGATACAAAAATCCCATAACCACAGTTCCTCTCTCTCAAAACCTGTCGAGAGTGCATCAAATTAATTCAGAATGTAACAAACGAATGTCTGCCATCAGCAGAGTAAAAGAAGAATGCTGGAACTATTTTATCTATAGGTTACCTTAAATGCATCTTCATCTGTCCGGTCATCTCCAACATAGATTGGCAGCACGTCATCACAATTGCTGAGACCTAAAATAGATTTTTTGTCGTGATTAGTATAGAGAAAAGCTTAACATTCTCGTAATCATACGTAACGAACAGTTCAAAGTAGATTGTTGCTCACCTAGTGATTCAAGTAGAAATTCAAGAGCTTTCCCCTTGTCCCAGTCGATCGTGGGACGGATTTCTAAAACCTAATCATTGTAAGAGTAACATAGCATAAATGATGAATCCTTTGAGGCAAAAGGGGCATGGATTAGCGAAACTAAAAACAATAAAATTTACCTTTCTCCCATGAGTCAATCGCAGGCGAGGGTACTTCTTTATGACATCCTGGACACACTCCCAAACTGATTTCCAGTTCTGAAAACAAGTTCCATAAAAGTATGATTAAACATTGATATACAGGAATAGTTCCTTTGTAACACGAGACAAGTAAATCGAAAAATCAAGATTTTAGATTTTCTGGAAAAACAACCAACTTACATCTTGATCAACGTTGCGGTAATGTACAGAGACACAGAATTTATTGTTCTCAACTGTTGCCCCTTTAATGTCTTTGGTAATCCTGACAAGGGAGCTAAAAACCTGCACAGGAAAATGAATTGAGAACAAGCAAAACAAACAAGAACATCAAAATTGGCACCCGAAGAGAAAAGACTCGCGTACCTCGTCAATCATAGGTAGAAATTCTCTAGCAGGCTGGAATAGGTTAACTTCGTTGCCCTACATTTAGAAAAGTCAAATGAGAAACTCAGTTTAGAAAACTAATGGTGGATGCTAAGAAGCTACGAGGAGGTACCAAGAATGTTTACACATACCTGCTTGTCCGTAGACTGGATACAATTTCTGTCAGGTACAGATTGCCTGACAGGGCCCATAATATCCATACCATGACTTCCCGCATAGTAGAGTTCTGTTAGTCCTACAAACTCATGCACCTGAATACAAAAACCATCGAGGTCGAATGAAAACATGAACCAATGAGAAGTCATAAAAAAATTACTTCCATTTGTTTCACAGCAAGTTCTTTAGTTACCTTGTCACGGCTTCTTCCACTAATTATTGCTGTTGGGAAATATTCTGCCACTTCCTTTACAGCGAAACGCATCTACAAAAAAACACAGGATTTCATGAGAAAAATATGAGGAAAGGAAGTAAATCTAAACAGAAAAATCTCCCATACATGTCATTTAAGAAACTATTCTTACATCTTCAGACATGACGGCATTCTCAGGATTTTCAACAATCGGTGAAAGAGTACCATCATAATCCAGAAACAGGGCGATTTTCTTGCCTTTTGCAAAGCTTGCAATTTGCTCGAAAGATGCAAGCGCAGATGGATATTTAAGCTGCACGGTCGAGAAAAAGTGCACAATGCTTTACAAATTAATCATCTACCTCCCAATTTGACACTAAAAAAACCAGTAGGTTAGCTTGAGAAAAAAAGAATTACCAGCCAGGCGCGATAGGCAACTTCTGGATCAGGTGAGGAAAGCTCATGGTTAATCTCCTTGGTAAACTTCTTATGAGTAGGAGATGATGATATCATGGCATCCAGCCAACCAATGGTGCGAACATCATCGAACACTCCAGTTTTCCTCCAAGGAACAGATAGATCTTGCGGGAAAGCTGCACCTGGGAGTGAGTAAGACATCAAACCACGGTACCCGCCGAGCCTTGACTTGCTTAGGGGTGCAGAATCAGTGAGCACAGGAGCACTATGATTTGATTGGAGTTCCATCGGATCCAGATTCGTAAGAGTGTTTTTTTTATAACGTCCGAATAAAGTCAAAGTTAACAACAGATTGAATCAAATAACAAAGCTTTTTGAATGCCAGATAACTCTTCACCCAACCCTTTTATCGATAAAGAACCACCTCTTCAGAGTTATCCTGTCAATGCTGCTTGGCAAGCAGTCCATCAAGCACTAGGCTCCTGAAAACTGATGGGCAGAACAAAGAGCTCCTTAAGAACACAATCAATTACAATGTCAAGTTACTTTCAAAGAAAAACAGGATCCAATTTACCTATATGTTTCATCTCTGCAGCCAACACGATGAACCAAAAAAGGGTTTGAAATGTTGTTAATGCTTTGCTTTTGAGTTCGTCGGGAAATCCTCAATCCTCTGCAAAACACAGTGAAAACAACTAAGTAATGCAAGAAGCACCATTATATTCCAAAATTGTAAAAGCTGACAGCATGGCTTACAAGATGATTATGGAAACCTACACAAACAATTAATGCCATAAAATCATAAATCACCTATTTCATCAAAGAATTTTTTTTATAAAAAAAAATGAAGCAAATCTATACAGCCCGACTTGTTATAAAAAACAGTGTTCAGCATTAAAAACTGGCCCACAAAGATGGTATCTGGTAGAGAAAAATTGGTAGCTATGAAAACCTTTCTCACTGAAGCAAGTATGCAAACCACACATAATTACAGGCATGGGAATCGTTAAGACATATGTAGCCAATAGATTTATCGAATGATATGTATTCATATATAATAAATGCAAATAACAAATTAAAAATTCATAATGTTTTTCTGAAACCAAAGATATCTCCATACTTTTGTTGCTATCACACATTCTCCTACTATGAACTCCTCCCAAAAACACCATCAAAAGAAGAAGAAAAACTGATCATACCCAAGACAACACAAACAGAGTACTTCAAAAAACCTTTTTTTAAATAAATAAAAAAAAACCCAGATAATAAAACCACTAAAAAAGTAAATAAATAAACCCCCCCTTACGTTTTTTGGAGTACGGAATCTGTGGGGTTCAGTTTATGGTCAAGATTTCCCGCAAGGAAAACACGAGGATTCTTGAAAAGTACACGGCTTTAACACGAAATAAGAAGAAAAAAATGACATCTGACCAAGTCTGCTGTGCAGTAAAAAAAATCAGGGAGATAAAAACAAAGACTTGTATCACCGTCACCGTTTTTGCCTTGTCACACACGCTCACCTTTAAAAATCAATGTCCTTTTTTCAGTTAGGAAATATAAACAGAAAAAACTGTACTGCCAGTTATTATTATTATTATTTTGACTTAAAAAAATTAAAAAGAAAAAGAATAGTCGTTTGTAACTGAAACCAAAAGCATTCAAAGAAGATAGAAGAGAGGAGGAAACAGAGATGGGAAATTTAACAACGGAAAACGCAGTCGTTTTCTGAGGGGAAAAAAGCGGCAACATTGCTTGCAATACAGCGCGCGCGCGCGCTGAGAGATGAGAAGTTTTAGAAGATTGAACGGATAAGCCGTCGTCTTACAGAAACGAAAAGTTAACGTACCGGAGAGAAGCTCCAACCCGAACAAGAGCGCGAAGGAAATCTCAAGAATGCAGCAACGAAATGAATGAAACGACACCGTGTGGTTGTCTTAACTGTCGCAACGAAAGGACGAAGGTAGAGAAGGAAACCCAAGCCACAGCCACAACCGCAGAGGGTATAAGATTAGAGGTCCTTCGAGAGGGAAGGAAAGGAACGAGAAAAATGGAAAAATACTTTTTGATGGAATCGCAGAGAAGAAGAAGAAGAAATGAGCGAGAGAGAGAGACTTGTTTTTCTGGTTTTCTTTTTTTAGACGCAAAGGAGATAGGAGAGAAGCACACGAGTGGAGGAGAAGTGCTATTTATAAAAAGAATACGGAGAAACAGTTTTTTTCTCTTTCTCTTTCTCTTTCTCTTTCTCTTTCTCTTTTATGACTTAAACGCGTTTTATACGCTTAATTTCATTTTTGTCCGGAAAAAAGGTTCAGTTATCGGTTATTCAATCACTCCTCCACTAATTAAATCATATTAGTAAATTAATAATATATTGTATTGAAAATAATTAAGATGTTATCATTTAATTTTATTTTTTCACCATTAAAACGATCATTTATACACAATCAAATTTCCAGCATCACTCCTTCGCAACCGAGCCCTACCACCACCACCACTCTTGAAACACGCTTAAATGTCGCGTGGTTTTAACTCGCCAACTGGTGTCGGCCCTTTACTTAATAAATTACTATATTAACGGCGAGAGTTGAGTTTTGCGAATTCAGCTAGCTACCATGACGTAATCATAGCTACCATGACATCAGCATAGCTGTAAGACCCACTTTTATTTAATTAGAAAAAAAATTGGGATTTAGAGTCTTTAAATTGTTGGGTGGTCGGCTGTGTCGGCTTAAGATTTTGACTTTATGAAGCTTATTTGACTTAATATGTATTTATAAAAAATATTTTAGAAATCATCTGAAACCATCGATTTAATATTATTTTTTCCAAAATAAAAGGTTTAAAAAGTGTTTTCAAAATCAATTGTAAATCCCAAATTTATTATTATTTATTTCGTTTTTTACTTTAAACTTTGAGTTTAGAATCCAAAAATAAATTTATTTTATTAACCAGCTAAATCAATATAATAAATTGCATCTTGGATATCATCAAATAAAAAACTAATTTAAATCAGTGTGTGTGTTGATTTGAATTTTTTTTTATTATTCAAATAAAATCTAGTTTCCTTGAGTTAAAACAAATTAAAGACTAATTTATACTTACAAAATTACTTAATTAATGTTTTAATCCTATTTTATTTTTGTTTATTTGGTTGATGACTTTGTATTCATAGCAAGCAGAAAGGAAAAAACTGCCTAACTTAGGTGGGGTCCTCGGGATCTTGTGATTAGACTACACGTGGGAAAAAGACGTGGCGGCATAGCGCGTGGAGACACCTATGAGTGAGTCCAGTCTGACGTGTCTACGTGTCAGCACGGGTCCTACAAGGAAGAGAGGAGGTGACCGAACCTCTCGTCGCTTTCACTGACAGAGAAACAGCTAGGTGATGGTCATTGGTTACGGTCTTTTCATGGAAGGTCCCACGTGGCAGCCTGGGAGCTTAAGGGGGCCAAGATGTTCTGTTAAAAGTAATAGTAGTTTATTGGCCCAATATTTAAAATATAAAAAACAAGTGTTAAAAATACAATTAATTTTTTTAATGTATTTTTAAACGATGAGTCGATTTTGAAATCTGGGAATATATGTGCTTTATTCTAGTTCTTAATTAAATAAATTTCACAGTAATTAATTTAAATTTTATTAATTAATTTTATGAATTTAAATACAGTTTTGATGGCTTTTAAAAACATAAACTAACTTTTAAAAAACTTTAAAATAGTTTTTTTAAAATAATTATTGAAACAATGACATGTTGAATTAATTTTAGTTTCTCATCGATTTATTTCATGGATTATATTGAATTTAATGATTTTTTTAATTGTATAAGAAAAATATAAGGCCACCAAAATTAAGATCCACCATAAAAATCAAAACGTATTTGAGACAGTAATCAAAACGTATTTGAATCAAATATATAGAGACAGGATGGTGGATTTGATACGGACTTGTATAAAAACCTCAACAACACTTACAAAGTTTTTTTTTTTTTTTTTTGCAGGAAAGTGTCATTTCTAAAATAAAAAATAAAATAAAAATAATCATTGTGTGGTATTAAGATTGGTTTCATGTTGCTTTTCTATTGGTACATTTATACCTGTATAAATTTGAAAACATTCTATCACAATCATACCCCTATTAAAATAAACGAATTTAAGGTAAATACACAAATCATTATAGTTAGGTGAAAATGATTAAGATATTAAATGTTTTTTTTTTCTTGTATGAGGAGAAATATGTGGTTAGACCAACTAGAAAAGCATTTTGTTTTTACAAGCAAACTTCACCTCCCACGTAAAAGAAAAAACATACCCTATAGTTTCAATTTTACAATCAAACTACAAAGCATGAGCTACCTACGAAGTCAAAATTCATGGCATTATTTACGGTAAAGTAAATTATTATATAGATTTCATGTTTTGGAGTTTAATATTATATGAATTTGGTTTTATTGGGACTTCAAATTTGTATCGTTCACCTAGAAGAGAGATGTGATAGCCATTAGCACACGTCTTGACCAAGGAAAGCTATTCTTAATAATTAATAATTAATGAATTATGCACATTTTTTAAAATAAAATAAAATAAATCGACTTAGTGGTTTATGCCCTAACTACAAAGAAGAAATAGGGAAAGAAACATCCCACTAATGTCCACAACAACATTGCTCAATCTTTGTAGGCAATGACATGGAAAAGGTAGGTGATGGACCATGGCCTTGAAGCTCCTCAATTTTTTTCCCCAAAAGAATCTTTTTTTTTATATATAATTGGAATGTTCGGGTCAGCTTACGCGTACCACAACTAATTTCTGAACTCATTGAACATCCTGCAAACCCAGTGAATATGTAAAGCACCGCAAGGGTGACATACGTGCATGGTAGGACTTGAATCCTGGTGCAGAAGAAGGAAACAAGTCCCTTCAACCGTCAGGCCAAGACCTACTTGCCCAAAAGAATCTTTCTTTCTTGGTCTACATGTTACTTATGCTCCTTAATGTTTTTTTTTAAAAAAAATATTCCAAATTAAATAGTAATTATAGTACCAAAAAATCTTAACACGTCATCAGCATCCAACACTTTATATGATTTCTATAAATTAATTGAAATTTAAATGAAAAAGGTTGATGCAACGTGAATGATTGTTAAATAGCGAGGCATTTGAATCAAGGGAGCAAAGGGTCATCTTGGTTCCATTGGAAAGTTCAAAGAAATTGTTTGGACGAGAATATGGTTGGTAATACAGTGGTGTTATTAAAATTGTTTGAGTCATAGTTTTGAAAGCATTTTGTTAGTTAACTCACATTACATGAATTCCACTTAAAATTGATATTAAAATATTGACTATAAAAAAATATAATATATAGTTTTTTTTTAATTTGTATTTTCAAATTGCAACCGTAAAGACTTTCACAATACCAACCACATACTAAATATACATCAATTAATTATAAAATTCAACTATAGTCCATCATCACTCAAGTGGAATGGTGTGGCATCTATTTAATCATGTTGCCCTACAAGTATTACAAGGCAGTATGAAGTCAAAGATTTTGCTTGGCCTCATCGGTGATATAGCGTGGTGTGATTAATAATGTTTTTTTTTTCTCGAAATAGTTTTAAACGAATTTGATTAATTAACTCACATCATATATATTTTTAGACTGCAAAAAACTATAGTTTATAGTTTATGCTTAAGCTAGCAAGGCAGTTTTGGAAATAAATTAGCAATATTATTATAATTATTCTTTTAATATAACAAATAAATTAATACCCTTCCCCTACAAGCAAGTATTCTTTTTCCCGTCAGCAGGGTCTTGGCCTAATGATCAAGAAAGATTTGTCTCTTCCTCTCATCCCAGGTTCAAGTCTTGTCAGGTATGTCTGTCATCCTCGCGGTGCTTTATATACTTATTAGGCTTGCAGGATATTCAATGGACCCCTGAATTAGTTACGGTGCGCACAAGCTGGTCCGGACACCTCGGTTATAAAAAATAAAATATTTTTTTCCTCCCCTCGCATTACTATGTCGTTGTTGTGATTTACGACTTAATCATATTATTTTAACAAATCAATATCGTAGAAATTAAACTCATTGAGACAAATCTCTCGAGGTTCACACTTAACGTGTAAGACAAACACATATTACTATTCTCTTCATACGTGCTTCACACTAACCAGCCATCTCCTGCCAAGTCAAGCTGATTCAATTCGAACGACTGGTTAGAATCTTGGAATGATGATGGGCTTCTTCACTGCAATTAGCAATAAAAAAATGGAGATCTGGGGACGACTTTTATTGAGCGGCAAGAGACGGGTCGTGCAGGGGTCAGTCAATGGAACTAATTAACTAAAGTTCAGAGTAGGGTTGTAGTTGTGTTTTTAAAAGTGATTTTTGTTTAGAAAATTATTAAAATAATATTTTTTTAAAATCAATTTTTGATATTGAAAATATCTAAAAATACTGTTTTTTTTTTTAAAAAAAAAAAATCACCCACTAGGCTGGCAAACAGAAAGGGCTGGTTTAAAAGGAACACAGCATTAAAGAAAGGGTCAAAGACGCTGACTAGAGAAAAAACAAAAAGGAAGGAACCAGGAAAAGGAGACGATGAAGAACGTTTGTTCATCGGGAAGTGAAGGTGGAACTTAAAAACATTTCTCTTTCAATATTGCTGTCGGCTTTGGCAAGTTGGACTCCCTCTAAATCTACTCATTGAATGATATTGCTTTCAAGTGTAAACTCCGTGCAAGTTTTTTGACATTGATATCTCTTGAATTGTTCTTGATCACTCGATTTCAAAGATTCATCGAGAAAGATGGGAGTAAGTTTCTGAGAAGTAGCCTTTTTCTTTTCTTTCCATTAGAGATTCGTCTGCATGCTCTAGAAGTATAGCTGGTGGAGAACATGTGATCCATAATAACTATGGTTTGAAGCTTCCCGTGACTTCATGCTAGGGTTTATTTATTTATATCCTCGAGGGATCTATCATAATGATAAAGGGTTTGAGATATGCACAATATATTAAAATCATTTGATTTTAAATCAGAATATGTATCTTTTGTAAGAGTATGAGACAGTTAGAATTTTACTCGCTTAACTGAATCATAACATATATTTTCCGGAGAGTGAAATTTCCTTGAATTTAAAACAAAGTTTATTTATTTAGGGTTGGTATAGACGAGCTAGCTAACTTCTAAATTTAACACCAAACCCTTGATTTATGGGTGTTAAACTACATGATAATTAGGAAGGGATTAATTTAATTCGAAAATAAAACACGTTAATGGAATCGGGAGGGAAAAAATGGGTACCGCACATGGTTTTATTTCAACAGTTGGTATATAATACAAAACACACTCATGCTCTCCAATTACAGAAGAAGAAATATTGCAATACCATACTTTTGAAAAATCCCAAAGACTTCATAAGAAAATGACTTTTGATAAAATAAATGTTAATAAATCATCTCACCTACAAGTTTAAATTATTAGATGAGATCCATGATATAATATATATTATTCTCTAACACACTTAAATTAAAAAAAAATTAAACTTGAAACTTACATACAAGTCTATACTAACTTGTGCTTAATTTTTATTAAATATAATGAGAATAATAAGATTCGAACTCTTGACTGTTGAGTCAACAAGACTCTGATATAATGTCTAAGAACTATCTCACTTAAAAACTAAAATTATTAAATAAAATCTTAAGATATAGTTTATATTATTCTCTAATAAAATTTATATATTTTACATTATATTATGATAAAAGCAGGAGAAAAAAAATAAAACAACGAGGATAGTATCACTCTCGGCTGATTCTAACATGAACATGGTTGCCATCATGCCTGTCGTCATAGTCGGGCATCACTGATGCCAACTATGTGACCCTAGTTTGGTTTTCTTTTTTCATAATTCACAGCCATCGTTTAATAATTGTTTTGTTTTTATAATTATTTTACTATCATGCTCTCACCAAGTATGTTCTTATGCCTCGGCGTAAATGCTGGTCGAATGGCATTGACCCGGTAGCAAATTATTGCTTTCAAGTCAATAATTGCAGGGTTTGACCATTGCTATGACAGTTAAACAATTGTGATATAGAGAAGTTAAGCCTTGATCGTGTGTTTGTTTTGGTACAATGTTGGTAAAATCATTATATATAAATATAATTTTGGTATTTTGATAGTTGAAACTGCTAAAATAATAATATAAATTAGATAAAAATTAAATATAAAGTAATATGAACATGATAAAAAATAATATAAAATATATTTTGAAATATCAACTATTAGCTTAAATTTTAAAATAAAATAATTTCTTGATAAAAATATATTTCAAAAATTACTTCAAAACATACATAGTAGAATGGCATACCAATGAAGAATCTCTATTTGATACTGCGTTTCAAAAATATTTTATTTTATTTTTCATTTTAAATTATTTTTTTGTGTATTTTTATATTATTTTCATATGTTGATGTCAAGAATAATTTTTTTAAAAATAAAAAATTACATTTTGATTTATTTTTTTAATAAAAAAATATTTTTAAAAATAATCTCAATCACACTCGCAAATATACACTAAGACTATTAAAAACTAAAACTATAAAAATTATTTTTCTAACAATACCTAATTGAGAAATACAAGGCAAAGAAATCTTAACTTGGAAGTAATGTGGCTAGGTTGACTTGGACTTGGCTGCCAGTGTCTGCCACGTTATCTAGAATCTGAATCTTGCAAACTAGCCATTATAAAATTTAGAGAACTGAATAAAATAATAAAATTTAAAACACAAGGTATCGACGTAGGTACTGAGGTTGCAATAATAAAACATGTATTTTTTAACAAGAATTATAAAATTAGTTATATGGCTTTTTCCTGAGAAACTTCAGGCAGGCACATGAGGGGACTTTCAGGTTTTGGTCAGTGTCTTGAAGTTGAAAATAGAATAAATAAATTACACATATTTTATATTAATTTGGCATGATGCCATGTTAAAGTCTTACAATCTGCATAACAGATGTCGAGTTCAAATCAAAACATATATTTCTTATAAAAATTTAGAATCATTATAGTTTTACTCGTCCACCTAAATCTGTATTGAACATAATAAACCTGAATTTAAAAGTTAAAACTAGTAGTGTTAGGACCACAGGTTAGGCACAAGTTAGGTTTTTTTGAAAATGAGAAACAGCCAGTAATATATATATATATATATATATATATATATATATATATCAGCACATGAAATAATAAAAAATACTTTGAAGAATATAATTTATGAAATTTCAAAAATAATTTAAAGACGATAATATCATTATAAAAAAAAGGACATGAACATGGCTCTCATGGTACCATACAGATTATTTGAACCAACTGGACCGGGCTCCAAGTCAATGTCACCATTATTTCACCATCTAGATGCTATGAAATTGTGAGAAATTCCTCTCTTGCCCCTGTGATTTGTCTTCAATGTCTGTTTTGACCCCCTGCAATAATCTCAGGCAAGGGGTTACGGATGTGAGGGCACATCGGTCGGCAAACCGGACAAAACTTTCAACGACTCATTTATGGTAGTAAATGAGTCTCCCCTTTATTTTTTCTCTGGGCCTATGCCTGGGCAAGAACAGTTTATTTCGCCAGAAAATTCCAGTCAGATTTAAAAGCATTCAAACTTCGAAGTTTCCACTCTTGACCCCAATCTATTCTCGGCGGAGTTAACACTCCCGAGACTTTGAAAATGGATTCTATTCTTCTCCATTGCTTCTTCTTTAGTGTGTTAAAATCGTGCTCGATTAAAAGATTCAAAAATTTAATTAAAGATTCAAAGTAGAAAAAAAAGTTTCAATTATAACCCTTCACCATTATAGACCCGACTCTTAATTTACTCCCTTCTATAATAATAATAATAATAATAATAATAAAAAATCAAAATTTCACTACTTTGATTTCAATTTTTTATTTTTATTTTTCAGACTTTATACCAAAACAAAATACAACTCTCTACCCTTTTTTTTATTTTATGAAAGCTTATATTTCGTGGTCAAAGTTTTATATCTAATTCTATTCATTGATTCACTCTTTCAACAACATTTTATATCAAATAAAAACACTCAATAGTATTTTCACATAAACACATAGAGCTTGTTTAATCAAAGAGAGGTGGAGAGGAAATGATCATGTTAGTGCTTTGAGAGTATATTTGTTGTTTTTTTTTAAAAAAAAAATTATTCAAAAATACATTAAAATGATTTTTTTTAAAATTACTTTTAACATCATTACATGAAAATAATTTAAAAATACTTTTTTTTTGTTTAATTTAAAATAAAAAATAAAATTTTAAATTTTTTTCAACAACATTTTAAAAACACAATGATGTATAGTTTTACCGGTATCAAGCTGCGACTTGATTATAGTAAAATTGCTCTACCATACACTCATATATAAAATTAAGGAAGAAATCCCTTCAGCTAAAAATAAAATAAAAAAATAAAAAAATCCAAGACAGCTACGTTGACAATGAACCGCTGAAGCTTATAATACCCCCGCAAATGGAACCAGAAAGCACAGCGTTGCAGGTTGCCACCAAGCTTCGTTGGTAGAGCAGTAGAAGCTACCTCAAGCATAATCAAAGCCATATTTGAATTGGTTTAAACAAGTATCCTGCTTTGGTCACTACATAATATTACAAGAATCTTAGGGTTTAATAGGTATTAAAATAAAATTTACATTACCGAATGAATAGTATTTGTTTTTTTTCTTTTCAAGGGGATATTTTTATAATACGATATTACCCACCAATCACAGGACTCAAAAACAAACCCGACAGCGTGGAGAATGGAACTGGGGTTTAACCATGGTGGGGTCTGGGGTCTGGTTAGGTCAATCTTGGCAACTACAGGACCAGAAAATGATCATTAGAAAGTGATCACGACCCTTACTTGAACCATTCAAGTCAGGCAAGCCCCCCTATTTATTCATTGTATCGCAGCCCAAAACAAGTTTCTGTCCGGCTACAAGGGGCTCCAACACAGACCCCCACTAGTCCCTCAATCAACACAGACCCGCACCAGTCCCTGTCCGGCCACACGCTTTCATCGGGAAATACCAAAGTTGTCATTACGGTACTTCTTTATTACGGTAAAAATATTTCGGTTCAGAATATTTTGATGTACCATTTTAGGTTATATTGTTTATTGTTTATGTATATGTATATAATTAAATATATTAATTCAAAATAAATAGTTCAAATTCAATAATAAAATTATTTAAAATTATATAATTTAATAAAAAACACAATAAAATATTTTTTTCTAAACAAAATTATGATCATATATAATATTAAAAGGATATCATCAATCTCGCAATGTCATTATATTCTCTACTTACTCTGAAATTTTAACATAATATATATAAATATATCAAGAGATTCGTAAAATTTCATCTTAATTTAACATTAAGATTAAGAGATATGATTGATATTGTAAAATTATTTATTATTAAAAAAAACATTATTTAGCAAAAACATAACAGGTAGAATATATCCAATACATTTCGGCCAATATTTGACCGAAAAATCCGGAACATGCAAGAATTTAAACCAAGATAAAAACAATACCATTTTGTATTTTTTTTAACTGGTAGCGAAATTGATATCGCTTTGCCTAATTCCATCTGTTGTGAGCAGACTAGACATAACGCGAAAAGATTAAAAGACATGAGGTGATCTAACAGATGTTTAATCATGAAAACTTAACTGGACTCTAGGCGGAGAAGATTAATAAACTGAGGACGTGAGAATCAAAGCACACAACTCTCATTCGAAATAGAACATCAAAAGCTAGGGCAACCTCATCATCCATAGCATGATGAGTCGGCGGGAGCTTTCAAATTGTGTTCAATATTCTACAACAAAAAAACACGAAGCTAGGACACCCCAGAAAACCACACAAACAGAAAGGGTTTTTCTTGCTAAACACGACATACTTACAAGCATGCCTCAAAGGTGTTGGTGCCATTATCTTCATCGTCAAGCATCTGGACAACCTGGGCCACACCTTCAGCAATTTCCCTACGAATGACACCGTCAGGCATATCAAATGTTCGTCTTCTCATAGACAGAGAGTTACCAGCAGGCTGGGGGTCCACCACGTCAAGCATCGCCTCCAGCTCATCCACCATTGACCTCTTTGCGGATCGAACCATTAGATCAGCTCCCTACAAAAGAATCAATAGAAGTAAGACGACAGCAGACAGGAAGGCAGATACTTAGCCGCACTCACCCCGCCGCAAAAACCAACATACTCAGAAAAAGAGAGACATATTTTAGATCCTTTACAGCAACTAGTCTGTACCATGAGATACAAGATATCTAACCATTCTCCTTTCACCCCATTAAACTTGGACATCTAAGATCTAATTGGTATGGCAATAGTAGTACAACAAGAGATGGTTCATATAATCACATTAAGGTTATTGATCCTTGAATATTGTATAGATATGACTTGCAAAAAAACAGCCTGGCTGCCTAAGTCAAGTTCATCACAATCAGATGGCGCTCTTAATGAAAACTCAACAACACTTACATATTCTCGAGCCAAAATGATGATAAGTGGTACAAAGAGACACAACATAAATCAGTTCATTACATTTTTCTTAAACATGTCTTTTACAGGGAAACCTGATGAACCAGCCATGGAAATATTACTTTAGCACTCCATATATATATAATTACATTTTTTGGATAAACAGAATGTGAGGAATTTAAATGTGCACAGAAGTTCAGTTCTTGACATCTAGATTTAAAAGCCTAGAATCATTATCATCATCATCAGTTTTAACAGGGAAAGACATAAAAACAAGTGTTGTGTTTTAAACTCGCGTGTTATAAATGGGGGGTGAGCCTAAGCCTATGTTTGATAATGTGGTCGAAGCAGCTACATCCAAAAGCTCAGTTATTTGGTACAATTGCAAAAGCATCAACATAATACTTTTGCAATTGGTACATCAAGATAGTATAAAGCTATATCATTTATGTGAAATCCTTGTATGAAATGAATGTACAAAAGTTAACAAATGTAATCCACCACACTTATTTTCTAATAGCATTCATATAAACATTGACAACCCTCAAAGTTCCTTGTTTTTATCAAATGAGCAAACCAGTAAACAGACTAAATCCCAATTTGAGGTTGGCAGAAAGTTCAAGAAACTATTACCAAATAGGACCAAGTGAATGGGGGCATAACATATGTAAAATTAATCACTAGTAAAAAATGGAAGAAGATGAAGAAAAAGAACAGAAACGTATGATTTCACAGCAACCTACAGCTAAGGAAAGACTAACCAGAGATGTTAAGAGCATCTCTCACAAATTGGGTCGATGATTGATGTAGTGGACCTGATCCATCCAATAATTTCTTCATAAAACTACCTACCCCTTATTTCTGATTTGGCACTTCACCTTTTCCTTCAACATTAAGATCTGTACCTAGAACCTACCCCAAACACAGCCCATTCCATAGAACATTTTCAGCTAAAGAACAAATGAAAGTTATATCTTCAATTATATAGCCAGTTAAGAAATTTAAAAACAGCTGCATCAAGTTCAGCTCTCGGCCATTAAATTTTAATTCTGGGTGTTTTTTTACCACAACCTAACATCGCAGAACGCCTATCCCACCCAAGATCTATCAGACTGAACATCTATGTAAACTCTAGCAGCTCATATTCAAAATCTAGACAAATTATAGCCTTCCAAAATTAGAGTAAATTGAAGTTGAAAATTGCCAACACTAAGAAGCCGAAAGCAAACCATACATCTAGATCTAGCCTACGAAAACATGGTAGCACTGAACTTCACAGACCAAAATGTTATGTGCATGTTTTATCATCCCAGATCCACAAGGTTATGGAAAGGACAAGCTTGACCACCACATTTTCCAATTTAATAATATTGCGGCCAAACAAATCAGAAACAAAGCTATCTAGCAAGCTCATTTGCTTGTTACAGAACATACAAGACACTAGCCATGTGAACAGCCAATATCAAAATCATAGGTGAGTAATGGTTGTTTAATACTACAATAGTTGCATTCATTTTTTGAACATGAGGACAGCTTTACTGAGATCAAACAGCAGCTCTCACATTTTTCTAAACATGTGTGCCCCAGCTTTTTAACATATTTAATCAAAACAAACAAACATAATCCATAAAATTCTTAATTCATACGCTCTCTAAGTACTAATCTTAACGGTCAAACTTATGAAGATAGCAAAAGGCAATACGAGAATGGATACAATCCAAAAGATTGTTGTAATAATTGATGCAAAACTGTAATGTTGATAAAATTCACTTCCTAATCCTGGAAAACACAATGAAGCATGGGATTTTATAAAGGAAAAATCTCATGAAACCCATTCAGGTACTCAATAACGGCAAATTGCTAAAAGCAAACCTCGAAAACTTCAAACCAGTTCCAAGTCACACAATTTAACGTCAACATCAACAGCAACTGTAAGTAATCAGCCATGCACATTTCAAGCAAATTGCAGGGCCTGACTTTTTAAATAAGCAAAACACGAGTTACCTCAATGGCATCAACAGTAAGCAGCAGCACAATAATTTTCTCCGTAAACCTCTGCCTCTCCTCAGCATCACGCGCAACATGGCGCCTATACGAAAAGTTATTAAACAAAGCTCTAAGCTCCTTCAACTTAGCTTTTGCAATCGCCAACTCTCTAAGCGCACGAAGTGCCTGTGATCTTCGGATCAAATAAGCCCTAAATGTAATCTGAATCAACAATGCTGCATCCTGAGGCGACAATTCCTTCCTCTTCCCCTTCCTCTTCTCCACCACTCCAGCTCTCTTTGCAAATGCCTGTAAAAACAAACAATAAAAACGTGATCTTTTCAACTACTATTCTTGCTCAAGCACATTTAACTAACTTGGATTCAGGAAAACAGCAGAGATTACCTGGCGCAAAACAACAGCTCCATGATCAGGGTAATCTTCGATTTCAACAAGACGCGTGGCGCACTCTCCTTTCTTCTCCTTAGCCTCTTTTTTCTTCTCTTTCTCTTTCTTTTCTGATTTGCTACCTGCAAATCCACTTGATGTTTCAAACGTATACTTCCGCGAGATTGGAATCTCTTCCTCTTCTTTTCCTTTAATCTCAGCCGTCCATTTATAATTCTTAATCTTCTCTTCTTTCCATTTATAATCCTTAACCTTCTCTTCTTTCTTCTTCTTCTCCTCCTCTCCCCCTTTGATCTCTGCTGTCAATTTATACTTCCTCTCCGTCACCGGTCCTTTAATCTCCGCAGTCCATGTGTACTTCCTCTCAGCACCACTTCCGACGTTGATCTTCGCGTTTACTAGCCTGTCAAACTTCGACTCAAGCTCGCTGACGCGGTGAGAAAGAGTCTGCAAGCGCAAGTCAGTCGCACATCGGTCGTGAACACTCTTTTTCGTGTAAAACGATCGCGTATTAACCAGATCAGTCACCGTATCAAAAACCTCGAAAGTGGTAGGCTTCGAGTACAAGAGATCGAATGCAGCAAAAGCGAGCTCCTCGGGTTCTTCAAATGATGGAAAACCGAATGCTTTCGGAGTGAAAATGGAGGTTTCTCTGAGTAAGGCGGGAGCATAGTGCGGCTCGAAGATTTCGATTCTTCTAAATCGGCTCATGACTCGGGCGAGTTTTGAATGCTAACTCGGTGAGTTGGGCGGGGAGAGTTAAGTGGATGATAGAGTGAAGATGTCGATACTTGATAATTAAGGGAAATCCAGAGGACAAGAAGACAAGAGTGTGAGTTCAACGAGGAATGACGATCAGAAACTGGAGGGTAGTCAAAAACATGTCATAAGGGTAAAAGTGGGGATTGTATTTTGATTGCGATGTTTGTCTGGATTTGTTAGCGTGGATTATGCGGATAAAAAGTCTCATTAACGGTGCTAAATGAGATCCTTTCAACGACATGAAAGATTCTAGATCTAATATTCTAAGAATATTTTCGAAATTGATAGAAATTAAATTATTATTTTTTAAATGATCCTTAGCATATATTGTATAAATGAGTTTTCCGTATTTTAAAATACTATTTTGATACAGGAAATTTGAATAATTTATTTAGAATTTAATTGATGAGTTGTTAATTACTTTATAAAATATGAAATGAGATGTTGTTGTATTTCAAAAATTTTTAAGTTTGAAAAGAAGTTTCATAGTCAATGAATTTAACTTTCATGCTCTTTAGAACATTTTGAGTTTATTTTAATTTAAAGGTTTTAATAAAAATGTATATTTAAAATCACTCTAGTGTCAATAATTGAATTTTAAATAACATTTAATATTTTAAAATAATATAAAAATAAATTAGATATCAACCTCTATGATTTACTATACTAAAAAAAAAATTAATGTTAAAATTAAAATTTTCAAAAAATACTTTCAATGAATAAAATAAATGCGATAATGGTAATAAAGAAAATAAATAAACTAATATCTAATATTTTAACCATATGAATTCAATTTATTTATTGAAACTAAATTGAATATTATAATTAAATTCAATAACAGTAAAATAATTTTATTAATTAAAAAAATCAAGTCATCTCAATCATTCAAACTAAATAAATTTAAAATAGTCTACAAGATTAAACCGTTAATTAAATAGATTTTCTAAAGCTTAAGACATGGGTCGCCGCGTATCATAGGAGGGATGAAAGTACAGAACTGTCCATGACCTGATCTAAAATTTACGGGGACATGAGAATCTGGTAGTGCGATTACAGCACGGGGGAGCGCGTCATGTGGGGCCCGAATCCTTTGTTCTCGAGCGTGATTTAAGGGCTCGGGCTCGGCTTTTTCTTCGGGTAGTTTAGGCCCTTGCTTATATTTGGACGGGCTAATCTGCTGAATCTCACACGGATAATATTAATAATAGAATGCTTTTTAAAAATTATATTTAAATATCTTTTTTAATATTTTAATAATATTAGATTTATTAAAAAATATTAATCTAATATTAAAAAAACAAACACATTTTTTAGAAAGCACGTGGAAACACATTGCAGGCACTTCATTTCACATTTTAATGTCACCCTCTTTTGTTTCGTGGAATAAAAATAATATATTTTTTATATTTTAAAATTTATTTTTAATTTCAAGATATCACAATAATTTTTAAAAATAGTAATAATAAAAAAAAATCAAGCTTTTGTTTTTTTTTAAAAAAGATACACCTAAGATTTATAGCCTATTTCTTTTTATATTTTTATCTACTGTTATTAAAAATAATTTTTTAAAAAATAAAATAAATATTATTTTAATTCATTTCAGGAAAAAAAAATACCAGTTTATAACCGCTAACAGACGTCCTCACACCAGCCTTCCAATTGGATTTTACATAGAGAAAAAGCGAGTAAGGTTCTGCAAACGAAGTCAAGGAAAACGGCAGCAATGGTAGAGTCACCATTCAAGCCAGAGATACTAAGAGGGAAGGTTGCTTTATTGACAGGAGGTGGCTCAGGAATCGGGTATGAGATATCTCTACAGCTTGGCAAACATGGAGCATCTATTGCCATCATGGGTCGACGTAAACATGTTGTTGACTCTGCTGTATCCTCTCTTAAATCGCTTGGAATTCCTGTAAGTCTATCTGATGATATCATCTGTTTGACCATCTGGGCTATCCTTATTTTGTTTAATTTCTGTGTGTGTGGTAATTTTTTGAACTCCTGGATTTGTTTGGTTGCTGAGAAAGCACGGGAAAGGTCTAAGGAATTCCAGTTTACGAGAAAAGGCTTGCTTATTGGCCAGTCAACCGCTTGAAACGACTCCCCGTTTTCTTTGCAATGAGGAGTTTTATACACGTGTTGTTTGGTAGGAAGACGATGACAGTCCTATGCATTGATATTATTAGAAAAGTGAATTCTTCAGTGCCTTTGAAAAATCCAAAGGGATTGAAGAAGCATGGAAACTACCTTGAACCGGATGTTTCAAACACTCGTTTATGGAGGAGGGCATTGAATGCTGTTTACATACCTTTTCAATTCCTCTGAAGGCAATTCATTTCTCATGTTTAATTTAGCTGGATAATTGGTAGTATTAAGTTCTGGGTTTTGTCAGTGCAGAAGTGATTTTTTTTTGTTATTGTGTACGTTGCAGGCAATAGGATTCGAGGGAGATGTTCGCAAGAGAGAAGATGCAGCTAGAGTTGTGGAATCTACTTTCAAGCATTTTGGTAGGCTTGACATTCTTGTAAATGCCGCAGCTGGCAATTTTCTTGTTCCCTCCGAGGATTTATCCTCCAATGGATTCAGAACAGGTTGGTTTTTATTCTTAAGCACGAGCATAATTTGTGCAGTTGGTTTTGGCTTTAAGAATTTCAAATTTTGTTAATATATTGCAGAGTTCGGTACGATTATTTCAGCTGAATTTTAGATGGTTAACAGTTTTTCTAGTTATTTGAAGAATTTAAAAGTTTAATAATAGTGAAGATTGTATCGGTTGTTCCAATAACGTAACAGAAGTCTCATCTCTCACATTGATAGCCCATGAAAGGCTGGTCTTAGAGGAGCAAAGTTGAGTAACCCTTCTCTTCTTTTCTGCAGTAATGGATATAGACTCTGTTGGCACTTTCACAATGTGTCTTGAAGCACTCAAGTATCTAAAGAAAGGGGGACTTGGGAAGGATCCATCTACCGCCGGCGGAGCGATAATAAACATAAGTGCGACTTTGCATTATACAGCAACATGGTATCAAATCCATGTATCTGCTGCTAAGGTCAGTTAGTTAATTCTGTAAGTTATCGAGTTTATGCTCTAAAATGTATACAAATATCATCCTACGTTTTTTTTTTTGGATTTCCAGGCAGCAGTTGATAGCATTACAAGAAACTTGGCATTGGAGTGGGGAACAGATTATGATATTAGAGTTAATGGGATTGCTCCAGGTCCTATTGGAGACACTGCAGGCATGAGTAAACTTGGACTTGAAGGGATAGCAAGCAAAGCTATGGAGAAGATGCCTCTGTTCAAAGTGGGAGAGAAATGGGATATAGCCATGGCTGCTGTCTATATTGCATCTGATGCAGGTTAGTGTTGAGTATACTCTGTCTATTACTTGATCCTTTTATGTAGTTCTGTGCCATGTTTACCCTGCCATTTACTTACACTATAACTAGAGTTGAAGAAAAGCTTAAGATCTGCACAAGAGATCTCGAATTCGAGTCAGGACATGCACTTCTTGTAAAATATTTAGGACAACAGGGATTTTACTCGTTCACTTGGGCTCACAAAGTATGCTTTCCAGGAGGTGGGGTTTCCTCGAATAAAAAAAGAAGAAGCTTAAGAACTTTTTTTCTACCATAGGTTGTAAATGAGAATGTCTAGCTTTGATCGCTTAGCACAATTGTTTATGTCCAGCAGGATCAATTAAGGACCTTACAAAAATAGTTAATTACCTAAAACTTCAAACTGTCAATTATAAATTAATTCAGAACAACAATTTATCTTGTATCTGTATAAAGAATCAAACTCATATAATCAATACAAACATCATATATAAAATATAAAAAAATCAGAGTGAAATAAACTGACCATCTAAAATTATATTACTTAAGTCTGAAGGTGAGCTTTTGCGTTGCAATAGAAACTTGAATAAAAGTCTTATAAAATTTAATCCAAAATTAAATAGATATGAAAAAACTGAGATTTGAATTAGAAATTTTTATTAAATAGTGACATTTAATTAGTACATCTTACATACAACTCAATTTTGTTTTATTGATACCTCTCAATATAAGTAGCCCTACCATCTGTTCAGCAACAATAATTTTGAAGCATCTTGCTTTCAAATTTAGGTGGTTTTTTTGCCACTGCGTACGGGGACTTGGTTTGCAACAGTTGAGGTTAAGTGCAAGAGTGGAGTTATCCAGGTTGTAGAGATAGTGGGACGGAGATGTTAGAGAATAATATAAATTATATTATAGGACCTCACTTATAAGCTAGGTGAGATGACTCCTTGACAGGGTATCAGAGCATTGTTGACCCAGCGGTCACGAGTTCGAATCTCACCATCTCCATTCTATTGATAAAAACTAAGCACAAAGTGATGTGAGCCTGTGCAAGTTTTAAGCCCAAAAGGCTTTCACTTGAGGGTGTGTGTTAGAGAATAATATAAATTATATTATGGAACCTCACTTACAAGCTTAAACTTTTAGATGAAACGGTTCCTTAACAGGAGAAAGCTTGGCTTTTAGGACTCTTGATTTTAGACAGCTTGATACGCTAGAAGTTTAGAACGACCTCCCATGGTCGTATGCTATGCCTCGATCTCATATTTATTACCACATTGTCTGTTTCTTTTTTCAGTTTTAGAAATCCCCAGCCACCATTTCGAGAAAAGAAAGTTATCACCGCCTACCTTATTGCCTTTTGCTCCTCCGATTTTGTATGATTAATTGCTTCATCTTTTGTGAGAAAGAATTCTGCCCGTCTTGTTTACTCAATTTTTCCTACTGTACTTTTGAATAATGTTATGAATCATTTTAATGTCCAGGAAAATATATCAATGGAACAACATTGGTTGTTGATGGAGGTGAATGGCTGAGCAAACCTCGTCATTTTCCTAAAGATGCAGTGAAGCAACTGTCCAGAGTGGTGGAGAAGAGGTCAAGACACGCACCGGTTGGAATACCTCAGAGCAAGCTGTAATTCCCATCATATAAAGGGAATTCAACTGGATTTCGTGCCAGAAGATTTATTCTTCTATCAGATCACAAATTAAGAGCAGTCGCTACTTCCTATATATGAAATAATTGTTTTTTTTTAAGAAATCAAAGCATCAATAATACTGAATTTCAGACTGCTTTATAAAGTTGTGAGTGGCTTGCATTATTAGTTTACACCGACATATTTTGGCTTGGAAGTCACTGAACTCCAATGGATACCATGGTGCCTTCTCTACTAAGCAATCCAGAAGTTACAAATGAATGATTGTATAAAAAACAAAAAACGGATGGAATCAACTATCCATATTTCCTTTCGGGTATTTCTCATTACTGTCTTTATCTCATGAAAACCACAGCTTTCCTACTTGAAGTTTGATAGACCGATGTGATCAGATAGAGAATTCTCTTTAAAGACAGTTGAGTCTGCTGCAAGAGACAAACTTGAAAACAGAGCAATGCGAATCAAAAGAAACAGAGCCATTGAAAAGTTTGTTTTGGATTTTAAGGGAAAAAATGTAACAGAAAAAATTCAAGATTTTTTATTTCAAGAGTCTCATCAAGCAATAGAATTCAATCTTATTTAAAAGACCTCTGATTGTCTTTGTATAATTCATCTGTAGCAGAGTTTGCAATGATTTATGATTTCATAGCTAAATATGGTTTGTAGGATCACTTACAAACATAACAAATTTAATTCCACAAAGACTTCTGCTTATTGATAGAGACGACCACCCCCCCTGTGCATAGTCATTAAAGAAGTCCCACCTCACAACTAAACAAGATCCAAAACTAAAAAGAATCCCAGAAAGTGAGGGCAAAAGAAATAAAATGGCGTTATCAAGCTTCAAGATGAACTTGTTTAAATCTTGGGCATCGATCAAAGCTTAGTTATGTCTTCTAGTCACAAGACATGATACTGAAAATGGAATAGTTAACAAAAACTTTACCAAGTCTTTGGACTTTCCATTTCAAGGAATCAAAAACTACCAGTTAATCATCAACAAGCCAATCATAGGACCATCAACAAGTCAAGCTAGTGCAAAGACTTTGGTAACGACTAAAAGTCCAAAAAATGGAAATTCCAACACTGAAAGAGACAAACATAACCTGTATTTTATTGCGACCATTAGCTGAACACAAGCCAATAATTCAAACATGAAACTATAAGCCACAAAGTATCAACTATATATCATACTAAAGCAGTACAGCCAATAAATAAAATTAATCAGGAACTATGGTAAGCACTGTCAACCAGTGGAATAAAGAAGATAATATCATCGTTGAATTGACAGTCTGATACACATTCTCAAAGAAAAGGAGACAAATTTTACCAAGTTTCCACACAATCGTCCCAGAGATTACATATATAACATCTTTCTAATGATGCCAATTCTATCTTCCTCTGTAGTTTCCACCAGCTCAGGCTTCCAAGTTCTCCATCTGAAGGCTGCTTTTCAAAGGCACATACTCTCCAAGATACCCACCAAGATGCTCATGTAAGGCAGTCTTATCAATCCCCTGATGATGATAACTCTTGCAAACATAATAAAGCACACTTTGCACCAACAATCCCACCAAATTCACAATCACCAAAGCCCCAACTAAGAACCCACCAACAATAATCCTAGTAAACACTCCATATATCTCCACCATGAACCACAACAGTTGAAAAAATCATAGAAACCAATCCACAAATAGACAAATACCCAAAAACAAGAATACCGGCCACTCGAATCTTCCCTTTCAACAACTCGTAACTCTTTTTCATAGCAACAAGACCATAAACTGGCTCCAAGACAGAAACCACACTAGCCAAATGCCAAAGTGCAGTTATATAAACATGAACAACCAAGTAAAGCACACCAATCACCATCAAAGAGAACAGAAACCAAAAGGGTGTTCTGAATATCAATACCTACAATCAAAATCACCAAGAAAAGCAAGAAAACAGAATTATAAGCAAACATCAACAAAGAAACCCACAAGAAAGTGATAAACAAACGCTTAAAAACTTGAGGGATAGCAGACGTGGTGGAGGAAAAAGAAACAGGTTTTGAAGTGTAAAGAGAAGCAACAGTGAAAACAACAGCAGCAGTTGATAGAAGAGAGAACGCAAACAAAAAGATCAAATAAAAGAATTGAAAAACCAAAAGAAGGGTCCATTGATGAGTGTTTTGGCTTGACGGGTCATCTTGAATTTGTTCTAATAGAGGATGGGTAAAAAGAGAATGAGCCAAGATTGCAAAAGATAAAGGGAAAGACTAAAGCAACGGTGATTAGCTGAAAAGTTTTTGGTGATTGTTTTGGGATTGAAATAGATTCCTTTAAGATTTCTGGTAGCGTCAAGAATTGTAGCTCTTCTGTTGCAAGATCCATGGCAGGCTTCCTCTCTGTTTCTTGAAAGAAAAATCAAAGCTTTTAGAGAGTGAAAAAAGAATGTTGAGGAGGTGAAGAGACGTGTCGGTGATGATGGGTTCTGGAATCCGCGAAGGGGAACGAAGGAAGGCAGCTGAATTTTTCTTATTTATTTTATTGGATTTCGTGAATTTGGGATTTTTTATTTTTTTTTTGTTTGGTTTTGATTCATACAGGGTAGATCTGGTGCAGTAATAAAAAAGATGTCATCATCACGTCGGGTTAAATGCTAGGCGGGTCGATTTTATTTTTTCTCCAAGTATTTATTTTTAATATTCTTATTATAATTATTTTTTCTCTAATTTTCTGATATCAGATCTAAGAACATTAATTTAAAATAAAATTTTTATTTTAAAGATCGCCATCGGCAATGCAAGTGTGAAATACAGTAAATAGACAGTATTTTGCAGCTCCTGGGTTTAGATAATTAGAGCTAATACACGTAGTGTGGTATTTGCAGAATTGTAACAATAATCACGTCTCCAATGAGCTCTGATGTGTATCATTGGCCCCCCAAAGCCAATCCGTTCAAGCGCATTGACCTTGATTTTGGCCGGAAGGGACTTTTGGGTTGGGAAATCGATAGAAAGTGAAAAGAATTGTGGGATTTACCAGAAGAGTGGATTCTCTCCAGCAAGGTCAGCAATGGCGTCTTCTCGGCCAAGAAGTTCTAGGAATGGAGTGGCAAAAATGCAAATGTGCAGGAGGAGTGCACAAGTTACCAATAAGATGAACATCCATTGGAGAACACAATCTGTTCGCAGAGCAGAGACTTTGTGGCTTTGAATCTCCTGGACGGCAAGTAGTCTCGTCCAGCCTCATCAGGTGATAATTTGATAATCAGCAATGCTCTCTCCATGGACAATTGGACATGGTAAGTCAGTACAGATAGATTTCTGAGCCTCTCAGGTTCAGAAAATGTCTGTGCTGTGATCACTGTAAACCTTTTGATATGTTGCTGGCAAAAACCTCGCCAAAATCCCAGAAAAAGGATTGCAATTTGCAAACTAGTTAATATTCAAAAGCAATTAGACTTGCATCTGAAAATTAAACTGAAAATAAAAAAAGAACATACAGAGATCTGCTCTGTTCTGGCAGACTGAGGGTAAATAGTGTAAGAGAACATTAAAAGCAATCTGGGGCATGGAAATTTGTGTGGCTCATATGGCCCAGGAGATGATCTTGATGGAACCCTTTTCTTTCTTTAAAACAGAAAGAAACTTTTAATTCCAATTAATTAAGTTTCACAAACAGTAACTGCTGATGAAAGTTTCTGTGCATGAACTTTTTTTTTAATAATTAAGCATGAGTAGAGCATTGATTGTTTGCATATAGCTGCCATTCCAAGATCAGCTTGATTCCATGGGCAGGAACACCTTACAGCTACCAAAGAATTCCTAGATCAATAGATAATAAGGTAAGCATCATTACTGAACATATGGAAATTAGAAATAAAATATATATCCTGATAAACTCCATGCTATATATACGTGTCTTAGCATCTAACTTTTTCCTGCCCACTTCCTCTTTTCATGCAAATACTGAACATCATATCTGCACAAAAAATAATCCAATAAATTTAATTAAGTCCATGAAATTAAGAGTAAATAGATTAGTGCGTGCTTTCTGTTACCATATATAATTGGAGGGATCAGGGATGGAGAGACTGAATTCTTGAAGGTTAGGTTGAGAAAACTGAAACTGCTCGAGCATTTGCTGCTGTTCCATTGGCTTCACCATTGCTGCAGCTGCCTGTTGTTGCTCCAGCATTGCAACATGATGCTGCATCCCAAAAGCCAGATTTTTGTTTTTTGGCTTGCTCGTCAGCCGAGTGATTCAAGTATAAATTCATCGAAAACTAGAGTTGATGAATCTAAATTAATAGATTTTTTCCCATGATTTACTTACCAGATGGTACTGTATTTGTTGATTTTCCTCCTCCAACATTTTCTCCTAACACAAGAAAAGAAACAGAAAGTAATACACGAAAACAACAAAGCTCTCACTGGAAGATATAGATGATAAACGATTTACCTTTCTTCGCAGATTGTCCACCTGCTGATGCAAAAGCTCAAACTGCATCCCAAATGTAAAGAGAGTTTTGATTTTGGAACTTTGAGACATCTTTATAGGACTCAAATATTTACATGCAGAAAAAGCTTGGTTGATTTGGGTGATCAACATGCATGATAATGGATCAGAATCAATAAAATTCCTTAATAATTTTGAGGTACCATGCATGAATTATCGACTTGCATATTTTGTTTTTTTTCCCGTTTGTTTCACCTGGTCTTATTTTGCTAATGCTTTTGCATTTTCTTGGCAGAGTATATGCTGTCATTGCTTAATAAAGCATTAAAAATGCCTTTAATTCTTGTTACAGATAATATAAAGTTATATTTTGTGGTCTCATCTAGTAACTTAAGTTTTTAGGTGAGATAATTCTTTGATATGGTATTAGACCTTGTTGACCCTAACGATTACGCGTTCAAATTTCACCACCCTCATTCTATTTCGGTGAAAATCAACTAAAAGATAGTATGAACCTGTGCAAGTGTCAAGCCTAAAAAGTTTTCACTTAAGAGGTGTATTAGAGAATAATATAAATCATATTCTAGAGTCTTACCTAACAGCTTAAATTTTTAAATGAGATGGTTCCTTGACAATTCTGTGTTCATTTAAGACATCAACATGATCTTCAACTTAGCATTATAAGCCTAGGTGACAGGTTTTATGAGTCAATCCGGGTCTTTCTCCAAATCGTTTCAATGAAACCCATGTTGGGCTAGGTTTTATACCGATAGATTTCAAAGTTGACTCATCAGACCGAGTTGAGTCGAACAACTAACCGTAGCATGTATTATTATAATTGAATGATAAATCGAAGCAATACCTTCCGAGCTCGAACCTTGTTAACCGAGCACTCGAGCTGCTTTTCAAGGTCAGCCAAACCCTCATAGTGCAAGGAACTCAGGTTTTCGCCTCTGTAGCATCGAACACTAAGCTGAAGATCATCCGTCTCTTTCCTGATTCTTTTCGATTCCTTCTGAATCTGTTCCTAAAATATTAAGATAAAAGATCACAACCTTAATCTGGTTAATATACAGAGCATATCTCACATATCGATAAGGTAGAGGGAAGGTCTGTACCCAGTCATTGCTTTCTAGAACACGCACTCTTTCGAAATTTCATACCTTCTGATGATTTGTGGTATGCTGCATGTGTCGAGGATCAAATGATAGTAGTTTTCATTAGCTCAATTATCTACGATTTCATCGAACAGAACAAGACTATATTCAACGTTACATCATATGCAAAGGTAACAACTTTCTTAGAATTCCTTACAAAAAAGCTTCTTAAAAACACATGAACATTGGAATCTACTTTACAATTACCATTTGGGGCTTGCTAAGCCCTAAATTATGCAGAAATTCTGGACTTATAGTAACTTGGAGGTATAAGATTGAGAGTCAAGGATGGCCAATTCTGGACCTTGCTGAGCTAGAGGAGCTAACCAGAAAAATTTTCAATTAAGACAAATTTTTATCAGCATTGGGAAGAGCACTTTAAGTGTTAGAAAACAGCAGAAGGCGGTCAAAACATATGATGAAGACAACATAAAAGTCAACATTTTCATAGAAAATATTATTCTTCTCATCGTAAAAGTTATATCATCAAGGAACTCATTTTTGCTCCAAGAAATCATTAGCTGACACCCTTAAATCCATCAATGATTTCGATAGATGCAAACTTAATCATTTATAAATAGGAAATTTGTTAAATCTAATGGTTTAACATTATGGTCGTTTTATTTTTCTTTTACCTGGATGACTCGCTGCAGAATTCATAAAGCTTCCCGTTGCTTGAGAAGATGATGAGTCCTATCTCAGCATCACAGAGCACAGATAGCTCATGAGTCTTCTTGAAAAGCCCTCCTCTGCGTTTGGAAAATGTGACTTGCCTGGCCGTGCGGTTCTCAATCCTAGTTATTGCTATCTTTCCTCTTCCCATTTTTCAAAGTTTCTTCTTCTCTTGTTAGGAGATACTATGAAAATGAATTCCTATCCTCTTCGGTAAACCCCCACTTAATTTCCTGGTTATGTCAAGACAAAAAAAAAAGAAAAAGAAATTTAGCACTGCTAAACACTGCTTGATGGATGTTAACTAGGATGCATGCTCCATATGCAGTGCTTAAAATTATTAAATGAAGAAGTAATTGTAATGAGAAGAATTTAGTTTCTAAAATCCCTAAAGATGACAGTGAGTATTTTTGGTAGCAGATGGAAGAGATCAGAAAATCAGAGACGCAGAGGATGAGGAAAACTTCTGTTTCTTTCTCGTACCTCTATTTTATTGTCTATGATTCTTTAACTTCAAGTTTGATCAATTTTATATACAGGTCATGCTATAACCTTTCTCATCAAACAACTTAAGTTTTTAGATGAGATGTTCCTTAACATGGTATTAGAGTCTTGTTGATCCAACGGTCATGAGTTCAAATTTCATTATCCACATTTTACTAGATAAAAATCAAATATAAGTTAGTATAAGCCTGATAAGTTTTAAGTCCAAAGGGTTTTCACTCAAGGTGTTGTAGAGAATAATATAATCATATTATGATATCTCATTTAACAACTTAAATTTTTAGATGAAATGGTTCTTTAATATCATATTTGTCACGCCATTTACCGCAGACTCAATTACTATTTGTTGCTTTCAACTCAATAACTATATGCGTGGGAGAAAAAAAAGAAATATAAATGAGATATAAAAGTGCTTCTCAAGCATGAAATTTGTAGTTTTACATGAAATATGAGCATTCCTTGAGTACATGTTTTCTCTATTATTTTTATCCTTTTTATTTCCTATTTTTTCTACCTCCTACCCTTTTCTCAAACCCAAAAAAAAGAAAAAGAAAAGAAAGAAAAGTCTTATATATATATTCTTGTTTATGATCCTAAACTCTAATTTCTAACTGAAGAATGCAACATTCTGTATTCGTTGGGGTCCAATGGATGGTGCAGAGTGCAGCAGGCCATCAGTCTCAGTGTTCTAAAAGCATGAAGTTATTATTCTTCCATTGCTTTCTCATGGACTGGCACAATTATTACGCCATGTCGCGACCTGTGACTGGTAACTACTCCAGCCCTGTCATGCATGAAACCCTAGCTTCTGAATTTGCTAAATTAGGGAAGGTCTAAGTTTAGAATGAACAAACATGCTTGCTATGTAGAGAAACTACAAAGTGGCTGGGCCCGATTCTTACCATTCCGTGTGGAAAAAACAAGGTGCATGTATCCCTGCCACATTCCTGTCAAAATCAGACCACTCTGGTTCATCACTCGGAGCCCGTTTGACTGAGCTGGAAATGCCATTGTTGAAAATTCTTACAAAATAATATAAATTATATTTTTTAGTTTCACCTAATAGCTTAAGCTTTAGGTTTAAGCTATTAGGTGAGAAGTTTCTTTAACATGGTATCAGAGTCTTGTTAACCTAACAATCACGAGTTCGAATCTCACCACTCCCATTCTATTTGATGAAAAATCAAGCACAAGGTGATGTGAGCTTGTTCAAGTTCAAGCCCAAAGAGCTTTGACTTGAAAAGGTGTGTTAGAGAATAATATAAATCATATTTTAACTTCAAAAGCTTCATCCTAACTGCCTTGTTAAAACGCCCTCTGTCATCATAAGATTATTGTAATAAAAACGGGATTTCATTAAGTTTAAAGGGATTACTGTAGCCTCAAACCATTCATAACCTAGACTTTCCCTAGATTTTAACATGATATATTCAACTCCAGGCACAGAACTTTCTTATACAATCCTTCCCCCCATGCTTGTTCTCTCGCGGGTGTGGCCAGTGAAGATTGTCCTAATTATTATTTTTGCTGGCTACAACTCGATAGCCCCAACTCTCTAATTAATAACTAATCTACTCTAATTAGTAACTAATCTACTTTGCCATGAAAGGAGAAACCGCCCTTGAGTTTTTTCATCGCTTTTGACCTCTGAACATGGCTGGATTATCAGAATAAGAAAGAAAAAAGAAAACGCGTTAACATTTCTAGAGACAACAAGAATATCATCCTCCCTATAGAGCCAGATTCGTGTTCCATTATATGAACGCGTTCCATGGAATCATGGAAAAACTTCGTTGGAAAATAATGGTTTTTCCTGATTGATGAGTTCTCGGCTTGTTCTGTGCTGGTAAAACAAGTTAGAAAAGGATACGTTTTAATATGTATTTTTTTTTTAAAAAAAGGGGTAAAAAAGTAAGAACTCGAGAATATAAAAATAATATTTTTTAATATTGACTTAAATATAGAATGTCTTATATTACATAAATAATTTGCTTTACAAGTATTATTCATGAATATTGTTATGCTTTTTATTATTCATGAATAATAAAACTAGAATGAGCTAAAAATAACTTAGTTGATGTTTGAGAGTATTATTACAATTTTTTAATGTAATTTTTATTTAAAAATACATTAAAATATTTTTTTTAAAAAATATTTTTAACATCAGTACATTAAAATAATTTAAAAAGACCAAAATCTTATTTTTTTTCAATGTAAGAAAATATTAATTGTGTAAGATTAATATATATATATATATATATATATATATATATATATATATATATTATTGTATTATCACAATCTAACAAGGATTTTAGACTTGGTGTATAGTACAAGACCTAGAAAATTGACCGGATATGAGATCTTGGATAATAATCTTTCAACAATAGGAAAGTTATACGTAGCCACAAACCTAGTCAACAAAATTAAAAACTGAAAGCAATGTTCAACTCATGCCCCCCAAAGCACGTTTTTAACTTTTCTACGTCGAGTATCTCACAAAAGCAACGAAAAATCCAGGCAACTCCTCTGCATTTAAGTATTTTTTAAAATGATTTATTTTTTATTTTAAACTATTTTTTTAATGTTTTTAGATACTGATATCAAAAATAATATGTAAAACCAGAGTTATTGATCCCGTCCCGTTCCGGCCGGAACGGGCGGGACGCCCCGTCCCGTTGCAAAATCCGGGACAAAACGGCGACGTTTTTGTCCCGGGTAGAATCCCGGCCTGTCCCGGAAAAACCGGGCGAATTCCGGCCGGAACGTCCCGGTTCCCGTGCACGGGCGTCTGCACGTGCAGTACGGACTAAAACGACGTCGTTTTGATAAGCAACAAACGACGTCGTTTAGCCAATACACGGGCAAACAAATCACCCTTTCTTCTTCCCGCTCCCAGTCCCAGACTAACGAATTTTTCCCCCAATCTATTCCCGATTTCTCCCAATCTCAAATTAATCCAGAAATCCCTTGTTTTCGATTCATAAACCAGAAATCCCTCACTTGTAAAGCTCAATTTGTAATCCTCAACCCCAAAATCAGCTCAATTTCTGAAACCCTAAATCAAAAATCAAAATCTCGGCGGCACAATTTCTTCCACACGGCGGCGCAATTTCTTCTACACGGCGGCACAAAATCTTCAGTAGTTCTTCTTCCCCAAATCTCCAGTTAAAGGTACACATTTGAGGAACCAAATCCTTTAATTTATTGAAAAATTTTCGACAGTTTAGAACTTTAGATGAGCTGAATGGAGAAATAAATTTTCGACAGTTTAGAACTTTAGATGAGCTAATTGTTATTGAGTAATGAATGTCAGTTTGAATCTCGGTTCAAATTTCAGTTCATTTTCGAAAACGGATTTGTAAATTTTTCGAATTTTACTGTGATACTGATTTATAGCCGATTTGAGCTGCGTTTGATTTTTTGAAGTAGCTTTGATGCTGTGATAGTGATACTGTAAAATCTGACCTGCTTTTTGTTTGCTAGATCGAAAAATCTGTTGATTCTGTTTTAAGAAGGAAAATAAAAAGCTGTAGAGATTGTAGAATCTGAACTGCATTTTCTGGGTGCTGTTTTGGCAGCATTGTTTTTGTGTGTTTTGAACCAGCAATGCATGCTGTTTTTATGCTTAAATTGGTGTATATTTGGTTGAAAGTTTAAAATGGGTTTAGGCCGAAACTTGTTGAAAAGTTCGGATAGAAAATGTATGTTTTCAGCTTGTGAATTATGATGGAAGATTGTGTGTTTTGAACCAGCAATGCATGCTGTTTTTATGCTTAAATTGGTGTATATTTGGTTGAAAGTTTAAAATGGGTTTAGGCCAAAACTTGTCGAAAAGTTCGGGTAGAAAATGTATGTTTTTAGCTTGTGAATTATAATGGAAGATTTTGTGTGTTGAACTGAAAATCTATGCTGAAATGCATGGGTATTTTTATGAGAATTTGCATGAGTGTTTGGACTGGAATTCGGTTAAAGTATTGTGTGCCGAATTGTGTATTTCACGGCAAATTGTGACTCGCTGCCGAAGCTGCATTATGAACATATGAACTCTTGAAATGAGTGCAGTGTATGCTTTTCGTGTAGCTTGGTGTATGCTTGATGTTGTTGATGCTTGATGTTGTTGATGCTTGATAATGGAAATGCTTTTCGTTTTCGTGCATGGTGTTATCTTTTTACATGCCTAACTTGTGTTATCTTTTTACAACAGATTAAATTACATGGCTGAAAACTCATCTAGTGGTGGGACTTCCATGTATTCAGCTCCAACAAGATCAGATGATCCAGCATGGGCTCATGGACGAGTGGTTCCCCGGTGTAAAGGCCGCAAGTATATGCATTTATTGTAATAAACGGATCAATGGTGGTGGTGTTACTCGGTTGAAGTACCACCTTGCTCGGGTATTAAAGGTGAAGTTGAAGCTTGTAAAAAGGTCCCTCCGGAGGTTAAGTGGCAAATGAAACAAATGGTAGATGAGATGACAACGGAGAAAGAGAGAAGAAAAAAGAATTAGAACCGATATTGGAAATTCTCAATCAGCTTCCAATGATGAAGAAATAGCAGAGGGTGATATACGTTCACAAACAAGTAGAAGAACGACAGTGCAAGGAACAAGTACATCTGGAAGAAGGATTCCTTTATTTGCTCCACGAACTACCCCGGGTTCCCAAACTCTAGTATTAGAAGTGCAATGGCTACTAAAGAGATGGAACACAATGCAAGAATAGCCGTAGCAACATGGTGGTATGATGCTAATATAGCGTTTAACAGTGCTAATTCGTATTATTATCAGCCAATGCTAGATGCCGTAGCATCCATAGGACCTGGGTTTAAAGGCCCATCATTTCATGATTTAAGAGGACCACTTTTGAAGGATGTAGTTCATAATGTCCATGAATACATTTTAAGTATCAAGGCTGATTGGAGAGTTTATGGATGTTCAATTATGGCTGACGGGTGGACAAATAGGAAGAATGCACCAATTGTGAATTTCCTTGCCTATTCTCCGAGAGGCACCGTATTCTTGAAGTCTGTTGACACTTCAGGACTTCGAAAAGATAAAGAGACATTGCTGGAGATGTTTGATGAAGTTGTCAAAGAAGTTGGACAAGAGAATATTGTCCAATTTGTTAGTGATAATGAGGCTTCATTTAAGGTCATTTGGGAAAGCTTTGCAAACGAAAGGTATGGCACCTTTTTTTTGGTCTCCTTGTGCTGCCCATTGCATTGATTTAATGCTAGAAAATATATGTGATCCGAGATATTTTCCAATGATTGATGAAACCATTAAAAAGGCAAGAAATATAACCAAGTTTATATATAATCATGCATGGGTTCTAGCTTTGATGAGGAAAGAATTCACAAATGGACATGATTTATGTCGTCCCGGCATAACAAGGTTTGCAACCCATTTCTTAAGCCTCCAATGTTTATCGAAGTTTAAGAAGGAGCTTCGACGGATGTTTACTTGCACAAAATGGGTTGAATCAAGTCATGGCAAAAGTCGGGTTGGAAACGAAATTGCTGCTATAATTTTACAAGATAACGACTTTTGGCCGAGATGTGCACATATTGTCAACGTCAGCGAGCCTTTAGTACGAGTTCTAAGGTTAGCAGACAGTGAAGAAAAACCATCAATGGGCTATTTATATGAGGCAATGGATAAAGCAAAAGAAGCCATCAAAATAAGGTTGAAAAATAGAATGTCTCAATATGGACCATATATTCGGGTAATTGATGCTAGATGGGATAAGCAACTTCATAGTCCATTACATGCAGCAGGATGTTTTCTTAATCCTGGAATATATTTTAGGCCTTCTTTTTCAAAACAAAGGGAGGTAACTCGAGGTTTGCTTACCACAATTATGAGATTGGTTCCTGATTGTGATACTCAAGATAACATCATTGCCCAAATTGAGGAGTATAAGAGAGCAACCGGTCTTTTTGTTTGTAACCATGGCTATTCGTAATAGAGAAAAGTTAAATCCAGGTAATAACTTTTATTTTTTACAATACAATGTCTTTTTTTTTATCTATAATATTTGATTTATTCAAAATTTGTTATCTAGTTTCATGGTGGGAGCAATTCGGCATTGATACTCCGTAAATTCAAAAGTTTGCGACTCGAGTTCTTAGTCAATGTCTGTAGTGCAACCGGGTGCGAAAAGAAATTGGAGTGTATTTGAATTCATTCATTCAAAAAAGCGAAATAGGCTTGAGCACAAGAGATTAAACGATTTAGTATTTGTTCGCTATAATCTAAAGATTAAACAGAGGTAAGTAAAATATCAATATTATTATATTAGTAATTATTTTCTATTACATTGCTATTAATTTTTTTAATTTCTTTCGTGTTTATTCTTTGTAGGAATATGAGCAGTAACAAGAGATGCTTTAGATCCCATTAGCCTTGACAACATTGATCTATTGAATGAATGGATTTGTGAAGAACCCGGTCTTCTTGATGGAGATGACATAAGTTGGGAGAGTATCGAAGCACCTTTCGCTACTTTAAATTTGGATGATGACGAGACATGTGTAAATGAGGAGAATGAGCTTGGTGGAGATGACCAGCTATTGGAATGTCTTGTCGACGATCGTCCTTATGTTCCACAGACGGATCAAGATCCTTACTTTTATATTAATGATGTAGTAGAGGATGTTTGATGTATTTTTTCTTTTATTTTAGAACATTTTACTTTCATAATATTTTGGAATTTCAAAGATGTTTCTAATTTTGAGATTATGTTTGTATTGTATAATTTAAATTTCATTTATCTTGAATTTAAATTATACTTGTTAAATTAATATTTTATTTTTTTCATATATATAATTAAATAAAAATGAACAGTACAAAACCGGAACGGTACCCGGAACGGTACCGAAACCGGGACGTCCCGTTCCAAACACAAATCCGGAACCGGGACCGGGACGGGATCAATAACTATGTGTAAAACATAAAAAATATTGTTTTAATATATTTAAATAAAAAACATTTTGAAAACAAGTTAGACTTAAGAGGTTGTTGTTTCATAATTATTATTTTTTTATTTTTAGTTTTAAATTTTTCTCATGTTATTTTCATATTTATTATAAAAAATTAAATGAGATTATTCTTTTACCATGCATCTAGACATACAAAATTGTTGATTGAAATAATGTAACTATTATTTTTATCTTCTCAAAAAAAATGATTAAGCTCACAATAGAGAGAAAATATCTTTTAGACGGAATATGTTTGTCATTGTAAAATTGATCAGGGATAAAATGGTCCAGACATGTTTTTTTTATTACTATAATATAATAACTATTTTGATTTTTGATTTTTTGATGGATGAGATGCTCTTGTGTATAATTAAAACATTATACACAAGCGTGCTCAAATATACTGCAAAACATGTCATGAAATAAGGATTTTCTTGCAAGGAAATATGATTTTTTTAAAGTATTTTAATATAATTAAATTGATTTATATTCAAGTATCAGTAAACACATGAAAAACTACTGTAAAGCCATAACTGATCGAATCAGACCAACAGAGAAAAGAAGATTATGAACATATTGTTTGTCTGTCTAAAATTAGAAGCAGTTTTACGTCCACTTCTTCATCTTCTTGCAGACTGATCCCGCAAGCACAGTGATTTGGGTTGGCAGCACGTTCAAGTTCAGGGAGACAGGGGAAGATGAAGAAGAGTTTTTTTTGCCCATGTTTCAAAATTTTTTTTTTAATTTTTTTATATTTTTAGATTATTTTTATATGTTAATGTCAAAAATAATTTTTTAAAAAATAATTTTTTTGATACTTTTTGAATTTTTTTAAAAAATCTCAACCAAACATTCAAACAAGTTTGAATTGTTTAAGCTGTGTTTAAAATTGTGACTTGATAAAATATTAAATTAATATTGAATTTAATAAAAAAAAAATATTTTAACATGTTTTTGGGTAGAAATATGATTTAATTTAAATAAAAAAATCAATTAAATATTTTTTTTTTAAAATGAACTAATTTGAACCGAATGACAAATAGTTAAATTGATTAGTCTAGTTGAGTTTTAAATTTTTAAAAATAAATAAGTTGAATTTAAATTTGAGTTATAGGCCTTTATTTTTTTAAGATATTCTGATTTAATATTTGTTTTCGGTTTTGTTTTTTATTTGGTTTTTTTCGGGTTGGTTTTTTAATTTCTAATATTTGAAACGAAACTAATTCAACTATTTTTTAAAATAATTATAAACTAAACCATCCGGTAAAATTATAAAATGTTTCAATCCAATTAACTGTGAATTACTTTTAATAATTATTTTGAATAATTCCATTGATTTTGAATCAATTTACGCATCTCTATTATTAATTAATTCATAAAACAGATTATGGACTGCGAAACATATAGCTTGGGCCATCGGCTCTATTAAAAGCCCCCAAAACTTATAAAATAATTGGGTCACGTTTTAATTATGAGCTCAAAGCCTCAAACCCATTACCAAAACCCACTATAAAATAAAACCCAGTTCGATTTCTCTCCTTCTTCCTCTTCACATTTGATCTGTCACTCCCCAAAACACAACCCAAGCACATCATATCTTCCTCCGCTTCAATTTCAGGTAACTAAATTTTATCTCCACGGTCAGATCTCTCTCTCAACATCAAATCTCAGGCACTGATCCGTCGAATCTCAATTTGACATCTCAAAACGCAAATTAGATCTGAGATTTTAAAATTCGAGCATTTAATTTTCTTTTGATTTCATGGTAACCAAGCAGACCTGTCTGGTGATCTCGCCGTTCGTTTAGATCTGAATTCCGAGTTAATCACGTAGATCTATGAAACTTGAATTCTGATTAATTTAATTTTTTTTTGTAGGCGTTGGTTTCTGTGTCAGTATAACAAGATGGTAAGATATTCTCTCTCTCTCTCACTCTCTAATTTAATTTGATCATGAGCTTTTTTGCTAAGTTGGTTTTGATTTCGGTTTTATTTGTAATGTAGGTTGTGCTCGCAGCTTCTATAATGAGCAAGAATGGTAAAGGTGAGTTCCTTGTGCTATTTCTTTCTAGGATTTTCTTATAATCCCGAATTTATATGATTTCGAATGCAATTAGTTAACAATGTTTATTGTTTTTTATTTTAATCTGAATTAACTTTCATTTTTATATTGCTTGTAAATCTGTAAACCACGGCTCACATGATGATGCTTCTTATTAACAGTTGTAAATTGGTTATGCAAATCTTCGGAATAACAATTCTACTTAAATGTTGAGTTTTCACGGGTCCTGGTTGGATTCATGATTGGGAGTCCTTTTTTGTGGAACCCTCAAATGCTCAAATTATAGTAGATATGTAGCGGAACAAATGTTAGTGTTGGAGGTTGTTCCATTTGTTGAGCTAGATAACCCTGGATTTGATTTGGTTTAATTATTAGTAACTGTGTTGTTGAAGTGAGGCATTTTTTGTTTTGTTGCTCAGCTTGATGCCTTTTGAGTTTCCTTGCAGTGCTTGTTTCAAGACAGTTTGTGGACATGTCTCGGATAAGAATTGAAGGTCTTCTTGCTGCTTTTCCCAAGTTGATAGGGATTGGAAAGCAACATACTTATGTTGAGACTGAGAATGTGCGTTATGTTTACCAGCCAATAGAGGCTTTGTACTTACTGCTTGTGACAAATAAACAGAGCAACATTCTTGATGATTTGGAGACTCTGAGGCTTCTCTCAAAACTGGTATTGATTTCTTCTGTTTGTCTTTGTTTTTGGCAGTTTCATATTCTTATATCAGGACTTTAAATAGTTCTATACTCTATAATGGGTGCTCAGGAATCTAGTTGGCTTCTGGTTATCCCGCTTCATTTTGTGCACCTATGCTCATCTCTGACATTTTTCTTCATCTTGTGATGTTTGTGCTATTCTTACTTGATTTGAAAAACTTTGAATCATGATGTACTTTCTATAAGATTCATTTCATTAAATTACATAAAGAGGCTTTAAGTTGATTCCTTAAGTGTGTACTTCTAGGTACCTGAATATTCCATGTCTCTTGATGAAGAGGGCATTTGTCAGACAGCTTTTGAGCTGATCTTTGCATTTGATGAGGTTATCTCTCTTGGGCACAAGGAAAATGTTACTGTTGCCCAGGTTAAGCAGTACTGTGAGATGGAGAGTCATGAAGAGAAATTGCACAAGCTGCTATTGCAGAATAAGATTGATGAGACCAAGCGTCGTATGAAGGAAGAAGCTAGTAAGATTGACCAAATGAAGGTATTTGTTTATAGCTGCACAGAATTCCTGAGGAATATTTACGTGCTGCATTAAGCACTATTAACATCCCTCACTTTATTTATTTAATTTTTGCAGATTGAAAAGAACAGAGGTAATAAAGGAGGATTTATGTCTTCAATGGGCTCTGGACGAATTGAGAGCAGCTTTAGTGATATGAGTATTTCCAGTGGCGGAGGAGGTGGTTTTGGAAGTGGCTCTGGGTTTGGATTAACCACTGATATTGACTCATTTGCCAGCAAGCCTAAAGGTTTTCTTATGTTTTTTTTAGGCCACCTATATCCCTGGCTTCTGATTTCTTATAACTAGCAGATTAGGTTTATGTCTGTTAGCCACCTAATTTTTATAACTATGATCTGTAATAATTTTTCAAGTTTTTTTAGAAATTTTGCTCACCCTTGAACTTCTTGACCAGGTTTGAAACTCCTTAATCATGAGGTTATAAGTGTCTGAAAAATATGGTTCCAGTATTGGGGAGTGTGCTTTTAATTTAATATATCTATTTGGCATCACCAGGTCGCCAACCTTCATCTGCCACTGCTCCTCCTAAAGGCCTTGGCATGAAGCTTGGCAAAAATCAAAGGGCAAACCAGTTTTTGGAATCCTTGAAAGCAGAAGGTGAAATGATTGTTGAAGATGCACAGCCATCAAAGTTAAGTTCTCATATAGCAACAGCTCACCAACCAACTGATCCTGTTACTTTGACTGCCGAGGAGAAACTCAATGTCACTCTAAAACGGGACGGTGGATTGAGTAACTTTGATGTTCAAGGGCAATTATCGCTTCAAATTCTTAACCCAGAGGATGGGCTCATCCAAGTTCAGGTTCTTCATCTCTTTCTCTCTCGCATTCTGTCTGTGTGCATGCATGATTTAGGTAACAATAAATAATAAAAAGAAAAACTGTACTCGAATGTGAAAAGAAATGTTTTATGTTTCATCTGGTGAGAGATAACGCTGCATCCATGACTTCAACTTATTTGAATTTTTAAGCAAGCATTCTTTAAATTTCATGACCATCATCTCATATTGTAGCAAAATGCTCATCTTTCCACATCAGCCACATCACATACATAAAGATGTGAAATGCTTGTGCTTAATCTAACAAAGTTGCTCCATGAGTTTTTCTGCATTACCCGTGGCTATGTGAGGCATTTCTGAAGGGTAGGACCTCTTATAATAAATCACACCGTCCCATCTCATGGATAAACTTCTTATGAATAGATTGTTCTTATGAATAAACGCATGACAATTACAGATTACTAGAATTTTGATACCCTTTGATAACACTATAAAAACATTGAGTAGCATGTGTATATGTGGCTTTGGTTTTGAAGTTATTGCAGTAGCTTCTCTGCTTGGTATTATCTACATTGTGATGCCTAGTTTATTTTGCAGATTGAAACTGGGGGGAATCCAGGTGTCATTTTCAAGACACATCCTAACATGAACAAAGAATTATTTTCCAATGAAAACATTTTGGGGTTGAGGGATCCCACCAGACCTTTCCCCACTGGTCAAACCGGGGAGGCAGGTGTTGGTCTTTTGAAGTGGAGAATGCAAAGTGCTGATGAGTCAATGGTTCCCTTGACAAGTGGGTACAAATCTGAAGCAGCAGCTTATCTGACCACTGTACACTTTCTGTTTTATGCTCTAATGTTATGTTTAATTTATGCACATTGCAGTCAATTGCTGGCCATCTGTTTCTGGAAATGAAACATTTGTCAGCATCGAGTATGAAGCTTCATCATTGTTTGATCTACGAAATGTTATGATCTCAGTTCCTCTCCCAGCCCTCAGAGAGCCACCTAGTATTAGGCAGATTGATGGAGAATGGAGGTAATAATTTGCTTTATTCTATTCTTTCAATGATGTATGAGGTTGAAGTTAGCTTGGTGTGAATCTATATGTTGGGGCGAGAAGAAATCCTCCCTGATACTGATTTCTTTCTTTTTTGAACATTTGGCTTTAACTAAAGTGAGATTGATCTAATGAATGTATAAAGTTAGAATCTGATTTGGATGTCTGTTGAAAGTGAGGTGCTTGGACCTTAAAATTATTTTTCAACACATTAAATTAAAAGGATTGCTGTTCAGGCACGTGGAGAGTAAATGGGAGAATCCCTTAGGTGGAAGCATATATTTTCACCTAGTTACAAGTTCTATGTGCAAGGATTTCAGCAGACTCCTAGGAATCCTTAAAAATCATGTGATTTTCTGGAAAATTCTTTTTGATGTTATTGATTTATACCAAGCGATATTATATATTTGATAACCATTATATGGCATACTTCGTCTCCTATATTACATGATTTACATGGTCCAGTTGAAGCAGTCATTCAATATTTTTCATTATTATTAAACCTGTAGGTACGACTCCAGAAATTCCATCCTAGAATGGTCCATTCTTCTCATTGATAACTCTAACCGCAGGTAAGAAAATGTTAGGAGTGTTTGTATCACTTTCAGACTCGTATATGAAAAAATACTTTTATCTCATAGTGTATCTTATAATGTGCCATTTAATATTCAGTGGAGCTATGGAGTTTGTTGTGCCACCAGCAGATTCATCATCATTCTTCCCCATTTCTGTCCGGTTTTCAGCCACCAGCACATACAGTGAGCTAAAGGTTTGGTTTTGTCTAAATCTTGGTGATTTTGTTTGCACCGCCAATAAAAAAGGAACTTCAACCTGTATGTAAAATGTTTGCTTTTCCAATTTGTGAATTATCTTCCTCTGTTGGCCTTTTTAATGACGGCAGCTGTTCCATACCTGTATGAATATTTAACATGTAAAACTTACACTTGATTAATAATATTCACATGTAATATAAATTAAATCCATCTAGTCAATGCTAGCCCATAAAGACAAATTGTGCAATCATCATTGCATGAAATTGTTAAGTTACAGTTACTGCCAATTGTTGCAGCTCCTTAATCTTGCTCTTCACCACTGTGTGGTTTGTAATACCAGTGATTCAAGCTAATTAAAAGCTTGTTCTTTTAGTCTCCCTCCAATTATTTTTATATCGCCCTTCATTTCTTTTTTCTTTTCGCAGGTCGTTAATATCCTTCCCTTGAAGGGTGGAGCTCCTCCCAAGTTTTCCCAGAGGACTCAATTGGTCACAGAGAATTATCAAGTAGTCTGAAGTATGAGTTACATCCGGCATGTTTAGTGTTTGTATTTTGGGATTAAACTTGACGCAATTTTGATATTGTTGATCTTGGAATCCAATGAACTTATTCTCTCCATTTATTTTCATATTATTAGTGTAAATAATCTTTATGGAAACTACATTTCTTTGTATGCTGGTTTTTATGTGTGCAAAATTTTTCGCAGGTGGTTTAACTTTGGAGTCTTTTGAAGTTTTAGTTGGAGAAACACTGTTATCGTAAGAAGAAAATCTGTGAAACACTTGTTGAAATTCTGTGTTATTGTCTGCCATGCACTTCTGTTCACCAGATTATTTCAATTTATGTCCTCCGTGAAGGTGGCCACCAGGTTCAGCATTGAAACATGCTGCTTGGTCGTATTTGCTTTCAGAAATGATTTGGTGAAAATATGTCGTGGGATTTGTAGGGAAAAAAAGGGTGAGATTTTGTAACCGCCCGCTTTCCCTGAATCTCGGTGTTTGGTGCATTGCAATTTTTCAGCCTTCGCAACGAGAGAGATTCTGTTTGGTAATGTGATTAGAAGGGGTTTTTTTTTTTTTTTTTTTACCTGAAAACTTCCTGACCCTTTTGAATTTTGACAAGGCAGTGCAGGAAAAACTATAGTTTATAATCTATCCTTGATTGATTCAAGAAATCTGGAACTTAGAGACTAAAGTTGGGTTTTTAGCTGGTCAAATGGCTGTGTTTTTAGTGATCTAGTTTAATCTTATTTAGGCTTATATGTAATCAGCCCAAGACATAAATTAACCTATAATAATATTATTGATTTTTTTTAAAAGAAAATGTACATGCAGAATTTTATGATGTGTTTTTGTACATTAAAAATCCCAAGCAGAATATAAAAACTAACTAAATAAAAAAAACTATTTATGAATTTTTTTTTATCAAGCACAACCCCTACCCATACGAGGTATATCAACCAAACCCATCAGCTTAATTTGATTCAGTAATTGTTTTCAATATAATTTTTTTTTTATCAAAAACAAACACCTATAAAATAAAGCCATGGCTAACTCTACTAGATCACTGATTGAATGGTCACTGTGTTTATGAAATAGCTTTATATCAAGCCCTCAAGATGCACCAGTTTTTCCTGAATCATTTATATAGATTTTGAACAATTTGTTATTATGCACAAAATGTCCCCCTCGATGGTATCTAGTGTCCCTTGGACAAATTCTAGCCCAAATCTCAGTGTCTAGGCGACAATCTAGCCTCCAATATATTCAGCCTTCTTCCATTGAATTACTTGAATTTGTCTACAACTAAGTGTCATCCACGATGAACCAATTACGTGATCTAGGCACAGATTACATGATACAAAATAAACAATTTAAAATAAAACATAATATTAATGATCTTAAAACTTCATAATATTCAAATTCAAATAATTATTCAACGAAATCATATCTTAATCCATATATAGCAAGTATATTTAAAAAAATAATCATAAATCTAAATTGATAAAAAAAAAATTGTGTTTTACTCTTGATTATTTTCTAGTATGTTTTTGATGGAGTAAAATTTAAAGTGGTAGAGTAAAGGGAAGACCCGTTTTTTTTTTCTTTTAATATATCATTTATTTGTCATCTCCATCCGATAAATATTTTAACAACATGTCATCTCCAGCCGATGGCATGGCTCCGAGGAGGTCGTAACTGTAATCATTGCCATTCTCCGGAGGACTTTTAACTGTAAACATAAAAGCACTGCCAAGAGTGGCAACTGCTTTCTCCATATCGGTATAGGCAGACTGAATGTTATTCCTCAGCCTGGCAAATTCCTTCCCTTTTCGATCTAGTTGGCTCTTAAGCCATTGATTTTCTTCAGCTTTCATGGCTAACTCATCCTCAAGCTGTCGAATTTCTCGTCTTTTGCTTCTATGCGGTACTCACACCGCTTTATTACTTTGCCATCATCTTCTTCCTTCTTACCATTTGACAGTTGGTGATTAAAGGATTCTTGAGCTTGGAAAGCTCTGGCCATGTTCTCAAGCTCAGCTATTTTCCTATTAGCTTCAGATAACTGGTCCTTGAGGGAATCCCTTTCCTCTATAACTTGAGGGAACCCTTCATAGATCAAATCTGGCCTTCTTCGTTGTTCGAGATCTTCAACCTGCAACAAGGATACCCGTATCATTAACTATTTGTGCCAACCAATTTAGAAACATATTGGAAAACATGTCCATAATAAATAACCATGAAATTCAATTCCGCTACACTGAAGGTAGAATTTTATTTTCTTCGCAATGGTGGTGAATTGTTTTTTTTTTGCACCCCCGCATCAAAGAAACTTGGTACATTCTTGATTACCTTATTATACCGCAGCTTCCGAAACTTAACTTTAAGCCGTTGAATTATCTTCATTGGATCTTCTATCAAAATCAAAGGATCGGACTGTCCCTGAGATGACAACCTTGTGGATCTCGATCTTCAAAAGTTCGGCAAAATTAAAGACAGCCGCGCCAAATTCTCAAGAGAGAGAAAAAAACAGAAATCATCTATTGCTACAGTTATATATTTTGGGTGTTCATTAACACCTGCCAAAACGATGCGTGTTTCAAGCAAGGGTATCGGACGTCTCAGACCACTTGAATGCTACTAGTTTCAGCAGATCGCAGACAGTCAGGTGCACTACAACAGCATATGAAGTAAGCGAACGAATGCCTTAATTCTTAATTTTTCTGAGAAAACGTTTCCTGAGATTAATGCATTTTTATTGATGTAATTATATAAAGAAACTCTACCACCTATACATGATATAAAATTCCAGAGATGGAACTCTTGCCTCTATCTTTGAAGCTTCAAAGGAAGTTATAACTTCCTGGTTGTAACTTTCAGTATATATATCTACAACTTTTGCTCTCCCACACCAACCATTACTCACTTTGTCAAGAAACCGTGTGAGTGCGTGTACATTAAACAATGTCATCAATATTAAAAAAAATAAAAAAACAGTGTGGATTAGTGATTGACATTTTGTTTTTATAATATCTAATTATCCCTAGATTTTGTGTCTATACCCACATAAATTTTCCACGCCAAAACAAGTAAAATTACTAGTTTTTGTACTAAACATTGTTGAATTTTATGGAATCAAGACTGCTGCAGACAATGAAGTCCAAGGCTGTGAAGATTGAAGATTTGAAGATTGTGTCTTAAGTTTTTAAGTGTTAGCTGAGTATTGAATTAGCTTAGCATTAGGTTGAGTTTATCTTATCTTTAAATAAAGTCATGTTGACCAAGTAAAGGATTGAGTTCAGTTATTCTTAGTTAACAGATCATGTTGATCAATTAGCTGATTAGGATTAAGTTAAGTTTTGAATTTTAGCTTATCATGTACAAGAAGAAGTTGTTTTCAACTAAACCTCTTGTAATTTCTTTTATCTATAAATAAAGAAGAGGGATGGCAATAACCTCACCTTGATTCTGCCCATTATTATGCAAAATCTCAGTTTTTAGTGTTCTTCCCGTGTTCTTCATTTTCTGGAAATTCCAGATTTGAATCTGAACAGTGCATGTTCTTGGGTTGATCAGAGTTGACTTTTGTTGACTTTTTCGTTTTAAATCCTACAATTGGTATCAGAGCAATTAGGATCTTAGGTGGGATTGTGTGAAACACGAGTGGAAGGTGAGATTCACTAAAAAGGGGAAATCAAAGTCAGTTTTTTGGGTGAAAAAAAGCAAAATGGATTCTGGAACCAATTTTGCAGCAAAGGCACCTCCATTTGCAGGGGTGAATTATGGCACCTGGTCTGTGAGAATGGAGGCTTATCTGAAGGCATTTGATTTGTGGGAATATGTGGATACGAACAAGGTTCCAACTCCATTAAACAACAACCCAACCATGGCTCAAATTAAGTTCTTCAATGAAGAAAGAGCCAAAGGATTTAAAGCACTTATTTGCATACACAATGCAGTAAGTGAAGAGATATTTTCCAGAATTTTGGCATGCAAGACTGCCAAAGAAGCTTGGGACAAGCTTAAAGCCGAATTCAAAGGAGATGAGAAATCAAGAAAAATGCAAGTTATGAACTTGAGAAGGCAATTTGAAGGGCTGAAGATGAAGGAATCAGATTCCATCATAGATTTCTCTTCTCAAATCTCTAAAATTGTGAATCAAGTGAGAGTATTGGGGGAAGAATTTCCTGATTCCAGAATTGTGGAGAAGGTGCTGGTGAGTCTACCCGAGAAGTTTGAACATAAAATATGTTCCTTGGAAGACTCTAAAGATTTTTCTGAAATGAGTTTCCAAGATCTTGTAAATGCTTTACAAGCAGTGGAACAAAGGCAATCTTATAGAAATGAGGGAACAAGTGAGAATGCACTTGTTGCTTACAAGGGAAAGCATCAATCTAGCAATTTCTTTAAGAACAAACAAACTGGAAGGAAGGAAAAAGGCAAAGAATGGAGATCAAATCATCAAAACTCAAGTAATTGGCAACCCAACAACTTGACAGTGAAGGAGAGGAAAGAATTCCCTGCGTGCAAATATTGCAAGAAGACCAACCACTCAGAAGATTGGTGTTGGTTCAAGAGGGTGCAATGTAGAAATTGCAACCAGTTTGGGCACTACCAATAGTACTGCAAAAATAGAAAAGAAGAAGTGAAACAGGCTCAAGAAGAAGAAAGCTTGACTGTAAAGGATGAGCATTTATTTGTTGCTTCAATGCAAAAAATGCTCAGGAAAACAGAGGAGACAGGTTCAATCTGGCTCATTGACAGTGGTTGTTCAAACCACATGACAGCAGACCTTAGTATTTTTTGTAGCTTGGATAAAAGCTACAAATCAAGGGTGAAAATAGGTAATGGAGACTATGTAACAGTTGAAGGAAAAGGAGCAATTGCTGTGGACACAAGGGCAGGTATGAAAACATTAAACAATGTCTTGTATGTGCCTCAAATAAATCAGAATTTGGTAAGTGTGGATCAGTTAATGGAGACAGGTTATTCATTGTTATTTGATGATGGTATGTGTGTCATCAAAGATAAACAAGGAACATTGTTGTTATGTGCAAAAATGTCCAACAGGTGCTTCAATGCTGATTTGAGAGAGATATGTTGGACTGCCAACATATGCACGGGTGATGATTCAATCCTTTGGCACAAAAGGTTAGGACATTATAATTATCCTGCATTAACTAAGATGGTTGATATGCAGATGGCTGGAGGGCTACCTCAAATCTATGATCAAGGAATATTTTGTGAAACCTGTCAATTTGGAAAGCAAACAAAAACTATTTTCACAAATTCTGATTTCAGAGCCAAGGATAAATTGCAGCTCATACACACAGATGTGTGTGGGCCAATGCAATGTGAATCCTTGAATGGATCAAGATATTTTCTCCTGTTTGTGGATGATTACAGCAGGTATTGTTGGGTTTACTTCCTAAAAAACAAAGCTGATGTGTTTACTAAATTCCTGATGTTCAAAGCAGAAACAGAACTGGAAACAGGGAACAAATTGAAGATGATAAGGTCTGATAATGGTGGAGAATTTACCTCTCGACAGCTGGAGAATTACTTGGTGAAAGAAGGGATTAAACACCAGCTGACAGTGCCCTACACACCTCAACAAAATGGGGTAAGTGAAAGAAAAAATAGAACCTTGATGGAAATGGCAAGGTGCTTGATGTATGAGAAGAAAATGCCCTTGAAGTTTTGGGCAGAAGCTGTAAACACAGCTTCATACATACAAAACCGTGTGTTTTCTAGAGTTTTGGATGATAAAACTCCTTATGAAATCTGGTATGATGTTAAACCCAGTGTTGAACATTTAAAAGTTTTTGGATGCATATGTTATGTGTTGATACATGATGTTAGTCGAAAAAAACTAGATAAGAAGGCTGATGTAGGAGTGTTGATAGGCTATAGTTCAAAGTCTAAAGCTTATAGAATCTTTGATGTTATGGCTAACAAAGTTTCAATTGCAAGAAATGTCAAATTTGTAGAAAATGCATCATGGAATTGGGAAAATATGGCAGTAAATTGGGGTGATCAAGTTCAGCATGATGAAACTGATTATCATGATACTGATTATCATGATGAACTTGATGATGAAAACATTGATGAGGTACCAGTTAGGGGGACAAAAACATTAGCTGATATTTACAGCAGGTGTTCTATGGCTGAGGCAGAACCTGTTGAGATTGAAGAAGCAATGAAGTCTCAAGTATGGTTAAAAGCTATGCAGGAGGAGCTTGATATGATTGAAAAAAATCAGACCTGGATGCTTGTTGACAGACCTGCAAACAAGAAAACTATTGGTGTTAAATGGATATTCAAGACAAAGATGAATGCGGATGGAAGTATCAACAAACACAAGGCAAGATTGGTTGTAAAAGGCTATGCTCAAGAGGCTGGGATTGATTACACAGACACCTTTGCACCTGTTTCTAGGCATGAAACAATGAAACTTTTGCTTGCACTTGCTGCACAAAAGGGCTGGTATGTGTTTCAATTAGATGTGAAATCTGCTTTTTTGAATGGTGTGTTAGATGAGGAAATTTTTATTGAACAACCAGCAGGTTTTGATAATCAAAACCCAAACCTAGTGTATTTATTGAAAAAAGCTCTTTATGGGCTCAAACAAGCTCCTAGAGCTTGGTATAGTAGGCTTGATGATCACTTGCTGAGTTTGGGATTCAAGAGAAGCATCAATGAGGTAACATTATATGTAAAACATGTTGATGATCATGTGCTAATGATCTCTGTGTATGTAGATGACCTTCTAATTACGGGTGATAAAGGGCAGCTGATTGAAGAGTTCAAAACAAGCATGAAGGAGGCTTTTGAAATGAATGAGCTTGGGTTGATGTCTTATTTCTTAGGCATGGAAATAATTCAATCTAAACAAGGAATATTCCTATGCCAAAAGACCTTTGTGCAGAAGATACTAACCAATTTTGCAATGGCAAATTGCAAACAAGTTTCTACCCCTATGATTTTGGGACTGAAACTTGTTAAAGATGATGGAGCACCAAAAGCAGATGGGAAGGTTTATAGAAGCTTGATTGGGAGCCTATTATACTTAACCATCTCTCGGCCTGACATACTTTTTGCTGTTAATTATTTGTCTAGGTTCATGCAGGAACCAAGCCAAACACATTTTATGGCAGCCAAGAGAATCCTGAGGTACTTGCAGGGAACAAAAAATCTGGGCATGCATTTTGCCAAAAACAGTGAGAACAAGCTTGTTGGTTTCACTGATAGTGATTGGGCAGGTAGTGATGAATGCATGATGAGTACTTCAGGGTATTGTTTTGCATTAGGAGTGAATGTTTTCAGCTGGATTTCAAAGAAACAATCAGTTGTGGCACATTCCACAGCTGAGGCAGAGTACATAGCAGCTTATGTGGCAGCCAAGCAACTGGTGTGGCTGAGAAAAATGCTAAAGGATCTTGATTGTGATCAATCAAATCCTACTGATTTGCTATGTGATAATATGTCAGCTATAGCAATTTCAAAGAATGCTGTGTTTCATGACAAAACGAAACACATGAAGATCAAATTTCATGCTCTAAGACAGTTTCAGCTGGAAGGTGAATTGGAGATGAAATATTGCAATACAAATGATCAATTAGCTGACTTGTTTACTAAACCATTAGCTAAAGGAAGATTCGAAGAGCTAAGGGAAAAGCTTGGGATGTGCAGTCTTGAATCCAAGGAGGAGTGTTGAATTTTATGGAATCAAGACTGCTGCAGACAATGAAGTCCAAGGCTGTGAAGATTGAAGATTTGAAGATTGTGTCTTAAGTTTTTAAGTGTTAGCTGAGTATTGAATTAGCTTAGCATTAGGTTGAGTTTATCTTATCTTTAAATAAAGGTCATGTTGACCAAGTTTAGGATTGAGTTCAGTTATTCTTAGTTAACAGATCATGTTGATCAATTAGCTGATTAGGATTAAGTTAAGTTTTGAATTTTAGCTTATCATGTACAAGAAGAAGTTGTTTTCAACTAAACCTCTTGTAATTTCTTTTATCTATAAATAAAGAAGAGGGATGGCAGTAACCTCACCTTGATTCTGCCCATTATTATGCAAAATCTCAGTTTTTAGTGTTCTTCCCGTGTTCTTCATTTTCTGGAAATTCCAGATTTGAATCTGAACAGTGCATGTTCTTGGGTTGATCAGAGTTGACTTTTGTTGACTTTTTCGTTTTAAATCCTACAAACATGACCCTAAATAAATACAGTCGCTGAGATTTGAACCCTAAACCCTTATCATTAGGCTAACTCTTGAGTTTAACTAAGATTAACTCTTATTATCTCAAATAGTTTTTCCTCTGCTGGTCAAACCGATTTTTTTTTATCAAACTAGTTTTTTTTTTAATTAAAATAAACGACACATCAATCTTTTACGGATAGGGAGGAAAGTTTTCATCCTTATGGAGGTTAAACGTGTTTGAGAAATACTTTTAGGGGTAAAGGGGAATAGAGTTCGACCAATAGGATCAAGCTGAAAGCTTTTGAAGTATTGAACCCAATTGAATATAATAATAAATCTTGGGGTTGAGAAAAATATATTTGAACCCTGGAGGGGCAACAGTAGCTCCTATCCTTTCCTCGATCCTGGAGGCCAATACTGCCCTTATTTGATGTTTCTTTAAAAATAATAAAATATAAATATCAGTATTACGTAAGGATCTGCAGTGTATGATTTTCCACGCCCAAAAAACATGGTGTCAAGACTTTTCCAAGAAATTTGTAGCATCTGTCAGCTTAATTCTAACAGTTCGCAAGAAGAAAAATGAAAGGTCCTTTAATTGATTTGTATTGTTAAGATATAAATTGAATATTTAATTTCGTGGTCTTTAAAATTTTGGTGGTTCCTGAGGTTTCGTATTTCATTATCTCGGAAGCTACTTGTTCCACAAACGCCATTCATTTTCATCTCACAGCATTGAGATGGCAGGTACTGTTACAAACATCTTCTTCTCCAAACTTCTCTCCGTGCAGAATCAAGCTCGTCATCTGAAACAAGAAATCATTTCCAGAGACGTTAAAGTATCTATGCTAATGATTGCTGAAAGATACTTCAGAATTTGTGTCGGCTTCCAGCCAAGTTCAATGGCACATCAACTGTAATTTATTATGCTAAACTCGGGTTGTTGACAAGGTTGTAATGCTATTAATCATAGAACTTTGATAGACTACAAAATGGAAATCCTCATGGGGTAAATACTATTTCCTCAAGAAAATTACTTGGTCTATGCTTATCGAGAGCCAATCAAAAAAACTGTCAGAGAATAATATAAAACATATTATGAGATCTCACCTAATAACTTAAGCTTTTATGTGAGATAGTTTCTTAACATGGTATCACAACCTTGTTGACCCTAGCGGGTACGAGTTCAAATCTAATCATCCCATTCAATTTGATAAAAATAAAGCAAAATATAATGTGGATCTGTGCAAGTTTCAAGCCAAAAGGCTTTCTCTTGAGAGGGTGTGTAAGAGAATAATATAAAACATATTATGAGGCCTCACATAATATTAGGTAAAATAGTTCCTTAACATAAACTAGTTTCTTTCTTTTTGTGAATGAAGGATTTCGATTATTAAAACCAATGGAACAGGGACTCGAACCAGCCAAAGAGCTAATACAAAGAATCAAAGAATGGCCTTTGATACTATAATCTTTTAATCTCGTTTGTCCTTCCTTCATTGATGAACTTTGACAATAAGTGATCGGTGAAGGGTAGGAAATGTATGAAAATAATATAAATTATATTATGGGGCTTTACCTAAAAACTTAAACTTTTAGGTGAGTTCCTTAACATGGTATCAGAGCCTTGTTGACCAAACGATCACGAGTTCGAATTTCACTACCCCCATTCTATTTGATAAAAATCAAGCATAAGTTAATATAGGCCTGTATAATTTTCAAGCCCAAAGACTTTCACTTGAGGGGGTGTGTTAGAGAATAATATAAATCTTATTCTGAGACCTTATTTAAAAGCTTAAACTTTTAGGTGAAATGGTTTCATACCAGGAAATCAAATCACAGTGTTTACGGGAATTGCATGCTTAATCTCTTAACAAAAAAGAAAAGAAAAGACCCCTTTGAGGTGGTTGACAATCAAAATCTTTCTCCTTCATATTCTCAAACAATAATCAATATTTGTTTCTCCTTAGACGCATCACTGATCTTTAAGTTGTTGTTTTTTGGCAATTAAGTAAATAATTTGGGAAGTATACAATCAACATCACGCCAAGGAAGGCTAAAAATAAAACTATGGAGAGAAGACCTTTTCTCTTCACAAAAAGAAAAAATCAAATCGAAACACATTTCATTACTTAATTAACAAAATATTAAATGATAAAATTTGATTTTTTTTTTAAAATTCCATTGTTATGGCCATAAAAAATAAAATAAAAGGTAGAGTCTCTCGGCCTAGAAAGATCTATAGCCCTTGAACTTCCACAAAAAATCCAGGCAATAGGCTTGAAGTAACCCACCTGCGCGAGCCTTATTTCTTTTTATTTATTCTTTTAATTCTCATCATTCAACCCTTAATGATTTAAAAAAAATAAAAACAATCTGTTTCTTGCCTCACTGAGACGATGACATGTCACCTTGATAGAACAATTGTACGAAGGAAGTGGCAGCCCAGAAAACCTTGTTTTCTGCAATAATGTTTGATGTACAATATTAATTTTTAAAATTATACTAAATCCCGTATGTTTAGAGATACAATTATAATAGAATATAATCTAATTCTCATATTTAGATATTTCATAATACACCTCTATTACTTAAATTTAAGTATTCTTTGCTGTTGAAAAATTGGGCCGGGGTGTTTCAAATAACAAAATCTCATTTTTATCGTATTTCAGCTGAAAAAACCTCCAATTCTGCTTCTTTTATCCTCATCTATTACATTGTCAAAGGTGCAATATATATATATATAAAGTAATTTCACAAGTTGAAAACAATATAAAAAGCTTGGTAACCAAATACTTGAAATTGCTTTTCATTAACCTCAAACTCAACCACAATTTTAACTAAATACTTTAAAAATTATTTTGAACCACAACTAAAGTGCTTTTCATGAAACTGTTTTTTTAAAACCTCTACCATAAAAGCAAAAATAATACCAAACACACTCTAAGTGTCATCCACTATGAACCAATTATGTGATCTAGGCACATATTACATGATAGAAAATAAACAATTTAAAACAAAACATAATATTAATGATCTTAAAACTTCATAATTTTCAAATTTAACGAAATCATATCTTAATCCATATAGAGCAAGTATATTAAAAAAATTATCATAAATCTAAATTGATAAAAAAATATGTGTTTATTTGGGAGTGAAGTTGAAGCTGTTTTTCAAAGTACTTTTCGTTCAGAAAAATATTAAAATGATATTTATTTTTATTTTTTTAAAGAACATTTTTGATATTAGCACATCAAAATGATCTAAAAATATTTTTTTTTAAAGTAAAATTCAAATTTTTTTAAAAACAATTTTGAAACACCATGCCAAACAAATACTTAAAATTTAAAGTGGTAGATGTTTTAACATGTCATCTCCAACCGATGACTTAGCTCCGATGAGGTCAACATTGCCGTTCTCCGGAGGCCTTTTAAATATAAAAGCACTGCCAAGAGTGGCGACTGCGTTCTGCATATCTGTGCAAGCAGACTGAATGTTATTCCTCAGCCTGCCATATTCCTCCTCTCTTCGATCTTGTTCGCTCTTAAGACCTCGAATTTCTTCATCTTTCATGGCTAGCTCGTGCTTCAGCTGTCGTATTTTCTCTTCTTTGGATTTTATGCGGTGCTCAAACCGCTTTTTTTGCTTTTTCACTGACGGATTGGTCAGCTATTGTCTTCTTAGCATCAGATAACTGGTCCTTGAGGGAATCCCTTTCCGCTAAAACTTGACGGAACCCTTCACAAATCGAACCAGGCCTTCCTCGTTGTTCGTCAACCTGCAACAAGGATGCCATGCAATTAAAGAAAGTGGAAAATATGTCCATAATTAATAACCATGAAATTCAATAATTCCCGCATCAAAGAAACTCAGTACATTCTTGCTTACCTTATTACCCCGCAGCTTCCGCAACTTAACTTTAAGCAGGTGAATTATCTTCATTGGATCTTCTATCAAAATCGAAGGATCGGACTGTCCCTGAGATGACAACCTTGTGGACCTCGATCTTCAAAAGCTCTGCAAAATTAAAGACAGCCGCAGCAAATTCTCAAGAGAGAAAAAAAAACAGAAATCATCTATTGCTACCAGTTATATATTTTGGGTGTTCATTAACACCTGCCAAAACGTTGCGTGTTTCAAGCAAGGGTATCGGACGTCTCAGACCAGTTGAATGCCTACTAGTTTCGGCAGATCGCAGACAGTCAGGTGCACTACAACGACATGTGAAGTAAACGAACGAATGCCTTAATTCTTTTTCTGAGAAAACGTTTCCTGAGACTAAAACACTTTTCGATGTAATTATATAAAGAAACTCTACCACCTATACATGATACCAACCACGACTGAGTTTGTCAAGAAGTCGCGTGAGTACATGTACATTAAACATGGTGTTATGTAACAGGAAAGAATATACAATAAAGACATGACATATGATGTCTTAAAGTTAATGTCATCGATATATAAAAAAGAAAAACATAGTGGATTATTCACATATCGTGCTAGACTGTATCCTAAATTGAATATAATAATAAATCTTGGGGTTCAGACAAATATATTTGAACCCTGGAGGGGCAAAAATAGCTCCTGTCCTCTCCTCGATCCTGGAGGCCAATACTGCCCTTATTTGATGTGCCTCTGAATATATAAAAACTCTAATTTCAAATCCTTTTATGTTTCTTTAAAAATAAGAAAATATAAATATCAGTATTACGTAAGGATCTGTAGTGTATGATTTTCCACGCCCAAAAAACATGGTGTGAAGACCTTTCCATGAAATTTGTAGCAGCTGTCAGCTTAATTCTAAAAGTTCGCGAGAAGAAAAATGAAAGGTCCTTTAATTGATTTGTATTGTTAAGATATAAATTGAATATTTAATTTCGTGATCCTTAAAATTTTGGTGGCTCCTGAGATTTTGTATTTCATTATCTCGGAAGCTACTTGCTCCACAAACGCCATTCATTTTCATCTCACAACATTGAGATGGCAGGTCTTCGCGATAATTTCTTTCTCCGAAAAAAGCATAGACGTGTAATTGTTACAAACAACAGTTACAAACAACATCTTCTTCTCCAAACTTCTCTCTGTGCAGAACCAAGCTCGTCATCTGAAACAAGAAATCATTCCCAGAGACGTTAAAGTATTTATGCTAATGATTGCTGAAAGATACTTCAGGGCTATAGACAAAGTGTTGAGAATACAGCTGTAGATGTTAAGAATACAGCTGTAGATTGCAGGTTACTGTTATTTCCTTTCCTGTGTAACAAGTTCTGTAAGTTAGAAAAATAGATTGTACAATAGGCTTATTTTTCATGTATATATTCTACTGCTGTATCACTTGATCAATTAATCAAAATACAATGGAATATACTGAAATTAATCGCATTTCAAATTCTTACATGGTATCAGAATGAATCTCGATTTTTTTTTCTTAAACCGTATTTTTTCTCGAATTCTTACTGTTCATCCCTAGAATTTGAATGCTACAGTACCTGTTTGTTCAAAGTTACTGTTCATACCAGAAAAAACCAAAATTTCCAGAGAAAAAAAAACCAGATTTTCCTGAGAAAATTAAAAAAAAAACCCAATTTTTAGTAATGACAGAGTTTGCAGAAGTTTTACCGAAGAAATCTCCTATTTTCAAATTCTTACACAAAGAATCAAAGAATGGCCTTTCATACTATAATCAATATAAATCTGAACCTCTTCGTCTACTACAGATTCAGATTTTGACAGAGAAGGGGATGCTTTTTAATCTCGTTTGTCCTTCCCCTTCATTGATTAAATTAGGCAATAAGTGATCGGTGAAGGGGAGGAAATCAAATCCTAGTCTTTACGGGAATTGCATGCTTAGTCTCTTAACAAAAAGAAAAGAAAAGGACCCTTTAAAGTGGTTTGACAATCAAAATCTTTCTCCTTCTTATTCTCAATCAATAATCAATATTTGTTTCTCCTTAGACGCCCTACTGATCTTTAAGTTGTTGTTTTTTGGCAATTAAGTAAATAATTTGGGAAGTTTTCAATCAACATCACGCCAAGGAAGGCTGAAAATAAAACTATGGAGAGAAGACTTTTTCTCTTAACAAAAAGAAAAAATCAAATCGAAACACATTTCATTACTCAATTAACAATAAACTCAATATTAAGTGATAAAATTAAAAAAAAAATTTGTTATGGCCATAAAAAATAAAATAAAACAAAAGGTAGTCTCTCGGCCTAGAAAGATCTATAGCCCTTGAACTTCCACAAAAAAGTAGGCTTGAAGTAACCCAACTGCGCGAGCCTTATTTCTTTTTTTCTTTTTTTAATTTTCTTCATTCACCCTTAATGATTTTAAAAAAAATAAAAACGGTCTGTTTCTTGCCTCACTGAGACGATGACATGTCACCTCTACCACTTAAATTTAAGTAATTTTTTGTTGTTGAAAAATTAGGCCGGTCTGTTTCAAATAAAAAAAATCTTTTAATATATCATATATTTATCTAGTATATTTTCTAGTATGTTTTTGATGGCATAAAATTTAAAGTGGTAGAGTAAAGGGAAGATCAGTTTTGTTTCAGAATAGACTTTTAATATATCACATATTTATTAAATATATAGTTATTAAATTGAAAACTACTCCTTCAATAGATATTTTAACGTTGATATATATTTATTTAACTATTAAAATCATTATTATCTGATTAATTAACTTGTAAGATATCTTACAATCTCTGATCCTTGCTCCGATTGCAGAGCTCCATGGAGCTCTGCAAAGACACTTGCAATACTTTTCTTCGAAGGACTTCTGTTCGTAAATTCAAAAGCATCGTCAGCAGTGGTAACAGTGTCACCATGATCGGTACAGGCAAACTGCATGCCAACTTATATTGGCTAGAGAAAGAAGCAAGTACAGCACTTAATGTTGTGATTCTATGAGGTATTTATAATTATTACAAGATCATCTAAAATAGGTAATAGTTGATGAACTATCTTCAATAAACCATATCTTCTGCATTAAAATGCTTATCTTGCTCATTAATCTGTAATAATCTGCATCTCTTCCCATTTATCTGTCATATCTGCAGAAATTCAAGACTTACATATGTTTGAAGTATGTTTAGCTTAAAATAAATTAAATTAATAATTCTTAATAATCTTGATATGTTAAAATAAAAATTCATTTTCAAGCTCTGGAAAGCACCCTGGTGACAATACTAAACATATATACGTGCCCTTTTGCAGAACAATGGTTTGTTTTTGATACGCAAATATCTACCATTTATGAAGAAAAATTCTATAATTATAGAGCACTAACACTTCCACAATGTACATTTTAATATATTTCAAAAAACACTTCACAGCATAATCTCAACACATCCAATCCTCATTGTAATAAATCATACGACCTCAACAAATCTGGATCATCCATTTTTAGAACAAGTGTTTCATTTTCAGTAGAAACATACAAGCAGGAAAAGCCATGCGCAGTGAGTACCCCCTGACCGAGACTAGACTGAAAAGTTACAATAATGTAGGGAATGAATTGAAATGTTAGAAACAGTACAGGGGACTGAAACATAACTCAACCCTTAACATCACCAAACCCTAAGTACATAAGCTAACTAAACCCTATCTCTTCATTTCACAGCCGTCAGCCTCCTTTCCCTCATACTGCCTTCTCTCTCTCTCTCTCTCTCACTTCATCCCATCACCGTTCTCTCCGTTTTGTTTTTTAGAAATTAAATTAAACAGACAAATGGCAGAGCCACTGATATCGCTACTATTGGAGCGGTTCACCACGGTTCTTTCTCAACAGGTAATTACTTTTATACAACTTGCAAGAAATATAAAAAAGATGTCTTTTTTTTCTTAATTTATAAGAAAAATAAAATAAAATCTCAAATACAAAGAATTTTTTTTAAGATTCATTTTCTTCCTTCTTGTATAGTGGCAGATATCATTATAATGATCATAGTTATATATTTACATAAATGAAGTCTTTTTTTCTTCCCTTATAAGAAAAAAGATCTCAAATCTAGATTTCGATTTTATTAAAGAATTTTTTTTTTTCATATTTCCGAAAATAATCTAAAACAAATATTATTAGAAAGAATTTTTTTTGTCAATACATAACCTTTTATTTAATTCTTTATATATCCATCTATAGTTTAATATAATATGAAACCTTCAAATGAAAAAAAAACAAACCATTATTATTTTTAAATATATAGGTTTCTAATAAATCTTTTATATATAAATTATTAATTTAGCCAAACCATTTCACTGTACGTGTCAACTACTCCTAAAAAGAGATTAATAAAAATTATTTAATCTATTTATTACCAAAAAATTGAAAATTAAAATTTTGTAGTTAAATCATATAAATGTTTCCTCATAGGTACAAGAAAGAGGTGAACCTAGTAAGGGGGTGTGAAGAAACAAGCCGACAAGCTGAAAAAGCAATCTCGATTGATATCCAATCTGTCCTTGAAGATGCAGAAAGAAAACAAGTGAAGGATAAAGACTGTAAAAGTGTGGCTAGACAAGCTAAAAAGATGTATGCTATGATATGGATGATGTGCTAGATGAATGGAGCTATGCAATTCTTACATGGAAAACAGGGGGATGCTGAAGAAAATATTCACAACCAACAGAAAGATACGATGTTCCTTCCTGGGATCTCCTTGCTTTTGTCTCAATCAAGTGGTTCAACGTCGTGACATTGCCCTTAAGATCAAAGAAGTTAGTGAAAAAGTAGATGAGATTGCCAAATGAAAGAGCTAGGCTATGGCCTCCTCAAATTAACAGAGCCACTGATCATGAACTGCAGCAGACAAAACATAGCTCCACCTCCCTAAGTTTGATGAAATCGAATGTATAAGTGGCCGAGAATGGTGAAAAGAAAATTGTTGTAAGCATGCTGCTGGCTGAAAGTAGTCAGGAAGCACAGGGATGTGGATGTCATCTCTCTTATAGGGTTGGGCGGGATTGGAAAAACAACTCTCGCCCAACTAGCTTTTCAATGATGCTGAGGTTACGGCTCATTTTGAGAAAAAAGATATGGGTGTGTGTTTCAGAACCATTTGATGAGGTTAGTAATAGCCAAAGCTATCCTTGAGCAGCTTGAAAGGGAGCACACTGAATTTGGTTGAATTGCAATCCCTTTTACAAAGAGTTTCTCAATCCATTAAATGGGAAAAGAGGGTCCTTCTTGTCCTTGATGATGTATGGACTGAAAATCATGGACAGTGGGAACAACTGAAACAATCTCTCGCAAGCTGTGCACGAGGAAGCAGAATTCTAGTGACCACTCGTAAGATTGTTGTGGCAACGATGATGGGAACAGACCACCAGATTGATATTAAAGAATTGTCTGATGATGTTTGCCAGTCAATATTCAATCATGTGGCATTTCACAAAAGAAGCAAAGATGAACGTGAAAGACTGACAGATATCGGAAATAAAATTGCAATCAAGTGCAAGGGCTTGCCTCTAGCTGCCAAGGTATTAGGAGGTCTAATGCAGTCTAAAAGAACAAGAGAAGATTGGGAAGATGTTTTATCTAGCGAACTATGGGGGCTAGGTGAGGTTGATAAAGTTCAGGTTGAAAAAAATATATTTCTACCTTTGCTTCTGAGTTACTACGATTTACCTTCCGTAGTAAGACGATGTTTCTTGTATTGTGCCATGTTTCCAAAAGACTATGAGATGAAGAAAGATGAATTGGTGAAGATGTGGATGGCTCAAGGTTACCTGAAAGGGACTGGAAGTAGAGATATGGAGGTTGTTGGAGAGCAGTACTTTCAAGTCTTAGCAGCGCGCTCTTTCTTCCAAGATATACGAAAAGTATGGTCGAGAAGATATCAGATTTCAAGATGCATGATATAGTGCATGATTTTGCCCAATATATGACTGAAAATGAATGTCTAACAGTGGATGACAATAACGTCGAAGAAGCATCAGTGAAGACTTCAATTGAAAGGGTTCGTCATTTAAGCATGATGCTGCCAGGGGAGACCTCTTTTCCCTCGTCCATTCAGAGAGCAAAAGGTCTCCGCAGCCTCTTGATCATCAGTAACAGTGGAGACCCATGGCTTGGAGTTGCACTACCTGATGTAATGAAGCAGTTGACATGCATCAGGTCATTGAATCTGTCACGTTCTTCAATCAAAGAAATACCAAAAGAGGTAGGGAAATTGATACATTTGAGACACCTGAATTTGGAAGGTTGTAGAGAGTTGGTGTCCCTGCCAGAAACCATGTGTGATTTATGCAATCTGCAATCCCTAGATGTTAGTCTGTGTTTTTCTCTCAAGGAATTACCTGGAGCAGTAGGAAAACTTATCAAATTGAGGCATCTTCATATTTATGATTCAGGTGTAGCCTTCATGCCAAAGGGAATAGAGAGGTTAACATGTCTTCGAACATTAGATTGTTTTATTGTGTGTGGTGGTGGTGAGAATGAAAGTAAAGCAGCTAATCTAAGAGAATTAAAAAACTTAGATCACATTGTAGGGAGTCTTGAAATAGAGAATCTACAAGGAGGAGCCATAAAAGACGCCGCGGAAGCACAACTCAAGAATAAGAAGCGTCTGCTTTGTTTGGAATTGAAATTCTGCGACAACCATGAGGACAACAATTTAATTGAAGTTTTACAGCCTCCGTCAGACTTGGAAAGACTATCCATATATTTGGGTACGGAGGGATAGTTTTGCCAAATTGGATGATGGCATTAACCAGATTACAGGAGCTTCAACTCTATGATTGTGGAAAGTTGGAGGTTTTGCCTCCGTTGGGAAGATTGCCCAACCTTGAAAGCCTGCTATTAAATGAGTTGCAAGTGAGAAGGTTGGATGGTGGATTTGTAGGTATAGAAGAAGTTGAGAATGCCAATATAAATGAAGGAGAAAGTGCAAGGGTCACTGCTTTCCCGAAATTGAAAAGACTTGAGATTGAGTATCTCGAAAGAATTAGAAGAGTGGGATGGAATTGAAAGGAGAGTGGGAGAAGAGGATGCCACCACAACTTCAATATGCATTATGCCACAACTTCAACAGTTGAGAATCTTCGGTTGCCCATTGTTGAGAGCACTACCAGACTTTGTTTTGGCAGCGTCATTACGGGATCTTAAACTCAAGGAATGTGAAAACCTGGAGGTTTTGCCTCCGCTGGGAAGATTGCCCAACCTTGAAACCCTGGTATTAGCCGGGATGGGGGTGAGAAGGTTGGATGCTGGATTTTTAGGTATAGAAGAAGTTGAGAATGCCAATATAAATGAAGGAGAAATTGCAAGGGTCACTGCTTTCCCGAAATTGAAAAGACTTGAGATTCAGTATCTCGAAGAATTAGAAAAGTGGGATGGAATTGAAAAGAGAGTGGGAGAAGAGGATGCCCCCGCAACTTCAATATGCATTATGCCACAACTTCGTGAGTTAACAATTTGCTCTTGCTCATTGTTGAGAGCACTACCAGACTATGTTTTGGCAGCCTCATTACAGGAGCTTGAACTCACTGAATGTGGAAACCTGGAGGTTTTGCCTCCGTTGGGAAGATTGCCCAACCTTGAAAGCCTGAAATTACGAGGGGTGGGTGTGAGAAGGTTGGATGCTGGATTTTTAGGAATAGAAGAAGTTGAGAATGCCAATATAAATGAAGGAGAAATTGCAAGGGTCAATGCTTTCCCGAAATTGAGAAGACTTGTGATTTCGTTTCTCTTTAAATTAAAAGAGTGGGATGGAATTGAAAAGAGAGTGGGAGAAGAGGATGCCACCACAACTTCAATATGCATTATGCCACAACTTCGTGAGTTAACAATTTGCTCTTGCTCATTGTTGAGAGCACTACCAGACTATGTTTTGGCAGCCTCATTACAGGAGCTTGAACTCGCTGAATGTAGAAACCTGGAGGTTTTGCCTCCGTTGGGAAGATTGCCCAACCTTGAAAGCCTGGAATTACGAGGGGTGGGTGTGAGAAGGTTGGATGCTGGATTTTTAGGAATAGAAGAAGTTGAGAATGTCAATATAAATGAAGGAGAAATTGCAAGGGTCAATGCTTTCCCGAAATTGAAAACAGTTGTGATTTGGAATATCTTTAAATTAGAAGAGTGGGATGGAATTGAAAAGAGAGTGGGAGAAGAGGATGCCACCACAACTTCAATATGCATTATGCCACAACTTCAAGACTTGACAATTAGACAATGCTCATTGTTGAGAGCACTACCAGACTATGTTTTGGCAGCCTCATTACAGGTGCTTGAACTCTATGATTGTGGAAACCTGGAGGTTTTGCCTCCGCTGGGAAGATTGCCCAACCTTAAAAGCCTGGAATTAAACAGCATCAGGGTGAGAAGGTTGGATGCTGGATTTTTAGGTATAGAAGAAGTTGAGAATGCCAATAATATAAATGAAGGAGAAATTGCAAGGGTCACTGCTTTCCCGAAATTGAAAAGACTTGAGATTCGGGATCTCGAAGAATTAGAAGAGTGGGATGGAATTGAAAGGAGAGTGGGAGAAGAGGATGCCACCACAACTTCAATATTCATTATTATGCCACAACTTCGTGAGTTGAAAATTTACAATTGCCCATTGTTGAGAGCACTACCAGACTATGTTTTGGCAGCTCCTCTACAGGTGCTACGCGTAATAGATTGCCCCAATCTAAGGAAACGTTACGGGAAGGAGGAGAAGGGTGAAGATTGGCACAAGATTTCTCACATCCCAGAAGTTTATATTCATCAAATGTAAAATAATTTGTAAGCTTTGAGTGTTACTAAAATAAAGGTTGCGAGAGAGAGACTCTTATGTAAAATAATTTGTAAGCCTTGAGGGTTTCATTCAATGTTGTATGTGGCTCCTTTTTCTGTATGAGTGGATTGAAATTATTTGTAATCTATTGTTGATTTGGATATATCCCATCGTCTCTTCAAGAGTCATTTGCAAGTTTTTCTTCTAATTTTGCAGGAAAAAAATTGGAACCAGACACAAGTTTTTATTTTAAAGCATGTTTTTATAATTTTAATATATTAATATTAAAAATAAGAAATAAAATAATTTAATATATTTTAAATTAAAAAAAACTTCCCTATGGACTCAGGTAAAAATTCATTTTTTAAAAAAAAACGTCCCTGTTTTTTAAAATCACTTCTTAATAGAATAAAACTTGATCTTTACGAGGTAGGAAAATCAGGATAGAAGGAATACGACATAACATCTAAAACCAAGATGAAAATCTAAGAAAAAATTGCAAGAAAATAATTAACAAAATTAGTTCAAACAACATATTCGGTGTTTAAGTGGAGGATCTTTCATAGCTTAGCTGGTTATATCAAGTTGACATTGCATTGAATGTAGAATTATTTGGAAAAAAAATAAGTCTGATTAAAGTAATGAATTTTTTTTTGTCAAGTTATTGTTTTGGCGTGAACAAGCTAGGGTTGATTTTGTTCCACTGGTCCATTAACGAGTCTTCGAGGTTTTCTGCTCGTCGAGGTTGTCCAACGCCATCAACCCCATATCTTATAGTCCAGCTTCATAATCTTCTGCATCAGAGTGTCTTTACATCAACTGGTTTTTGTGGCTAATTAATAGGTTGCTCCTTCAATAACTAGTTTGCAATTTTGGCACATCAACTGTAATGTTTGTCAGGTCTGCAATGCCATTAATGAGAAGCTTTGGCTTAGAAAAAAAATCAATAGTGAAGGGAAACAATATCATCTCAAGCTAGTAACATGGTATGTGCCTTAAACTCTCATCTGGGAATTGAATTATTTATTTATCTTGAAAATATTATTAATTTATATGTTTTTGACATATCCAAACTTTTTCCCAAGTCCCACTCTCAATGGATACCTTTATATTTACTGGCTTCTTTTTTATCCATCGAATCTTCTTCTTCTTCTTTAATTGCAAATTGGGAAAGATGAATATATGATAATCTAAACCTAGTCGGTCGCAAAGAGAGAAACTTTTATAGTCTCAGTCGTATTAACATATATTTTCAGAGATTCTCAGTCACAGTGACGATCCGACTGATAAATTACTTTCATATTAAACTGTGATTTATTATCTTTAACTTGGGATTTCTTAGCATCTCGTCTGATCTTGGATGTGGCCAATTACAGTCAGTATTACAAAATAGTATCGCTAACTTTAGTCTAATGTTAGATAGGTAGACCGTGATATGTTGTTGTTAATTGGGTAAAGAAAAATTAATGTAAGAATAAAATCAGATAATGTCAATGTCTTAAAAGAAATTAAAAAGAAAGATATATAGATATTGATTTTACTTGGTTTAATAAGTTAATTTAATACTATAATTAAAAAAACAACAACGGTAAATAAAACAAAAAAAAACATCATTAATTAACTATAAAGATATGTTGGTGATATCATAATATAGAGTATAAGAAAGAAAAATGCATCTCGTTGGAGACTCAAAATCATTTTGTTGAGGATTTTTTCATACCACCAGATTGAGCTCAATGTATGATGACACTGGAAAAAGATTGTACATGTTAGAACAATGACTCACAAAACAAACAAAATAAAATATCATGAAGTGAATATCATATATTTATATTTAATAATTTAATTTAAAAACAAAATCTCTTTAAGATAAGTTAAATTTAACTAACTATAACAAATAAAAAAAATATATGAGATAACTCATGCTATTTTTAAAATTAGTAAAAATCATATATAAACAAATAAAAAAAATAACAGGGCTCAATAAAGAGTGAGATTAAAAAACATGAGCTTAAGAAAATAAATAAATAAATAAACTTGGATAAATCTTCTAAACTCGAAATAGCACTTAAAGAATAAATATCAAAATTTGATAGAGCAAAAAACTAAAGGAGGATGAAATCAACTTTAAAAATTATCTCAAATAAAAATTATCTCAATTTTTAAAAAGAATTAAAAATATGAACTAAATTTAAAGAAAAATATAGTAAAGAACTATTTTAAAAAATTAAAGGGTCGAACATGGAAGGAAGACAAGAAGAAGAAAAGAGGGAGAGACAATGCCAAATATATTGTGAATCCAATTGGGCTAATCGAAAAATATATCCTGAATCTTGCAGGCAACCTAGTAGATTTTGAATTTTGCAAAGCTTTACATATGTTGATATGGTCTGTAGGAGCTTCATTCAAGACTTAGTTTCTACCATGCAGCGGTTACAAACAGTTGAATACACACCATTTTCCCAACTTCCCTCTACATCTAGTCAGAAGTTAAAGAAGGGGAGGAGATGAAGCGTTTAATTCTATATTTGTTCTAATGTCCATCCATTCGTTTGAGCATGCAAAAAGTAATTTCAATGAAAAGTCAAAGTTGTTGAATAAATTAATTTGTATGAGCATGAGTCCATGAATTCATAATAAAAGAAACACGACCACTGCCAACCTTCCCAAGCCGTGTCAATCCATCTCTGTTCTTTGGAATGACCTAAACATGAACGGGAGCCTGAGGGTTGATGTCCCTGAATGCTAGGACCTTTTCATCCTCGTATACAATGGATGCCGGAATTTCCTTTGCTATAAATAATCTTGTCAAAACTGAAAAGTAAAGGAAAAACTGTTACGAAAAATACACAATAATATTCCAGAACCATCATCCCAACATGTCAGATGGAAGAGAGTTTCACCTCCTATTTTACATAAACATTTTCAACGAAGAATCGGCTCTAATACTCGGAAATTGGAAGCATTTCTCTTCTTTAAAACAAAACAAAACTTTCTCCCTCTACCCAAACACTAACCACTAACCTCCTGAAACAAAGATTCTTATCCAATAAAACTTATTTATTTAAACAGATGCCATATTTGAAAATTTAGGATCAGGAGTGATTATCTCTGCCCAGTTTTTAATAACGGTATCATCCTTCTAACTGTTGAAAATTGAAGACTTTGATTCCAAGACTACAATTGAAGAAATTGAAGATCATTAGGAGTGTTTTAAATTATCAGTTTTATGTTTTCATTAGGGATCAAATTGTATTGATCTCAGCAAGTTTATTTTCCTATTTAGCTAAGTTAGCTTTTCCTGTTTTGATTATTTCCAGTTCAGTAGAAGCAATTGTAATGGACTGGAATTTCTATCTTTATATTCAGTTTTTCTACTATAAATAAACTCAAGGGATGGCAGTAACCAAACATTCTGCTCCTAACTTTCCAAGCAAAATAGTCTGTGTTTAAAGTTGCCTTGTGTCTCACGGTTTTAGGAAAAACAGAGGTTCTTTTTCTTTGATCTCTACAGTGTCTGTTTTTTCTGGGTTTTTTGGCAGTTCAAGTTACTGATTTGAACAGTAACAGCTTGTTCTTTAAATTAGCTATTCTCAGCTTAGTTCTTTAAATCCAACATGGTATCAGAGCAGCTTTAATCTTAGAAAGGGAAATTGAGAGAAACACGAGAGAATAAAAAAAGTGAGGATTTTTCAAAGTTATTTAACTTTGAATGGGAGGTGAGTGAAACACGAGAGATCAGGAAATTGAATCAAGAAATTAAGCTTGATTTGTTCTTTAAGCAACACGAAATTAACAGTAATTGTCAATTACTGTCCCAGTTCTTTTCTATAGAAATTGTCGAAAAAGGGAAGACCCATCAGAGTGCATTGGCAGACATGGATTCCTCATCCTTCTCGTCTAAATCACCTGTGTTCACAGGCTCAAATTACGGAGTATGGGCAGTGAAGATGAAGATTTACCTAAAGGCTTTCGACCTGTGGGAAGATGTGGAGGCTGAAAGGGAACCAATTCCCTTGAATAACAATCCAACAATGAACCAGCTGAAGTATTTTAATGAACAAAGAGCAAAGAAATTCAAAGCTCTTACTAGCATTCATAATGCAGTAAGTGAAGAGATATTCACAAGAATAATGGCTTGTGAAACTGCTAAAGAGGCTTGGGATAAGCTTAAAGCAGAATTTCAAGGTGACGAAAAATCAAGAAGAATGCAGATTCTGAACTTAAAGAGGGAGTTCGAAGGGTTGAAGATGAGGGAGTCAGAAACAATCAAAGAATTCTCCTCTAATATCTCCAAATTAGTCAACCAGATGAGAATTTTGGGAGAAGAAGTTCAGGACTCTAGAGTGGTGGAAAAAGTTCTCGTCAGTTTACCTGAAAGGTTTGAGAACAAAATCTGTTCTTTAGAAGACTCTAAAGACTTTACCGAGATGAGTCTTCAAGACTTGATAAATGCTCTTCAAGCAGTGGAGCAAAGGCAAGCTTTTAGGCATGAAAGTGCAGGTGAAGAAGCCTTCGTGGCAGGATTCAAAGGAAGATCTCGAAATCAGAATTTTCCAACAATTGGTCATGGTGACAGTAGAGAAATTGGAAGGAATTCGCAAAACAAAAACTGGCAACAAAACCAGAACTATCCCAACGAATTCAATGCAAGAGAGGAGAGAAATGATCAATTTCCTGCTTGCAAATACTGCCACAAAACTAATCATCTTGAGTCAAGGTGTTGGCTCAAGAATGTTCAATGTAGAAGGTGCAAACAGTATGGGCACATTCAAAAGTTCTGCAACTCAAACGCAGAAGCTGAAACTGGAAAGCAAGCGTACATTGCAAAAAATTCAGAACTGGAAGATGAACAATTATTCATGGCTAAGGCAGAACTGAATTACACAGAAGATGGAACTGGAAAGCAAGTGTACATTGAAAAAAATTCAGAAGTGGAAGATGAATATTTATTCATGGCTACGGCAGAACTGAATTGCAGCAAGGTTGAGGTAAAAAGTTCAAATTGGCTTGTTGATAGTGGATGCACTAATCATATGACTGCAGATGTGTGGATGTTTAATACTTTAGATTCAAGTTATGAATCTAGAGTAAAATTGGCAAATGGTCAGTATGTTGATGTGGAAGGCAGAGGGGATGTTGACATTGAAACTATGGCAGGTATGAGAACTTTTGATAAAGTGTTGTATGTGCCTAAAATTAAACAAAACTTAGTGAGTGTTGGACAATTGCTTGAAGATGGTTACTCATTGTCCTTTATTGATGGCATATGCACAATTAGAGATGATAAAGGAGTCATATTGTTTTCTGCTAAAATGTATAACAGAAGCTTCAGTCTCGGTTTAAAGTATGAACATCAGAACATGAACATCACTGACAGTTCAAATTCAATGTTGTGGGATAAGGGATTGGGGCATTTTAATTATGCTACCATGAAGAAGATGACAGACTTAGAGTTGGTGATTGGATTACCTACAATTCAAGAGCAAAAGGAGAAAAAAGGGGGAGTGTTTGATACCTTTGACACAGTCAAAGTTGCAGCCGAGAGGGAAGCTGGAACCAAGATGAAAGCTTTGAAGTCTAATAATGAGGGTGAGTTCACTACTCATAAACTTGAGGGGCATTTAGAAAGAGAGGGGATTAAGCATCAACTTATAGTACCATACTCACCTCAACACAATGGTGTTAGTGAAAAAGAAAATAGAACTCTAGCGGAGATGGCTAGATGCCATGTGTATGAGAAGAAATTGCCTCTGAAATTTTGGGCAGAGACAGTAAGCACAATTTCTTACCTCCTAAATCAAATGGTTACTAAGGGTTTGGGAGAGAAGACACCTTATGAAATATGGCATGGATACAAACCTAACATAGAACACTTGAGACTGTTTGGGAGTCCATACTATAATCTGCAACCTAAGGTAAAACGTGAGTTGAAAGGAATGTGCAGCTATGCAGTCTTGGAACCAAGGGGGAGTGTTGAAAATTGAAGACTTTGATTCCAAGACTACAATTGAAGAAATTGAAGATCATTAGGAGTGTTTTAAATTATCAGTTTTATGTTTTCATTAGGGATCAAATTGTATTGATCTCAGCAAGTTTATTTTCCTATTTAGCTAAGTTAGCTTTTCCTGTTTTGATTATTTCCAGTTCAGTAGAAGCAATTGTAATGGACTGGAATTTCTATCTTTATATTCAGTTTTTCTACTATAAATAAACTCAAGGGATGGCAGTAACCAAACATTCTGCTCCTAACTTTCCAAGCAAAATAGTCTGTGTTTAAAGTTGCCTTGTGTCTCACGGTTTTAGGAAAAACAGAGGTTCTTTTCTTTGATCTCTACAGTGTCTGTTTTTCTGGGTTTTTTGGCAGTTCAAGTTACTGATTTGAATAGTAACAGCTTGTTCTTTAAATTAGCTATTCTCAGCTTAGTTCTTTAAATCCAACACTAACTCGAACAATAAGGCAACATTAAATCCAAAACAAAACAAAATAATTAAGACCCATTACTCTGATTACCATGAATAGCTAAAAAACCAGTACCTTTTAAACTATGAATTGACATAAACCATCAACACATAGGTTATTGAAAGCAAGCAATAAGATTTACTCCATTCAATACAAAGAAAAAAAAGTCATTCACAATACCTTTGAGAGAGTCGGGGATGAAAAAACTTGATGGAATTGAAACTAAAGGCAGCACTTTGTGATACTTTCACATTTGAAAATGCCCTTTGAGTTGCTGCACAATTCCTGTTTATATACAATATTAAACATAACCCACAAATTGCATGGCATTCAAAGGTGTAAAAAAGACAAAAAAGACATACATAGGGAGAAAGAGTACCTAAGCAGGCTGAAAGACCCAATTGCAGCCATGGTTAGCAGTAAAATAAAGCACCTTCGCAAAGTGAGGTGTTATATAGTCCTTGAGGGGTATAATCTCGGCAACTATTGTACTTTCACTGACCTGACAGTATAATCTGACCATCAAAGGATGGTGGGCAAACCAATGGATGCATTTGACGAACGGTTGCTACAACTTGTAAAGCTGGATGCTTGATGCATAAAGCCACCAACGCTTAATGGTGCTTGTGCTCACTCTATTCTCATATTTATCCTAATTTGGTCCCTTAACTTTTATTTGCTCTAATGACATCTCTTACTTTCTATTTTATAATTATTTGATCGGTTGATGTCTTAAAATCTCACCTCAAAGGGAAGGAGGCATCTAGTGTATAAATCTCAACAATCTTTATAGTGGAATTGTTGCCTGATATCTGTCACTAACATTTCATATTTTCTATCAAATGTTATTTAAGCTCTATTTGAAGTGTTTTTAAAAATAGTTTTGAAAATATGTTTATACTGATTTTAGATGGTTTGATGTGAAAATATCTAATTATTTTAAGAAAATGTATCAAATTAATATTTTTTAAATAAAAAATACTTTTACAAAAACAATCGCCCTGCTTTAAAAACTGATTTTATAAGGCATCATTTATTTGCACCTTTCTTTTGATGGGATTTAGCTTGTTCACACAGCAACAAAATTACAAATTAGAGAATAGAAGGTTGACACCAATAAAAATAAGAATATAGAAACCAAAATAATAAGAAAATGAAAGTAGAGGGACTAAAGGCACGTTAACCCAAGCCATCAATTTTATCTGGTTAATATTGAAAGAGAAACAGAGGGAAGGGATGGGGAAGCACATAAAAGATGGCAAATTTTGTTTTGAGACTTCCAGCAACCAGCTTCAGGAGCTTCTCTATTTCAGCTTCATCAAATGGTAATCTCTCTGTCATTGGAATTTTTTAATTTTCTATCTCTCTATATTTTAAGAACTATTTCTGTAATTGAGGTGTTTGCAATATTCAGGGGCTTTTCCAGGGACAAGTAGTAGTACACAAAATGGAGGGCCAGTGATCTTAGAGTTGCCACTTGATAAGATAAGGAGGCCATTGATGAGAACCAGAGCTAATGATCAAAATAAGGTGAACGAACTCATGGATAGTATCAAAGAAATTGGTCTTCAAGTACCTGTAAGAATCGTGTGTCTTTTGTAATGCATGCTTGCTGTATTCATTTGGTTTCTGGGTTGCTGCTACTTGAATACATCATTTTTAATTTTAATTTTTGATTCATTGCCTGTCTCAATTTTATTTTTTATTTGGTTGGTAAGTATATTTGAGGAAATTAATACAAGCGGTAGAAATTATGTGACATTTAGGTGGAGTAACATGACAGGATATAGACAACCCTATTTTGAACATTAAATTTCTTTCATTTTAGAAATTTTATTTTTTAATTTCCCTATTTAGTATTATTAGGCTTTTCGTTTTTTATTATTTAAAGTTAATAGTTTTCCTATTTTTACTTTCCTTTTCTAAATTTTTCTTTGCAGGTGAAACATGAATGAATGAAATTAAGTATTTTTGTGTCTCCCATAGTTATGGATTTTCTTGATCATTGTTTGGGTCTGAGTCTTTGAGGGATTTGATTTATAACAACCCCGTTATCCTTCATTCTTGGACGTGTCAGTAAAAAAGATAAAAGGAGGGGAAAAGGTTAAGAATTTTGAGAACAATAATCTTGAGTTGTTTGAGTTTTGTGTATTATTTAGATTTTAGGCCATGTCATATTTATCTGTATCCTACTTTATATACGACTGATATCTAGAAATAAATTTACAAGAATGAAAGGCCAATCTCCTTCAAGGCATGCTTGAGATCGTGTGGTGAAGACACACAAATCACAGAGTTCATGTTTTTGGCTCATTAAATTGAGTTTTATGGTAAATAAGAGTACAAAAATGGTGGCCAAGGTAGATAGTCTCATTACAGTTGTATCTTTCCTTTGAAGATGAGAATAATGAGTTGCATCTTATTCATTCTTCAATGGATTTCTTATTGTTGATTGAGGAAAAGAAAGAAATGGATCACATTGAAGTGCCCTTTAGTCCTCTCGTTAATCTAGTGCTAGAACAAGAGATGTAGATCAGCTTCTTTAAGTTTGACTTCTCTTCTCTCAACTTCATAATTCAGCATGGGTGTGGTAGTTTCAGAAATCCAAATACAGAATTTGATATGCTCTTAATTCGAATGGCGTGTGTTCCAAAGAAGCTTTGTTGCCTTAATGTCAAATTCGCTGTGCCATCACTAACCTTTGTAATCACTGCAGATTGATGTGCTTGAGGTCGACGGAGTTTACTATGGTATGTGCTCAAATGTTCATATGATAATCTGGTGTCTCTCTTCACCATCTCATATCATCACTTTTCTCATTTGTAGGATTCTCGGGATGCCATCGCTATGAAGCTCATCAGCGCCTTGGCCTCCCCACAATTCGTTGCAAAATTCGACGCGGAACAAAAGAAACACTAAGGTTGACTTCTGATCTCTTGCCAATCCTTAATGATCTTCATCAAGCTCTGTTAATAAGTAATTTGATCTTGCTTTTTGCATTTTATTTTGCAGGCATCACCTCCGCTGAGTCCTGGGATGCAGTCTTTTCCAAGTGATTAATCTGTAACTTAGTTTGGCTATCGCTATTATCCAGGACCTCTGTACTTTATTGCAAGTAATTAAAAGGGTTATATCAACAATACATTTATACAGGTGTTACAGTTTATAGATTTTATCAATCTAATAAAAATGGTCTTGCACAAGCTTCTACTATGACTAATGTTTTCGCTTTCTGCTTCCCCCCTACATTTCTAAGCTATTTTAGATATAATTAGAGAATTATGATTTCACATATTGGAGCCTTTGGCCACCTTGATGATGCAGCTGCATTCCTCGCACAAGATGAATGAGCAATGAAAGTTTTCCACCAGATTCACTTCCCGTTTATATCCTTCTGTGTCTGAGCATTCAGTATTGGCTCTCTTTATGCCAAGGGACAGATGTGTCATCTTATTTGCCTAAGTTTCTCTAATCAATTCTCCACTCTGTAGAAATTTTCATCTCCTTCTCGGTTTGGTTGCAGTGGACAAAATATAACAAAATATATATGCTTTTATACATATTCCTGTTTGTTTCCAATAACCATGGTGGGGTAACTCAAGGGGGGGAGGATACTAATGGAGTGGTGAAGATTCTCTCTTTTTTTTATGTATTTTTCTCTTAGAAAATACATTTTATAAAAACTTGTTTTTGATATTAATACACAGTACATAGGTTCTCTGTGTGATCATGAATGGATCCTCGTCCCCAGATATGTTTTGTCTTAACAACTCGGATTATAATATTGTATTTGTTTACTTACTAATGCCGTCATGTCTTGTATTAACAACTCTTTAACTACTCCATTCTTCTCTTTTTTGATCTTCTTTCTCTGCGTGCTAGCTAAAGCTATCTGTTTATCAGTCTCAACGCTCGTGATATTGATTACTAACAAAGATGGTTGTGCTGTAAATTAAAGTCTATCAAATAACTTGATATATGTTTAACTTGATCATGGCATGATAAATTATACAAATAGTAACCTATCATTTCACCTTTTTTTTTTGTTTTTTTAATTATCTTATGGCATCGTTACCGTGGACATTTACTAAAACCCTAACCTATCAATTTCATTTTAGAAATTAAAAATTGTTATTTAAAAAAACATTAATCTTTAAATTTGAATAAAAGACAGTATGAACATAACTCTCGAGCACTCTCTTGGTCATCACAGCAGCAAAATGTGTGCTTGCATTTCAATTTCCTTAAAAACACACCGCGCATTCTCTTGATTGCTGCCTCAAATTTTCAGTGCTGTTGGATAATTAGAAGATAATAATAAAGTAAAACGACCCACCACACTGATGAATGTGAAACCGTATAAACAACCAGTCATCTACAAAATATGACACCATAATTAACTTCATAATGTAAATTAATTATCTTAATACAAGAATTAGTACAAACACAAAATATACATGACTTCCACAATGTACATTTTAATATTTAAAAAAAAAACTTCACAGCATAATTTCAAACACCATCAACACATCCAATCGTCATTGTAATAGATCATACGACCTCAACAAATCTGGACCATCCATTTTCAGAACTCGGTATAAATGAAAACCACGAGTGTTTCACCTCTGGAACTCAAAATGGCATGTCATTTTCAGTAGAAACATACAAGCAGGAAAAGCCATCCGCAGTGAGAAACCCCTGACCGAGACTGAATGAAAAGTTACAATAATATAGGGAATGAATTGAAATGTTAGAAACTGTACAGGGACTGCAAGCAAAAGTCAACCCTAAGTACATAAGCTAACTAAATCCTCTCTCTTCATTTCACAACCAGCAGCCTCCTTTCCCTAACGCTCTCCTCTCTCTCTTTCTCACTTCATCCTATCACCGTTCTCTCTGCTTTTTGTTTTGAAAAAATTAAATCGAACAGACAAATGGCAGAGCCACTTATAGCGCTACTATTGGACCGGATCACCATGGTTCTTTCTCAACAGGTAATTAATTACTTTTATATAACTTGCCAGAAAAAAAAATTGAAGTCTTTTTTTCTTACTTTATAAGAAAAATAAAAGAAAATCTCAAATACAAAGAATTTCTTTAAAGATTCATTTTCTTCCTTCTTGTGTAGTGGCAGAGTGCAGACAGATATCATTATAATGATCATAGATATATGTATACATTAATGATGTCTTTTTTTCTTCCCTTTTAAGAAAAAAAAATCTCACATGCTCAGATCTAGATTTCGATTTTATTAAAGGAATTTCTTTTAATTGTTTTATTATTTTTCATATTTCCGAAAATAATCTAAAACAAATATTCTTAGAAAGAAAAAGGAGTTGTCAATACATATCCTTTTATTTAATTCTTTATATATCCATCTATAGTTTAATATAACATGAAACCTTAAAATGAAAAAAAAAAAAAACCAAAATTATTATTTTAAATATATAGGTTTCTGATAAATATTTTAAATATAAATTATTAATTTAGCCAATCCATTTCTCTGTACGTGTCAACTACTCCTAAAAAACATTAATAAAAATTATTTAATCTATTTATTACCGAAAATTGAAAATAAAATTTTGTTGTAAAATCATATAAATGTTTCCTCATAGGTACAAGAAGAGGTGAACCTAGTAGGGAATGTGAAGAAACAAGTCGACAAGCTGAAAAACAACCTCATTGATATCCAATTTGTCCTTGAAGATGCAGAAAGAAAACAAGTGAAGGAAAGGGCTGTTAGAGTGTGGCTCGACAAATTAAAAGATGTGTGCTATGATATGGATGACGTGCTAGATGAATGGAGCTATGCAATTCTTACATGGAAAACGAGGGATGCTGAAGAAAATATTCACAACCAACAGAAGATACGATGTTCCTTCCTGGGATTTCCTTGCTTTTGTCTCAATCAAGTGGTTCAACGTCGCGACATTGCCCTGAAGATCAAAGAAGTTAGTGAAAAAATGGATGAGATTGTCAATGAAAGAGCTAGGTATGACCTCCAAATTAACAGAGGCACTGATGAAATACAACTAATAAGTACCTCTCTTGTTGATGAATTGAACTTGTGTGGTCGATATGATGAAAAGAAAATTATTGTAAGCAAGTTGTTGGCTGAAAGTAGTCAGGAAGCACGTGATGTGGATGTCATCTCTCTAGTAGGGTTGGGCGGGATTGGAAAAACAACTCTCGCCCAACTAGCTTTCAACGATGCTGAGGTTACGGCTCATTTTGAGAAAAAGATATGGGTGTGTGTTTCAGAACCATTTGATGTGGTTAGAATAGCCAAAGCTATCCTTGAGCAACTTGAAGGGAGCACACCAAATTTGGTTGAATTGCAATCCCTTTTGCAAAGAGCTTCTCAATCCATTAACGGAATAAGGGTCTTTCTTGTCCTTGATGATGTCTGGACCGAAGATCATAGACAGTGGGAACAACTGAAACAATCTCTCTCAGGCTGTGCACGAGGAAGCAGAATTCTAGTGACCACTCGTAATGGTGTTGTGGCAAAGATGATAGGAACCGACCACCAGATTAACATTGAAACATTGTCTGATGATGCATGTCAGTCAATATTCAATCATGTGGCATTCAACGAAAGAAGCAAAGATGAACGTGAAAGACTGACAGATATCGGAAATAAAATTGCGAACAAGTGCAAGGGCTTGCCTCTAGCTGCCAAGGTATTAGGAGGTCTAATGCAATCTAAAAGAACAAGAGAAGAGTGGGAAGATGTTTTATACAGCGAACTATGGAGGCTAGATGAGGTTGATAAAGATCAGGTTGAAAAAAAAATATTTCTACCTTTGCTTCTGAGTTACTACGATTTACCTTTGGTGGTAAGACGATGTTTCTTGTATTGTGCCATGTTTCCAAAAGACTATGAGATGAACAAATATGAATTGGTGAAGATGTGGATGGCTCAAGGTTACCTGAAGGGCACTGGAAATAGAGATATGGAGGTTGTTGGAGAGCAGTACTTTCAAGTCTTAGCAGCGCGCTCTTTCTTCCAAGATATAAAAGAGTATCATCCAGAAGTTATCATATTCAAGATGCATGATATAATGCATGATTTTGCCCAATATATGACAGAAAATGAATGTCTAACGGTGGATGACAATAACCTTGGAGAAGCAATAGTGGAGACTTCAATTGAAAGGGTTCGTCATTTAAGCATGATGTTGTCAAGGGAGACCTCTTTTCCCTCGTCCATTCACAGAGCAAAAGGTCTCCGCAGCCTCTTGATCGACAAGTGTGGAGACTCATGGCTTGGAGCTGCTCTACCTGGTTTATTCAAGCAGTTGACATGCATCAGGTCATTGAATCTATCATGGTCTTTAATCGAAGAAATACCAAAAGAGGTAAGGAAATTGATACATTTGAGACACCTGAATTTGGGATCCTGTATAAAGTTGGTGTCCCTGCCAGAAACCATGTGCGATTTATGCAATCTGCAATCCCTAGACGTTAGTTGGTGTTATTCTCTCAAGGAATTACCTCGAGCGATTGTAAAACTTATCAAATTGAGGCATCTCCATATTTATGGTTCAGGTGTAGGCTTCATGCCAAAGGGAATAGAGAGGCTAACATGTCTTCGAACATTAGATTGTTTTATTGTGTGTGGTGGTGGTGAGAATGAAAGTAAAGCAGCTAATCTAAGAGAATTAAAAAACTTAGATCACATTGGAGGGAGGCTTGTAATAAGGAATCTATTAGGAGGAGGCATAGAAGATGTTGTGGAAGCACAACTCAATAAGAAGCGCCTGCTTTGTTTAGAATTGAATTTTGACATGGAGAATCTACGAGGAGGCATAGAGGAAGGCAATTTAATTGAAGGTTTACAACTTCCGTTAGACTTGGAAAGACTATCAATAGATGGGTACAAAGGGATAGTTTTGCCAAATTGGATGATGGCATTAACTAGATTACAGGACCTTAAACTCTATAATTGTAGAAACCTGGAGGTTTTGCCTTCGTTGGGAAGATTGCCCAACCTTGAAAGACTGGAATTATTAAGGGTGAGGGTGAGAAGTTTGGATGCTGGATTTTTAGGTATAGAAGAAGTTGAGAATGCCAATATAAATGAAGGAGAAATTGCAAGGGTCACTACTTTCCCGAAATTGAAAACACTTGGGATTTCATTTCTCTCTATATTAGAAGAGTGGGATGGAATTGAAAGGAGAGTGGAGGAAGATGATGCCACCACAACTTCAATATTCATTATTATGCCACAACTTCAACAGTTGAGAATTTGGCATTGCCCACTGTTGAGAGCACTACCAGACTATGTTTTGGCAGCGCCTCTACAGTTGCTAGAAGTAATAAATTGCCCCAATCTAAGCAAACGTTACGGGAAGGAGGAGAAGGGTGAAGATTGGCACAAGATTTCTCACATCCAAAATGTTTATATTTGTTAAATGTAAAATAATTTGTAAGTCTTGGAGGGTTTCATTCAATGTTGTATGTAGCTCCTTTTGTTTATGTATGAGTGGATTGGCATATTGGGGATTGGCATTTGATTTTCGGAGTAACTATATGGTTTATATGGAAGGATAGATGTTGTAGAACATTTGATGGGGACTCGGGTAATTGGTATGGGACTGTTCTTGCTATAAAAAGAATGATTGAAGATATCGAGAAGGAGCAGAGAAGTGGAGGTGATAAGAAGAATGGCGAAACGGAGGTTGAGAACATAGGATGGAAATACCCAGCAGAGGATTGGATCAAGCTTAACGTGTATGGTTGCAGCAAAGGAAATCCAGGGATGGCAGGTGCAGGAGGAGTTATTAGAGACCATATGGGATCGTGGCTAGGGGGGTTTGCGAGGAATCTTGGATTGTGTTCTTCCATGACAGCGGAATTATGGGCTATTTATGGGGGGCTACAGCTAGCTTGGGATAAAGGGTTTAGGAAAGTGATTTTAGAATCAGACTCCAGGGTTGTAGTTGGGATGGTTAATGGGGATAGTGTGAGGGTAGATAGGAATTATAATATGATTATGAAGATTAGAGAGTTATTGGGCAGGGATTGGGAAGTAAAAACTTTACATGTTTACAGGGAGGCCAATTGTGTGGCCGATTGGTTAGCTAATTTTGGGTTAACTAGAGATTTGATAGATAGGGGGTCGGATATTTTTACTGATCCCCCGGCAGGGGTTTACACTTTGCTGTACTATGACCTAATTGGGTCTACTGTTCCGCGTTTAATTTAGAAGGGCGTAAAGCCCCGATCCTTACCAAAAAAAAAAATGTATGAGTGGATTGAAATTATTTGTAATCTATTGTTGATTTGGATTTTATTCCCTACGTACAAATGTTTTTCTTTTAAATCATGTTTTATGATTTTAATATATTAATATTAAAAATAAAAATCACACAATTTAATATATTTTAAATAAAAAAAATTCCATGTGGACTGAGATACAAAATCATATTTTTTTTTCAAAAACTTTATTTGATAAAAGTAATATTATTATTATTATTATTTTAAAAGTCCCCGGTAACATTTCAATCCTACCAGAAAGCTAGTACAGATTGAGCACGCATTGTTTGTGTATGGATCAGGCCAAACTTCTCTTGGAATCAAAGGTTCTTGCAATTTAAGCTCTCTCTCTCTCTGTTTTTTTTTTTCATTTTCTTGTCATTTCCGAATGAACTATGTTGTTGATGGTTGCTTAGATACTATTTTGTTGATTTTATTTTATTGGTGTTGTAGCGACAAATGGTGTTGTTATTGCAACTGAGAAGAATTTGCCATCTATTTTAGTCGATGAATCTTCTGTAAGTAAACATTCATTATTATTTTTTAATGGTTTTGTTATATTTGTGGTTGAAACTCAAGAACCCTTTTTTTTTGCGTTTTGTACTGTGTTTTCTCTGTAAACCTTCTGGGACGGCCATCTTTTAGTAATAACATAAAAATAGAGACATGGGCTTGCGGCATTCTAATTGAAGAAGCTAGTGATTGTTGTGGAAAAGCAACGTGGGTTCTAGCCAATGAGGTGTTGGTTTAGTAGTTACTGGGTTTATATTGAGATTTTAGGAGTAATTTGAGTTTAGTGACATCGGTTGGTAGAAATATGCTCAAATTCGGTGTAAATTTGTAGTTTTTATTAGTAATTTGAGCTTAGTGATTTGGTTTCTTGCCAATGAGGCGTTACTATACTAGTTAATGACTCTAAGATTGGGAATTTGGATGTTGGAGTGTGTAATTTACATCCTCATTAATCCCCCATTTTATAAAAAGGTGGTGTTGATTATTTTAAATCGTGTTGAATGAGGTGGAGATGGTTTGATTTTGGAGCCAGTCGATTGGTCTATTATTCTAATTTGCAAGATGGTATATAACTTGAGTTGATTATTGATGGTATTTAATTGCTTGTTGTTTCAGGTTCAGAAAATACAGAATTTGACACCCAATATTGGAGTTGTCTACAGGTTTGTTGCCGCATGCATCTCAGTAATTAGGAAGTTTCATCTTTTTTTAGCTTTTGTTTCTCTGGCCTTAAGTATAGCTAATATATCTGTCATGAATGATTGTAGCGGACAAATGTGTGGATTCAAAGCTCTCTTTATGTTTGGTGGGAAATTATATAGTTTCTTGTGTTGTTATAGTGTTATGATAAGTGTGAAATTAGACCCGGGGTGGTAAATAGAGATAGAAATATGCATAATCTGAACTTCAGTGGAACTCCTTGTAGGTCAATGTTCTTAAATGGTCTGGTTATGGACTTGACTTTGGCACGTAGTACATGTACCCTATCGCTGTTTCAACTGAAAAAAACAAGGGAAGATATATAGTTTCTTAGAAAAACAAAAATAAGGCATTCCTCTGTACTTGGATTTGAAATAAGACATCTTGGCTATTTGGTTGCTCGATGAGCCACTTCTCACTAACTTGTGCAACTTATTACCTATGTCAAAATGGGTTGCTTTGCTGTACTTTTTTTCTTAACAGTTCTGAATCACATGTATTTTGTTGTAGTGGAATGGGTCCTGACTTTTGAGTTTTGGTTCGAAAAAGTAGAAAGCAAGCAGAACAATATCATAGACTGTACAAGGTGCTGATCTTCAAGGTTGTCTTTATTGTTTTGCTTGATGTTTGTTCTTCAGCTTTTCTTTTAATGTCACTAATAACTGATAAGGTTGCTAAATTTTCATGGCTTATCTTATGAATGGGATAAGTGCATCCTTTCGAACTGCCTTCAATTTTCAACTGCCAGCTTACTTTGTGCTACTCCCCTCTCTCTTTATATGATTTATTGTACTTCATCTTTCCCATCAAAGAAGAATTGGATTGTCTTTTTTCTGAAAAAAAGAAAAAGAAAAAAGAAAGTGAGAAAAAAAGGAATTGAATGGACAGAAATATGGTAAATATTGTGGGTTTTTGTCCACATATCTTCATTTGGTTTGAACAATTTTTGTTTTGCCTAACTTAATTTGTGTTCTGTAGATACACTGATGATATGGAGCTTGATGATGTTGTATACACCTCTATTTTGACATTTAAAGAGGGGCACATCACTTTAAAATTTCCTCTACGTTTTATTTTTGAATTTGAGCTGTGGTGTTTTTTACAAGGTTTGGTATATAAAAAGTATAAGAAAATTTTTCAGTAGGTGTAATATACTTGTGCCATGCACTCGCACCCGATTGATAACATAATTGATTGAGTTACTTGTAAATTCAGCAATTTAGGCTTTGCGATTTTCTCCCACACGTACTGAGTGTCGTAGGTACAATGAATTCTGGGTAACAGTAGTCTAGTTTGGGTCTTCAGCCTTGAGAGCATAAATTGGCTCTCAACACTTTAGTAAGTGGTTCAGGAGATATAATTATGTGAGATACTCTTTAAGTGAAAATGAATGAAAGTTTCTCAACCCAGTGTCAATCAAATGTATTTCTGGAAAATCAAAAGTTTCTCAATTGATTGTTTGTGTTTGCAGATTTGAAGGGCAGATTTCTGGGAAAAACATTGAAACTGGGAAAATTGGTGGTGACAAGCAATTCAGGCGTGCTCTTTCTTGACCTTTTTCCATATTAAACTTGGTAATAGTGTCATGTAATTTCAAGCTTAGGATGAGTTGCAGAAGTAACTTGCAGGATGCACATTTTTGTTAACACAGTTTGTATCTGATATCTGAAATCCTTTGGATCTCACTAATGTCATATATGGCCTTCCACATGTGGTTTCGGTTTTGAAGTTCTTGTTAGAATTTGAATGTGAGATTAGCTTTGGATAAGAAGATTACTTATTAGCTGTAGGATTTATCATGGATTAGCTGTAGTGATTGAGTTTAGCTAAAACTATTGTTCATAACAGATTTTGAATTTCAAAATCTGTTTCTATCCAAATCTCTTAGGATTGTTGAGAGATTTATGGTTTTTTCAATTCATGCATTGTAAGCCTATATATAGGCATTTCGAATTCAATAAAATTAAGGTGAATTATTCAAAGTTTCAGTTTTTCTGAGTATTCTTCAGAATTCTGCCAAATTCATGCCTTGTTCATCACTTTCGTCAATTCCCAGATTTTGATCTAAACAGTAGATGTTTAGAACACTTACTGTTTAGATCACAGAATTCCAACAAGTGGTATCAGAGCACATCTTCTTGCGGGATCTATGGGGTTCTTTTTTTGAGAGACAAATATAGAGAGTTAGAGTTTAATTGAGTGTAAACACAAGTGAGCTTTTCACTTTCAAAAATCATGTCAACCTCCAACAATAATGCTGCTGCAATTCCAGTTTTTTCTGGAGAAAATTATCACATCTGGGCTGTCAAGATGAAGTTTTTTCTGCGATCCCAAGGGTTATGGAACATTGTGGTGACGGATGCTGATCCAATTCCACTACGTGCGAATCCAACGATGGCGCAGATAAAGGCTCATGAAGAAGATAAATTGAAGAAAGACAAGGCAATTACATGTCTGCATTCTGGAATTGCAGACCACATCTTTACGAAAATCATGAACTTGGAAACACCAAAGCAGATTTGGGACAAGCTCCAGGTCGAATTTGAAGGCAGCAACAGAGACAAAACTGTCAAGTTGCTAGCATTCAAGAGAGAGTTCGAATTGATGAAGATGAAAGACCATGAATCTGTCAAAGTGTATTCTGGCAGATTGATGAATGTAGTAAACCAGATGAGACTCCTTGGGGAGACATTTGAAGATCATAAGATTGTAGAAAAGCTTATGATGTCCGTCCCTGAAAAATTTGAAGCAAAAATCTCAGCAATAGAAGAGTCTTGCGATTTGCAAAACCTTCCCATTGCTGAGTTAATAAGCAAACTGCACATCCAGGAGCAAAGAGTGCAGATGAGGGATGATGAAGTTATGGAAAATGCATTTCAAGCAAACTGGAAAGGAAGAGAGGCTGGAAATTTTCAGAAGAAAGATTTTACCAATGGTAAGAAATTTTTCTCGGAAAATAAGTCTACTGTACCTGTAAACAATCAAATGTTTCCACCATGTTCTTATTGCAAAAGAACAAATCATGGCGAGAGTGAGTGCTGGTTTCAAGAACGGACTCTTAGTCATTGTGATTATTGCAAGAAGTTTGGCCACAATGAGAAATTTTGCAGGCTGAAGAAGAACAAATCGCAGCTACAACATGCAAATGTTATCGAGGAAGACAAGGATGAGGAGGAGCATCTATTCATGGCTCTTCAAACTGTCAACACTTCCAAAGAAAATATATGGCTACTTGACAGTGGATGTACCAGCCATATGACAAAGTATTTGTCAATATTTTCGTCAATTGATCAATCAATTAAGCCAAAGATCAAGTTGGGGAATGGTGATATTGTGCAGGCCAAGGGTAAAGGTAGTGTTACTGTCAACACAACCAAAGGTATGAAAGTCATTGCAAATGTTCTTTACATTCCTGAATTGGATCAAAACATCCTGAGTGTTGCACAAATGCTGAAAAATGGGTATGAAGTATCATTTAAAGGAAATTTTTGCTTCATTACTGATTCACATGATTCGGCAATAGCAAAAATTAAGATGGAAGATAATAGTTTTTATTTGAATATGGATGTTGTGAAAGGGCATGTCTTAAGTGCAAAATCTGATGAGAGTGTGTTATGGAAAAAAAGAGATGGTCATGCTAACCTTAATACATTAAAGGTTATGCATAATGGTGGTATGATTAATGATGGTGATCAGTTGTGCAAAAGGCTGCAAATATGTGATAAAGATGGGAAAATCAGAGATGGTGATATGTTTAGCATGGAATCCAACAATGTTCATGAACAAATTTCGGCTGAATCCACAACACATGAAGGCTTGAAAGATGATTTTACTGAACATGGAGCAAATACTAGTGCTGTGATGGTGAGGGCTGCTGAGGAACAATCAAAATGTTTTGAAGTTATGAATCCTGGAAAAGCTGAGGATGCTGCCGAAACTGTCAAGACTTTTAAAGGCAAAGAAATTGATGGTGAGGAATGTTATGTTAGAGAATGGTACATGAAGACAGGAGGAGCAACATGTGAAGGAAATCCTGATGATGATTTAGGCCAAAACAGGGCTGATAAAAGTCTAGTTCATCATGACTTGAAGACCAAGGTAATTCCAGTAGCAAGTCTGGAATTTCTGAAGATGAAATTGAGATTGCCCAAAGCAAATCTCAAGGAGGAGTGTTAGAATTTGAATGTGAGATTAGCTTTGGATAAGAAGATTACTTATTAGCTGTAGGATTTATCATGGATTAGCTGTAGTGATTGAGTTTAGCTAAAACTATTGTTCATAACAGATTTTGAATTTCAAAATCTGTTTCTATCCAAATCTCTTAGGATTGTTGAGAGATTTATGGTTTTTTCAATTCATGCATTGTAAGCCTATATATAGGCATTTCGAATTCAATAAAATTAAGGTGAATTATTCAAAGTTTCAGTTTTTCTGAGTATTCTTCAGAATTCTGCCAAATTCATGCCTTGTTCATCACTTTCGTCAATTCCCAGATTTTGATCTAAACAGTAGATGTTTAGAACATTTACTGTTTAGATCACAGAATTCCAACAGTTCTGATGTTCACGCACACTTGCTCTAGTTTCAGTCTGACAATTTTCGTGTGAGACTCTTAAAATGGCCAATCCATTCTTTCTGTAGATGTTTAAGCTTCCTTGGAAGAAGTTATGTGTGATATATCCCTTGTGCTTTCTTAACTGCAGGGTACTAACTCCAGCCGAAATTGATGATTATTTGGCTGAAGGAATAGACATTGTATTTTTTGGCTCAAGTGGAGTTCTTCCCTGTATTGATACCAATCGAGATACTTGTGTTACTTTCCTTTGGCATTTGCTCGAATCAGTTGCTTTTAGCCGAAGTTTCTATTAATTCCAAGTTTGTATAACTGTAATGTGGAAATGTTACAAGGCTTCTGTCCAATCTTAGATGGCTTCTAAAGCTTGTGACATGCATCAGGTCTTTGAATCTGTCAGGGTCTTCAATCGAAGAAATAACAAAAGAGGTAGGGAAATTGATACATTTGAGACACCTGAATTTGAAATGTTGTAGAGAGTTGGTGTCCCTGCCAGAAGGCATGTGTGATTTATGCAATTTGCAATCCCTAGACTTAGTGGGTGTTCGTCTCTCAAGGAATTACCTCTAGCAACAGTAAAACTTATCAATTTGAGGCATCTTTGTATTTGTTATTCAGGTGTAGCCTTCATGCTAAAGGGAATAGAGAGGTTAACATGTCTTTGAACATTAGATTGTTTTATAGTGTGTGGTGGTGGTGAGAATGAAAGTAAAACAGATAATATAAGAGAATTAAAAAACTTAGATCACATTGGAGGGAGTCTTGTAATAGAGAATCTACAAGGAGGAGGCGAGGAGGAATAGAAGACGATGCGGAAGCACAACTCAAGAATAAGAAGCGTCTGCTTTGTTTGGAATTGAATTTTGATAGTGATAGTGACAGTGACAGTGACAGTGACATAGAGAATCTGGCATTAGAGGATGACATTTTAATTGAAGTTTTACGGCCTCCGTCAGACTTGGAAAGACTAACCATAAAAGGGTATGGAGGGATAGTTTTGCCATATTGGATGATGGCATTAACCAGATTACAGGAGCTTGAACTCTATGATTGTACAAACCTGGAGGTTTTGCCTCCGTTGGGAAGATTGCCCTACCTTGAAAGCCATGTATTAGACGGGGTGGGGGTGAGAAGGTTGGATGGTGGATTTGTAGGTATAGAAGAAGTTGAGAATGCCAATATAAATGAAGGAGAAATTGCAAGGGTCACTGCTTTCCTGAAATTGAAAAGACTTTGGATTATTGTCTCGATGAATTAGAAGAGTGGGATGGAATTGAAAGGAGAGTGGGAGAAGAGGATGCCACCACAACTTCAATATTCATTATGCCACAACTTCAATACTTGACAATTTGGCTATGCCCATTGTTGAGAGCACTACCAGACTATGTGGCAACGCCTCTACAGCTGCTAAGCATGACAGGTTGCCCCAATCTAAGGAAACGTTATAGGAAGGAGAAGGGTGAAGATTGGCACAAGATTTCTCACATCCCAAAAGTTATTATTCCTTAAATGTAAAATAATTTGGAAGTCTTGGAGGGTTTCATTCAATGTTGTATTAAGCTTCGTATGTTTCTGTATAAGTGGATTAAATGATTTGTAAGCTTTGAGTGTTACTAAAATAAAAGTTGCGAGAGAGAGACTCTTTGTAAAATAATTTGTAAGCCTTGGAGGGTTTCATTCAATGTTGTATGTAGCTCCTTCTGTTACTGTATGAGTGGATTGAAATCATTTATGATCTATTGTTGATTTGGATATATCCCATAGCCTCTTCAAGAGTCACTTGCAAGTTTTTCTTCTAGTTTTGCAGGAAAAAAGTTGGAACAAACAAGTTTTTCTTTTAAAGCATGCTTTTATGATTTTAATATATTAATATTAAAAATAAAAAATAACACATTTTAATATATTTTATAATTTTTTAAAATAAAGTTATTTGATAAAAGGAATATTATTTTGTTTTTTTTAAAAAAAAATGTCCCCGTCTTTCTCTCTCACACGCTCGCATTCTCAGTTTTTCTTCTCTGCATCTTCAGGCAATCAACCATGGGTGATAGACAGTACTCCTTTTCTCTCACTACTTTCAGTCCTACTGGAATGCTTGTACCGATTGGATGAGGCCAAACTTCTCTTGGAATCAAAGGTTCTTGCAATTTAAGCTCTCTCTCTCAGTTTTTTTTCATTTTCTTGTCATTTCTGAATGTACTATGTTGTTGATGGTTGCTTAGATATTATGTTGTTGATTTCATTTTATTTTATTGGTTTTGTAGCGGAAAACGGTGTTGTTATTGCAACTGAGAAGAAATTGCCATCTATTTTAGTTGAGGAATCTTCTGTCAGTAAACATTCATTCTTATTTTTATTCATTTTGTTTTATTCTCCCTTTTTGTATTTTTTTTCATTTTTCGTTGTGTTTTCTCTGTGAACCTTTCTGGTCGGCCATGTGATCTTTTGGTAATAACATAAAAATAGAGAAATGGCTTGCAACATTCCAATTGAAGAAGCTGGTGATTGTTGTGGAAAAGCAACGTGGGTTCTAGCCAATGAGGTGGTGGTCTAGTTGTGAATGGGTTTATATTGAGATTTTAGGAGTAATTTGAGTTTAGTGACATCGGTTGGTAGAAATCTGTTCAAATTCGGTGTAAATTTGTAATTTTTATTAGTAATTTGAGCTTAGTGATTTGGTTTCAAAATGGGTTGCTTTGCTGTACCTTTTTGCTAATAGTGCTAACACCATTCCACTGTAACAGAATCACATGTATTTTGTTGCAGTGGAATGGTGTTAGCACTATTAATATTCTGTTACAGTGGCTATTAGTTTGTTATATGTTATCAATTTGTTGTTTCTGTTTTGCTTTTATATACCAGAATCTTCGACATGTGGAGATGTGGTGATTTCAATTGTATTGGCTATATAAGCCACAACTTCACTTTATACAATATATGAGAAATACCATTGAGAAATAACAATTGGTATCAGAGCCTCTTAAAAGGCGCGGGAGAGAGTGTAAGAGAGAGAAGGAGAAATTGTTTTTCTCGTGCACGAGAGAAAGAGAGAAACACATTCAGTGTTTTTGTTCACGAGAGAAACACCTTCGTCTTTGAAAGAGAGCAAGAGAGAGAAAGAGAGAAACACCTTCGTTTCTCCGAGAGAGAAAGAGAGAAATTGTTGTCAATGGCAGAGGGAAACAGTAGTGGGTATGTGCCAAAATTTGTTGGGCATTACGATCACTGGGCTGAGATGATGGAAAATCTACTTCGATCCAAGGAGTATTGGATGGTTGTAGAGCAGGGCACCGAGGTGAAGATTGGAGGAGAAACACCTTTGTTATCTTCAATAGTGGCTGAAACCCATAAGCTCACAGATGCTCAGCTAAAGAAGGCGCAAGAAGACAACAATTTGAAGGATTTGAAGGCAAAGAACCTTCTGTATCAAGCGATTGAACGAGAAGTGTTGGAGACGATTCTTGACAGAAGCTCTGCAAGAGCAATTTGGAATTCCATGAAGCAGAAATTCCAAGGTTCAACAAGAGTGAAGAGAGCTCAATTGCAGTCCTTGAGATGCGATTTTGAAGTTCTTCGTATGAAAGAAGGAGAGACTGTGAATGCCTATTTTTCTAGGGTTTTGTCTATAGCTAACAGGATGAAGGCTCATGGAGAAAATTTGAATGAGACCATGATCACAGAGAAGATTCTTCGCTCGATGACTCAGAAATTTAACTATGTGGTATGTTCGATTGAGGAATCAAACAACATGACCACAATGACTATAGACGAATTGCAGAGCAGTCTGCTAGTACATGAACAACGCATGAAAAATCAAGTAGAAGAAGAACAAGTTCTCAAGGTGACTTATGAAGAAAGACCTGGAAGAGGTAGGGGACGAGTGAGCTGGAGAGGTGGACGTGGCAGGGGCAGACAAAGCTTCAACAAAGCCACTGTGGAATGCTATAAATGTCACAAACTAGGACATTTTCAGTATGAATGTCCTAGTTGGCAGAAGAGTGCAAATTATGCAGAAGTAGAAGAAGAGGAGGAACTACTGTTAATGGCGTATGTGCAAGAAAAATTGACTGACCAGGATGATGGGTGGTTCCTGGACTCAGGGTGTTCCAACCACATGACGGGGAATAAGAGCTGGTTCATTGAAATGGATGAGAAATTCAGGCGCACAGTCAAACTGGGTAATGGTGAAAAGATTATGGTGATGGGAAAGGGGATTATTAGACTGAAGATTGAAGGGTTAACACAAAGAATCAAGGATGTGTTCTTCATACCTAAGCTTAAGAACAGTTTGTTGAGCATCGGGCAGCTGCAAGAAAGAGGATTGGCCATTGTTATTAAGGACAATTGCTGCAAAATTTATCATCCTGAGAGGGGATTGATCATGCAAACACTTATGACAGCTAATAGAATGCTCATATTGCAAGCCACCATGATACCTCAAAGCATAATATGCTTGAAAACCAGTGAAGAAGAATCAGCAGATTTGTGGCACAGGCGCTATGGGCATGTGGGGAATAAAAGCCTTGAGGTTTTGGGGAATAAGCAACTGGTCAGGGGACTGCCTTCACTGCAAGCAAATGGTGGAATATGTACTGTGTGCCATCGTGGAAAGCAACATAGAACTAATATTCCCAAGAAGAGCCAATGGAGAGCCTCAAGGAGATTGCAGCTCATACATGCAGATTTATGTGGCCCAATTACACCAACCTCAAGCAGCTACAAGAGGTATATACTGTGCTTAATAGATGATTTCAGTAGAAAAGGGTGGATTTATCTTTTAGCTGAAAAAAGTGAAGCTTTTAGCATGTTTAAGGTGTTTAAAAGTTATGTAGAAAAGGAAGTAGAGAGTGAAATATGTTGTTTAAGAACAGACCGAGGAGGTGAATTTACCTCCAAAGAATTCAATGATTTTTGTGTTAAGAATGGTATTAAAAGGCAACTTACGGCTGCCTACACTCCTCAACAGAATGGAGTGGCAGAACGTAAAAATAGAACCCTATTAAACATGGTTAGATGTTTGTTAGCCGAAATGAAAATGCCAAAACTGTTTTGGCCTGAGGCTACAAAATGGGGAATACATGTTCTAAATAGAAGCCCTACTGTGGCTTTGAAAGAAATGACTCCTGAAGAATGTTGGAGTGGAGTTAAGCCTAATGTTGACTACTTTAGGGTCTTTGGTTGTGTTGCACATGTGCATGTATCGGATAGAGGAAGAACAAAGCTAGATGAGAGAAGTCATGAATGTGTTTTTGTGGGGGTAAGTGAAGAAACCAAAGCCTATAGGCTGTATGATCCCAAAACTAATAGGGTAATTGTTAGTAGGGATGTGGTGTGTGATGAAAGTGTAGGCTGGGATTGGGAAATTAGTGATGATAATGTGAGAAATGATGTGTTTAGTTGGGTTGATGATCTTAATGGAGAAATTAGTGATTATGATGAGGAATCTGTGGAGGAAGATAGAGATGAAACTGGACTAGAACCGAGAGATGAAACACTGGAAATTGAAGGGTTAACTGGACTAGAACCGAGAGATGAAACTGGACCAGAACCGAGAGATGAAACACTGGAAATTGAAGATGATGGTCAGATTCCAGAACAACTTGGGAACCTAGGTAATGCATTAGAGCAGATTGATAATGGCTCATCTGAGATGACTGGGAATGATGTTGTGGATGAAGCAAAGGGAAGATTGAGAAAAACACCTAGGTGGATGGATGATTATGTGCAAGAGGCAGTAGTTGATGAAGAAGATACATGTTTTATGGTGACTGATGATCCAGTTTATTTTGAGGAAGCTGTAACACAAAAGAAATGGAGAGATGCAATGGACTTAGAAATAGAGGCCATTGAAAAGAATAAAACCTGGGAACTAGTGAATCCACCAAATGGGGTCAAGAAAATTGGTGTTAAATGGATTTACAAAACAAAATTAAATGAGAAGGGAGAGGTGGATAAATGCAAAGCACGCCTAGTGGTAAAAGGCTATGCTCAGTGATATGGAATTGACTACAGTGAAGTGTTTGCACCTGTAGCTCGATGGGATACCATAAGACTTCTCTTGGCAGTAGCAGCTCAAAGGGGTTGGGTTGTATTTCAGCTAGACGTTGAAAGTGCTTTTCTAAATAGGGAATTGACAGAGGCAGTATATGTGGAACAACCAGAAGGGTATGTTCGGAAAAAAGAAGAGCATAAAGTTTTGAAGTTGAGAAAGGCTCTTTATGGATTGAAACAGGCTCCAAGAGCATGGTACAGTAAGATTGAGAGTTTCTTCATCAGAAATGGATTTGAAAAATGCAGCCATGAACACACATTGTTTCTAAAGCATGAAGGTGAAGGTAAATGCTTAATAATCAGTCTTTATGTAGATGATTTGATTTACACAGGTAATAATGTGAAAATGTGTGAAGAATTCAAGTATTCTACAGAAGAAATGCAGGGGGTACTGAGAAAGAGTTCTCAGGTATGTGATGGGAACTAAAGATTTGGGAGTATTCTACAGAAGAAATGCAGGGGGTACTGAGAATGAACTAGAAGTGTACACTGACAGTGACTATGCGGGGGATGTAGAAGATAGAAGAAGTACCTCAGGGTATGTATTTCTGTTGAGTGGAGGTGCTGTTGCATGGAGCTCAAAGAAGCAACCAATAGTCACTCTTTCTACCACTGAAGCCGAATATGTGGCAGCTGCTGCATGTGCTTGTCATAGCATATGGATGAAGAGAATACTTGACAGCATTGGATCATTCACCTGTACAAGTGTGAAAATTCATTGTGATAACAGTTCTACTATAAAACTGTCAAAGAATCCCATTCTCCATGGAAGAACTAAACATATAGATGTAAAGTTTCACTTCTTACGAGAGTTAGTGAAGGAAGGAACTGTAGAGTTGATTTTCTGTGGAACTAAGGAGCAGATAGCAGACATTATGACGAAACCTTTGAAGCTGGAATCATTTGTCAAGATGCGCAGCATGCTGGGAGTACAAGGTATGGAAGACTTAAACTGAATTAAATTGAATTGTTTCAGCAAGTTCAGTTTAGGGGAGGCTTTGTTAGCACTATTAATATTCTGTTACAGTGGCTATTAGTTTGTTATTTGTTATCAATTTGTTTTTTTTGTTTTACTTTTATATACCAGAATCTTCGACATGTGGAGATGTGGTGATTTCAATTGTATTGGCTATATAAGCCACAACTTCACTTTATACGATATTGAGAAATACCATTGAGAAATAACAAATGGGTCCTGACTTTCGAGTTAAAGAGGGGTACATCACTTTAAAATTTCCTCTACGTTTTATTTTTGAATTTGAGCAGTGGTGTTTTTTACAAGGTTTGTTGTATAAAAAGTATAAGAAAATTTTTTAGGAGGTTTAATATACTTGTGCCATTTACGTGTTGATTACATAATTGATTGATTTACTTATAAATTAAGCCATTTATGTGTTGCGATTTTTAGCCACACATACTGAGTGTCGGAGGTAAAATGAATTCTGGGTAACAGTAGTCTAGCTAAGGTCTTCAGCCTTGAGAAATTAGATTGGCTCTCAAAACTTTAGTTAGTGGTTTAGGAGATATAATTATGTGAGATTCTGTTTAAGTGAAAATGAATGAAAGTTTCTCAACCCAGTGTCAATCAGATGTATTTCTAGGTAATAAAAAGTTTCTTAATTGATTGTTTGTGTTTGTAGATATGAAGGGCAGATTTCTGGGAAAAACATTGAAACTTGGAAAATTGGTGGTGACAAGCAATTCAGGCATGCTCTTTCTTGACCTTTTTCCATATTAAACCTGGTAATAGTGTCATGTAATTTCAAGCTTAGGATGAGTTCCAGAAGTAACTTGGATGATGCACATTTTTGTTAACACAGTTCGTAACTAAAATCCTTTGGATCTCAGAATTTGCGTCTGCTTTCTGCCAAGTTCAATGGCACATCAACTGTAATTTATTATGTTAAACTCGGGTCTTTGACAAGCTTGTAATGCTATTAATCATAGAACTTCGATAGACTACAAAATGGAAGTCCTCATGGTGTAAATACTATTCCCTCAAGAAAATTGCTTGGTCTATGCTTATCGAGAGCCAATCAAAGAAACTGTTTTTTTTTTTTTTTTTTTGTGAATGAAGGATTTCGTTTATGAAAACCAACGGGACAGGGACTCGAACCTGCCACAGAGCTGATACAAAGAATCAAAGAATGGCCTTTGATACTATAATCAATATAAATCTGAACCTCTGCGTCTACTACAGATTCAGATTTTGACAGAGAATGGGATGCTTTTTAATCTCGTTTGTCCTTCCTTCATTTATTAACTTTGACAATAAGTAATCGGTGAAGGGTTGGAAATCAAATCGCAGTCTTTACGGGAATTGCATGCTTAATCTCTTAACAAAAAGAAAAGAAAAGGACCCTTTAAAGTGGTTTGACAATCAAAATCTTTCTCCTTATTCTCAATCAATAATCAATATTTGTTTCTCCTTAGACGCCCTACTGATCTTTAAGTTGTTGTTTTTTTGGCAATTAAGTAAATAATTTGGGAAGTGTTCAATCAACATCACGCCAAGGAAGGCTAAAAATAAAACTATGGAGATAAGACTTTTTTTCTTTTATAGAGCTAAGAAAAACAAACTTAAGCAAGTATTTTACAGTTAATATGCAATTGGGGTGGGAAGGAAGGGATGACTAAGAGGATATGGCAACCCCAATGGTTGGTTTGCTCCTCAAATCCTCGCCTTTGGAGAGGGTTTTCAATGGTGGTCAGGGATATTTGGTGACTCTCCTCACAATCTCCGTCGGTGCTCACCTCTGTCAATAGTCAACTGTACGATCTACCTCTACTTGTTTTCTATTACCAGTTATTGAATGTCCATCTTTCCAGAGGAACCTTCTCATCTGCAACTTCTCGACACGTTTTATTCTACGTACAATCCCTTTCAGCCATGTTTATTTAGCAGCATCAAACAAGCAAGTGACAAAATTGTTACGGAAAAGGATTTTCATATAAGAACCCAAATTCATACATCGTTACGGAATGATTGTTTATGATATAGATTGTCTCTCTAATACATTTATAACTTCTTAATAGAATAGAAACTGATCTTTACGAGGTAGAAAAATCAGAATCCTAAATAGAAGGAACAGGACATAACATCTAAAACCAAGATGAAAATCTAAGAAAAAATTGCAAGAAAATAATTAACAAAATTAGTACAAACAACATCTTCGGTGTTTAAGTGGATGGATGCCTTCTTTTTCAGCCACAACTTTGGCAGCATAAAGAAGTTGGCCCAACACCTCCACATGTCCTGCTTCCCCCTCATAAAAAGGAAAAATCCTTGCATGTTTTGTTTATTTGCATAAAGTCATTTCCATAAAGTAGCTACCATTTTAGATTAGAAAGCTGTAAAGTCATTTCCATAAAGTAAAATTTCCAACACGCTCATTGTAAGAAGATGCAGATGATATTAAGACTTCTAGCCAAATCCTTGCATGTTTTGTTTATTTGCAGTTACATTTGAAAGGGAGAAGAAATAAGGAGAGTGTATGGCACATTATGTCAAGCAGAAGAAACACCTCCAAGTCAACAGTATTCCATGTGAAGGAAAGCAAGTATAAACTGGTCATTAAAGAATAGGAACACTCCAAGTGGATCTTTAGAACATCATCCAAATAAGCAAGAACATCAATTACTATCTATCTATCCTCACTGAAACTACGACACATGGATCCTAAGCTACAACCTACACAACTTCTTGTTTCAAATAAGTTTCTTTTCATAATCTAGAAACAATGCAAGTTTCAGCAAATTCAAGTTCTATAAATAAAGCATTCAACCGATCCAACAATTAGGCTTTCACTGAACAGTCACTTTCAAAGCATGGTTCTTTACACTGATTATGGGATCAACCGATTTCCATCGAAACCAAATTTCTATACTACAAACCATGACAATATAACTGCAACCAACATATAAACCAAATCCTTAAAAAACTTTCAAAATCATGCAAAGAAGAAAAAGAAGTCTCTCTGCCCGGTTTTTAATAACGGTATCATCCTTCTAACTCGAACAATAAGGCAACATTAAATCCAAACCAAAACATAATAATTAAGACCCCCTACTCTGATTTTCATGAATAGCTAAAAAACCAATACTTTTTAAACTATGAATTGACATAAACCATCAACACATAGGTTATTGAAAGCAAGCAATAAGATTTACTCCATTCCATACAAAGGAAAAAAAATCATTCAAAATACCTTTGAGAGAGTCGGTGATGAAAAAACTTGATGGAATTGAAACTAAAGGCAGCACTTTGTGATATTTTCACATTTGAAAATGCCCTTTGCGTTACTGCATAGTTCTTGTTTATATACAATATTAAACACAACCCACAAATTGTTAAAGTTTATTTATTTAATTCATTGTTTTATTTAATTATTTATTTTATGTTGATTTAGTCATAATGGACCTAGTCTTTAGGATGTGCTTAGGTGGCTAAGAGAGTGGTGATTGTGTTGCTAGAATCATGGGTTAGTGGGTTAATGGTGATGTGGGTTAGTGGGTTCATTATGCACTTTGTAATGCCTATTTATAGGCTCTTTATCTTTAATTGAATATTAAGCCAAGCATTTATTTTTCTACTATCACTGGTATCAGAGCCTAAACACCCTAAAATTCCCTAATCCTTTTTGTCAGCAGACGAGAGAGAGAGCCAAAATAATCCAACCGACCTGTCACTCCTACTCTTACAATACAAGCCACACCAACCAACCGACCTGTCGCTCCTGCACTTTCACAATCGAGAGAAAGAACCAAAAATCCCAAATCCTCCAAAACTTTCCATCATGACCAGCCGAGAGAAACCCATCCCAATCTTTTTCAAATCCCAGTCACGTGAGCTGCAGAGACCCGAGAGAAACCCACTCAAATTCCATCAAATTCCGTTTTCATCGTGAGCAGCCAAGAGAGTAGCGAGAGAAACCCACCTAATTCCAAACTTTCTCAAATCGTGACCAGACGAAAGTCCCTCCATTTTTCATCGTGAGCAGACGAGAGAATCAAAATTTCAACCATTTTTCTTCACTCATTTCTCAGACGCACAAGTACATCAATGGCAGAATCAACCTTTGTTCAAGCAGCCATCCCACGTTTTGATGGTCACTATGACCATTGGAGCATGCTGATGGAGAATTTCCTTCGGTCCAAGGAGTATTGGCCGATTGTTGAAGCTGGAATTGAAGCTCCAGCAGTGACTGCAGTCTTGACCGAGGTTCAAAAAACAGAGCTGGAAGGGAGAAAGCTCAAGGATTTGAAGGCGAAAAATTATTTATTTCAAGCAATTGAACGTCCCATTTTGGAAACAATTCTTTGCAAAGAAACTTCCAAAGACATATGGGACTCCATGAAGCTGAAATATCAAGGATCAACAAGGGTGAAGCGTGCACAACTTCAAGCCTTGCGACGGGATTTTGAGACTCTGCAAATGCAAATTGGTGAGCCAGTAACCAATTATTGTTCCAGGACAATGGAGATATGCAACAAGATGAGGTTTCACGGTGAGAAGATGGATGATACTGTGATTGTTGAAAAAATATTACGTTCACTGTCACCAAAATTTGATTATGTAGCTTGTTCAATCGAAGAGTCCAGAGATGTTGAAAAACTCTCCATTGATGAGCTGCAGAGCTCCCTACTTGTGCATGAGCAGAAAATGTTGAGGGGCTCACATACAAATGAGCAGGCCCTAAAAGCTACAAACTATTCTCATTCCTCAAATTTTCGAGCGAGAGGCAGAGATGGGAACCGAGACAGATTTAGGGCTGGTGATAATTTCGGTAGAGGCAGGGGACAGTTTAGGGGTGTTGAGGGGAACCGAGGCAATTTTAGGGGTGTTGAGGGGCAAAACAGAGGCAAAGGTGACAAGTCTAAAATCGAATGTTTTCGATGTCACAAGTTTGGGCATTTCCGATCCGAATGTTATGCCGGGATAAACAATGACAAAGCTGAGATGTCACATTTTTGCCGAGAGAAGGGAAGAGGAAACTCGCTAATGGTCGTGGAGACAACCCGAAGCGCAGCGGGGGTCTCGGGGAGACAACCCGAGCGCAGCAGGGGTCTCGGGAGCAGCAGCGAGGGTCTGAAATTTGGTTTGTGGATACGGGCTGCAGCAATCACATGTGTGGGTGTAAGTCTTCTTTTATTTACTTAAATGAAGATTTTTAATTCGACAAGTAAGTTTTGGTGATAACTCTACTGTGAATGCATTAGGAAAGGGTGATATTGAGATTAGAACCAAGAATGGTTTTGTAGAAACAATTTCGATGTGCTTTATGTGCTCGATTTGAAAAGCAATTTATTGAGTGCTGGTCAATTGCAAGAGAAGGGGTATGAGATGACTATAAAGAATGGTGTTTGTGAAATTTATGATCCTTTGAGAGGGTCAATTGCTGTAGTGAAAATGAGTAGGAATAGGCTGTTTCCATTAGAAATTGTGATATCACAGCCCTGTTTTATTGCTGAAATTGAGAACCCAACATGGCTTTGGCATTTCCGATATGGCCATTTGAATTTTAGTGGCCTAAAAACTCTTCAGCAGAAGAATATGGTGAAAGGTCTTCCTGAAATTGATATTCCTTCACAAGTATGTGAAGATTGTGTTGTTAGCAAACAACATCGTTCTCCATTCCCTCAAGGCAAATCATGGAGAGCAAAGCATGCTCTTGAACTAGTGCATTCGGACATTTGTGGACCGATTAGTCCATCTTCCAATGGAGGTAAAAAGTATCTAATCACCTTCATTGACGATTTTACTCGGAAGACATGGGTTTATTTTTTACAGCACAAGGCGGAAGCTTTTTATGTGTTTCAAAGCTTTAAAGCTAAAGCTGAAAATGAGGCGGGGAAGCTCATTAAGACTCTTCGAACAGACCGTGGTGGTGAATTTTGTTCAACTGAATTTGATGTCTTTTGTGAAGAGCATGGTATTCGCAAGGAACTCACAGCTAGCTACACACCACAGCAGAATGGTGTATCCGAAAGAAAAAACAGAACAATCCTCAACATGGTGAGGAGCCTGCTAGCTAGAGGAAAAATCCCAAAGGAATTTTGGCCGGAAGCAATAAATTGGAGTATTCATGTGCTGAATAGAAGCCCTACTTTTTCGAGTCCCGGAACATGACACTCGAAGAAGCATGGAGTGGGAGGAAACCCAATGTTGAGTATTTCAGAATTTTTGGGTGCATAGCCTATGCACATGTCCCGGATGAGAAGAGAAAGAAGCTAGATGATAAGGGTGAAAGGTGTGTGTTTCTCGGCATGAGTGAGTGCTCCAAGGCATATAAATTGTACAATCCTCTTACAAAAAGGATTGTGACCAGCCGTGATGTTGTGTTTGATGAAGTGAAAACTTGGGATTGGGATAGACAGCAGCCTATACATGCTGATTTGGAAATGGACACTGATTTGGAGCCAGCAGTAGCAGCCATTTTGCAGCAGCCTTGCTCAGAAACAGCTGCTGAAATTCACTCAACAACGAGGGAGCAGTTGCTGGAAATTTTCCACCCACGGCGGTAGCTCCCTGTTGCAGCAGCTCCACCTTGTCCTCGTATCCGTAAAAGGCCTACTTGGATGGAAGATTATGAGGTAAATGGAATTGAAGATCCACATACCTATTTTTGCTTTGTTTGCGGATTGTGATCCTATGACCTTTGAAAGTCTTTGTCAAAGAAGAAAAAATGGAGAAAAGCAATGGATGATGAAATTGATGCCATTGAAAGAAGCAAGCACATTGATGTGAGATACTACTTCTTGCGAGATCTCAATAATGATGGCATGATCAATCTAATTTATTGCCGAAGTGAAGATCAAGTTGCTGACATACAAACCAAACCTCTTAAATAAGCTGCATTTGTGAAATTGCGTGGTTTACTTGGAATGTGTTCGCAATCAGCAGTAACTAAGAGCATTGAAGAAGGATGATTTCTTTTAAACTGATATCTGCAGATTTCAGTTTAAGGGAGGGTGTTAAAGTTTATTTATTTAATTCATTGTTTTATTTAATTATTTATTTTATGTTGATTTAGTCATAATGGACCTAGTCTTTAGGATGTGCTTAGGTGGCTAAGAGAGTGGTGATTGTGTTGCTAGAATCATGGGTTAGTGGGTTAATGGTGATGTGGGTTAGTGGGTTCATTATGCACTTTGTAATGCCTATTTATAGGCTCTTTATCTTTAATTGAATATTAAGCCAAGCATTTATTTTTCTACTATCACAAATTGCATGGCATTCAAAGGTGTAAAAAAGACATACATAGAGAGAAAGAGTACCTAAGCAGGCTGAAAGAACCAATTGCAGCCATGGTTAGCAGTAAAATAAAGCACCTTCGCAAAGTGAGGTGTTATATAGTCCTTGAGGGGTATAATCTAGACAACTATTGTACTTTCACTGACCTGACAGTATAATCTGGACCATCAAAGGATGGTGGGCAAACCAATGGATGCATTTGACGAACGGTTGCTACAACTTGTAAAGCTGGATGCTTGATGCATAAAGCCACCAACGCTTAATGGTGCTTGTGCTTCCTCTATTCTCATATTTATCCTATTTAGTCCCTTAACTTTTATTTGCTCTAATGACATCTCTTATTTTCTATTTTATAATTATTTGATCGGTTGATGTCTTAAAATCTCACCTCAAAGGAAAGGAGGCATCTAGTGTATAAATCTCAACAATCTTTATAGTGGAGTTGTTGTCTGATATCTGTCACTAACATTTCATATTTTCTATCAAATGTTATTTAAGCTCTATTTGAAGTGTTATTAAAAATAGTTTTGAAAATATGTTTATACTGATTTTAGATGGTTTGATGTGAAAATATCTAATTATTTTTAAGAAAATGTATCAAATTAATATTTTTTAATTAAAAAATACTTTTACAAAAACAATCGCCCTGCTTTAAAAACTGATTTTATAAGGCATCATTTATTTGCACCTTTCTTTTGATGGGATTTAGCTTGTTCACACCGCAACAAAATTACAAAATAGAGAATAGAAGGATGACACCAATACAAATTAGAATATAGAAACCACAATAATAAGAAAATGAAAGTAGAGGGACTAAACGCACGTTAACCCAAGCCATCAATTTTATCTGGTTAATATTAAAAGAGAAACAGAGGGAAGGGATGCGGAAGCACATAAAAGATGGCAAATTTTGTTTTGAGACTTCCAGCAACCAGCTTCAGGAGCTTCTCTATTTCAGCTTCATCAAATGGTAATCTTTCTGTCATTAGAAATTTTTAATTTTCCATCTCTCTATATTTTAAGAACTATTTATTTCTGTAATTGAGGTGTCTGCAATATTCAGGGGCTGTTCCAGGGACAAGTAGTAGTACACAAAATGGAGGGCCAGTGATCTTAGAGTTGCCACTTGATAAGATAAGGAGGCCATTGATGAGAACCAGAGCTAATGATCAAAATAAGGTGAAAGAACTCATGGATAGTATCAAAGAAATTGGTCTTCAAGTACCTGTAAGAATCTTGTGTCTTTTGTAATACATGCTTGCTGTATTCATTTGGTTTCTGGGTTGCTGCTACTTGAATACTTCATTTTATTTTTAATTTTTGATTCATTGCCTGTCTCAATTTTATTTTTTGTTTGGTTGGTAAGTATATTTGAGGAAATGCGTACAAGCGGTAGAAATTATGTGACATTTAGGTGGAGTAACATGACAGGATATAGACTTAGAAGATTAAATTTCTTTCATTTTAGAAACATGAATGGATGAATGAATGAAATTAAGTATTCTGGTGTCTCCCATAGTTATGGATTTTCTTGATCATTGTTTGGGTCTGAGTCTTTGAGGGATTTGATTTATAACAACCCCGTTATCCTTCATTCTTGGACGTGTCAAGTATGTTGCTGTCAGTAAAAAAGATAAAAGGAGGGGAAAAGGTTATGAATTTTGAGAACAATAAACTTGAGTTGTTTGAGTTTTGTGTATTATTTAGATTTTAGGCCATGTCATATTTATCTGTATCGCACTTTATTTACGAATGAAAGGCCAATCTCCTTCAAGTCATTGATTTGTATGTCTGGGAAGATTGAAGGCTACTTCCAGATATGTATGGAAAAGCAACCTATTCTCTCTTGAAGTCCGACTTCTCTGTACTATCAAATGGCTGATTTTATCGAAACAAAACTCGCAGGATGAAACTTGGGAAAGCTTGAGATCGTGTGGTGAATACACACAAATCACAGAGTTCATGTTTTTGGATCATTAAATTGAGTTTTATGGTAAATAAGAGTACAAAAATGGTGGCCAAGGTAGATAGTCTCGTTACAGTTGTATCTTTCCTTTGAAGATGAGAATAATGAGTTGCATCTTATTCATTCTTCAATGGATTTCTTATTGTTGATTGAGGAAAAGAAAGAAATGGACACATTGAAGTGCCCTTTAGTCCTCTCGTTAATCTAGTGCTAGATCAAGAGATGTAGATCAGCTTCTTTAAGTTTGACTTCTCTTCTCTCAACTTCTCAATTCGAATGGCGTGTGTTCCAAAGAAGCTTTGTTGCCTTAATGTCAAATTCGTCGTGCCATCACTGACCTTTGTAATACATTTATACAGGTGTTACAGTTTATAGATTTTATCAATCTAATAAGGTCTTGCACAAGCTTCTACTATGACTCTAATATTTTCGCATTCTGCTTTTTTCCCCTTACATTTCTAAGCTATATTGGTGCCTTTGGCCACCTAAAGGATGCAGCTGCATTCCCTGCACATGATGAATGAGCAATGAAAGTTTTTCACCAGATTCACTTCCCGTTTATATCCTTCTGTGTCTGAGCATTCAGTATTGGTTCTGTTTACATTCCAAGGGACAGATGTGTCATCTTATTTGCCTAAATCTCTCTAATCAAGTCTCCACTCTGTAGAAATTTTCATCTCCTTCTCGGTTTGGTTGCAGTGGACAAAATATAGCAAAATACACATGCTTTTATACATATGCCTGTTTGTTTCCAATAACCATGGTGGGGGAACTCAAGGGAGAGAGGATACTAATGGAGTGGTGAAGATTCTCTCTTTTTTTTAGTATTTTTGGCTTAGAAAATACATTTTTTAATAACTTATTTTTTATATCAATACACAGTAAATAGGTTCTCTGTGTGATCATGAATGGATCCTCATCCCCAGATATGTTTTGTCTTAACAGCTCGGATTATAATATTGTATTTGTTTACTTACTAATGCCGTCATGTCTTGTATTAACAACTCTTTAACTACTCCATTTTTCTCTGATCTACTTTCTCTGCGTGCTAGCTAAAGCTATCTGTTTATCAGTCTCAACGCTCGTGATATTGATTAGTAGCAGAGATAGTGGGAGATGAATTTGATGGGTTGGTGGCGTAGGCCACATGTAGAGATTTAAGAGGTGGATACATACACTTATCCCTTAATCACACCCCATTTTATTAAACACTATAAATCCAATCATTTTGGCTTAATCTCTAAGTCAAGTATGTTCTCATAATCCAATTTTCAGAAGCCTACCATACTGTAAAATCATCACCAATTCCCTGCCCCCTCCAAGTATAGCACAAGTGTAGATAACTTATTTAAAACTATAGGTTGACAAACTCGGTTTGGCTTTCAGACTGGATCTGACTCGGGTTAAGTTTTTAGTTGAACTGGATGTATATATTATCTTATGTTACATGCAGGCATGAATGTAGATGACTTGTATAAGACTATAGTTATTAAATCTGTGCCCTGCGAGGTGATATGAAAAATCCAGATTATGATAGATGTTAAATTTGTAGCTAAGTTAAATACTACATTGACTTAGTAAAATTGGATTGATCTGACCGAGTTTTTATAATTATCTAGTTGACCCAACAAAACTGGATGAATAGTTTAGTGATTTTTTTTCAAATTATATCCTGAATTAGATCTTAAAACTATATACAAGCTGATATTTACATTCTAATTTTCATATTTATAATAATAAAAAAAACCTTGATATTGAACAACAATTAAGATTTGTTTTCAGGTTCAATATCAAGGGTTTTTTTTTTAAAAAAAAAAAGGTGGTTGTGTTGTAAATTAAAAGTCTATCAAATAACAACTTGATATATGGCATGATAAATTATATAAATAGTAACTTGAACCACTAGTTCAAATATAGGGATAGAACATTACAAGAAAAATAATGCAATTTCACACTTTTTTTTGTTTTTTTTTAATTATCTTTTGGCATCATTACTGTGGACATTGACTAAAACCCTAACCTATCAATTTTATTTTGAAAACTGTATAAATTTGGAACTTTATATCACCGTCGTGACCATTATCATTTAAATAGGCTACCTTAAAAGGAAACTAAATGGACCTTGCAAATGATCTAGTTCACCAGCTTAAAAATATGGACCCTTTCACCATAGGATTAACATTTATTTTTTATCCTTTATTTTTGGATCAGATTAATTAAGATATGATTAATATTGTCACATGTAAATAAGCAATTAATTAATATTTTCTGTTTGATTTCAACACCGAGAGTGACAGACATGTGAAGGATTTTGATTCTATCAAATGAAATTGATATCTAGTTAGAAGAATTAGAGATAGCTGAGATGAATGTATTGCTCTGAAAAGAGAAGAAAATTATTCAAAAACTATTTTAGAATACATTTATTTTTATGTTCATGATTTATTTCCTTCAACTAAATACATTTTTATTTTTTATGTATCATTCTCTTTCATTCTTGGACACTAAACAAGCTCATCTTTTAGAATTAAGCAAGTACATCATGGTTGTCATACCTTGATCTAGGAATTGATTCAAAAAATAGTTTTGATGATCAAGTCAAGGAGTCAATTTATGAATTATCTAGCTATCTGTTTTATTAAAAAAATATAGTTTTTTTTCTTTATTATTAGTCCAATTAGAATTGATTGTAGATCATAGAAAACTCGACAAGGTTAAACAAGTCTTGCCGAATCAATATCTTGTTTAATTCAATTAAAAACTTCATCTAAATCATAATATAATTCAACCAAAATGATAGGTTGATTAGAGAATAATTAAGGATTTTGGCAAAAAAAAAAAAAACATAATAAAAAAACATAATATAAAACCTATCATTTTAGACTTGCATAACACCTATTGACCAAAAGCATAAAAGGGTGACTTTCTCTATATAGCAATAAACATAATATTAATATGAATTTACTCTAGGCAAGAAATTCTTATTTTTTTATCACTTTCAAAAATAAATTAAATCTTCTTTTTTGTTCAAGAATTGTGCACCACCCCTATTTATTTTTTTTCAAATAAGCAAAATTTTGTTTGGTATATGAAAAATCCCATACATCTATCTAGTTGGTGTGTATTTAGATGAAAAATAAGCTTGTTATATAAAAAATTGTTATATTTATGAGTTGAGAATCTAAATTATTGATTTGACCGATTAATTATAGTTAACTCATTATTTTTAGATCATTTTTTTTATCTTGAATTTTACTCAACATTTCTTTGGGTCCCTATCATAAAAAAATCTCTATATAAATCTATATATTTTTTTATTTTTTATTAATTTTTTTTCTATAAAAATTCATGCTAAATAAGCTATTACATTGTTTTCTATTTTAAAATAAGTGAAACACCAATCAAATAAGTATTATAATATTGAGTTTATTTGATATTGTGGTAGTGAGTGTTTTTTAATTTTTTTAAATATTTTTAATATTAATATATTAAAAATAATTTTAAAAAATATAAAAAAAATTAAAATTTTAAAAAAATCCTCTTAAAACACAAAAAATAACTCTACACTCCCGCCAATCATGCTGTATTTTTATTACATACGTGCATACCACCATCACAACAGCATCTCCACATCAGAAAACCAAAGAAAAATAAAATAAATGGACCACCTGTCTGGCTATTTTATTTTTATTAATCAACTAATTAAATCCTCATTTATATGCCTTTATTATTATTAAAAATAATAATATTAAATCTGCTTTCCAATTTTTCTTTCTCCATTAAAATACAAAACACAACCACACAGCTCTCCTCCTCCTTCTCCTACCCCCAGCTCTCTCTCTAAAACCCTCTCCTCCTCCTCTTCCAAAGATTCAGATCTGAAGCTCACGACAGCACGACAGTGTTAACTCCACTCTCTAGTTTTCCATCTCTGTAAGCTTTCTCCCTTCTTCCTCCTCTAAAGACTCTGCTCCAATTCTTAGATATGAGAGCCGTGGTTTGCATTTCGAAATTTTTTAGCTTGTTTTTTTTCTCAATATTTGCTCATTAAACCTAAAAGAGTTTGCGAAGCTACTGACTTTGCACTAATCTTGATTTCTGGCTGCATTTTGCTGTTTTGTCTAGAGTGTTTGTGTTTTGTTTGGTTGCTTAGATTATTTACACATTCGTTCTTTCTTTAAATTGCTTTTTCAAAACTTAAGGTGGTAAGGCAAAATGAAAAATCAATGTTTTTATTTAGCTGATAGTATAACGCTTTTTGGGTGTTGCTGATATTATTATTTTTGGAGAGGTCATGTTTGGTTTGTATCGGAAAAAAGTGAAAATTGTTCTCCAGTGGATTTTATTTTTCTACTGAATTAGAATTTTGATAAACAATAGCTTAATTGCGTAGCATGGATGGTTAGAAGTTAAAACTGATAGAGAAGTAAAATAGGAGAATCCATTTCCGTCTTTTTTTTTCCTTCTTTGTAAATGAGTTTTTTGTTATTTTTAATTTTGAGTTTCTTGGATACCTAACTAAACTCTTTTTTTGTTAAGATATTTAATGCTGTTACTAATTTTGGGCAGGTCAGGTCAGGTTGCTTGTGATATTGAAGTAATAGTTTTATATTTATTCACACTTTATTTTAAAAGCGAAGAATACCTTAAAAAGATTTTATTTTTATACTGGGTGTTAAATGGTGATTGGTGAGTACATTAATATTTAAAATTTTGAAATAAAAAATGGATAATTTTATAATTTGGAAGATAAAACCTGATAGGAAAAAAAGGGGCAGAATTCACTACTGTTTTAGATGTTCGTTGATGGGATTTTAAACCTAACCTGCAGGGACTTGTGGTGGAGTTGATATAGCTAATTAATTAATGGCAAAGTCACGGCAACATTATTCAACACACAATGCATCTCTTTCACCCACTGGTGTAAGATCAAAGGGAATGGGAGGGTCCATCAAGATGGACTGAGTATTTGGGTCCTGATTTGAATTCGCCAATGGCATCAAGGTTGTCTAGGAATAAGGTAGGTTCGGATGGACAAGTTCAGAGTTTGGGTGGCGGATCTCATAAGGGGTTTGAATTTGCAATGGGTAGTTCAACTTACTGAAGTAGCTGAAGGTCTTATGGCGAAAATGTATAGATTGAATCAAATTTTGGATTTCCCGGATCCAGTTGGTCACGTGTTTTCAGAATCGTTTTGGAAAGCGGGTGTGTTCCCGAATTATCCGAGGATTTGCTTATTGCTTTCTAAAAAATTTCCGGAGCATTTCAGTAAATTGCAGCTTGAAAGAGTAAGAATTTCTGTATTCTGTTAGAAGAAATGTTGTTTTGTCTTGTTGGCTGATAATTTAGTTCCTTAACTTGTGGAAAACTGGTGCAGGTTGACAAGGTTGCTTTGGATGCTTTGAATGATGGTGCAGAAGTTCATTTGCAGAGTCTGGAGCCTTGGGTTCAGGTATTGACATGGTTTTCTGTGCACCTTTTTCTATTATGTTCATGTAAAATGCTCAAGATCTCAGATGATCATTACTTTTAGTGATTACTTTTGGAGATTTAGGACTAGGTCTTTGTGGCTGATTAAACCTGTCATTATTAAACATGTGCTGGTTAATGTATGAAGGCATTCAACTCTATAAAGAATAGCTTTTGTCTCAATGACTGGGTATTCAAGTGCTCTTCTTAATAATCATGATTGCTAAAGGAAGAACATGCTGGAAGCAACATGTTCATGTTTTAACAATTGAAAGTCTATTTCAATAGGTGTTGACAACCATATTTATAATCTGATGCTTGAACTCATCAGGCTGTGTATCATACAACAAATCTTATAAGATTCAAACGCAGGGTAAGTACTAATTAGGAACTATGGTTTCTGCCACTTAGTTGCTCAGTCTTGCCTTGGTACAAATTACCAGTAAGTTAAGCCCAGTTTGAATTTTTGCTGGAGCCTTAATATTACTGTAGCCCGACCTCTTGAATCTTTTCTTAGCATCCTAACTGGGCTTGATAAAGTCACAACAGACCTGGCAATCGAGTGACGAGAGATGTATCACCTGCATGGCTCTGCTGTAGCAGATATATCATGCTTGGCCCTAAAAGTGAGAACCTTGCTAAGTTGCTAGTGTATGGAGATAATTTGATGGTGTTTATTCAGTTAAATTCTGTTATGTATTAGGCCCAAGAATTTTTGATAAACTATAGTATAATGATACCTGATTTCATAATGAAGTGCAGTTCAATTGAGGTAAAACCTTAAAACTATCTTTATGTTAATATAATGCCCCTAGTAGGAAATTGGAAGCCTTTTGTTTCACTTGTGGACAATAGGACACAGTTGATGCATTTTAAAGACTGATTTACCATCAATAATTTGTTCTGTGCACTGTGGAAATGATCACTTGAGGAAAAATGTAATACTACTGTTGGTATTATTTACCACTAAGTCATCTAACATTGCATGCAAACCAAGACGAAGTAATGATGAGGTTAACTTCAATTTTTTTTTGGTCTGAATCTGGAAGATAATCCTTGGAAATGAGAAAGGTCATTGAAGCAAAATGGGGACCGAAAGTCCTGCCAAGTACATGCAGTGGGATGGGACAGGTTGGATATGGTTGTGACTGACAATCAGTGACAGAAAATAGATTCTTTTTTTTTTGTGCGGCAAAATGTTTGCCCACTTCAGTACGTCTGCACTAACAAAGACAGAAAATGAGAGAACAGTAGACATTAAATTAGGTAAATTTAATAATGAGAAAGAACCCAGATATCCTATCACTTACCACTCAAAAGTGAGATGGAAAATCGTGTTCTTATTTAGATTATCTTAGAATCTAAATGATCAGCGCTGCAATTTTTTTAGTTACCATATTATGGGATATGTTTGTGAGGTTTGATTGTGTCATCTTTTCTTATTCTTCCTTCGCTGTTGCTAGTTTCAATGGTACATGTTTGGAATGGCTTGTGGTAGTTATAATGTTTGTTACCCAATATTTTGATTAAAAGGATTGTTTATAATTAACAACAAGAAATTGGCTACTTTCTGATCATTAGAGTTTGTAAATAAAGATTTATGGTCACTTGGTAATTGTTTGCTTTTGTGTGGCCAGTTACTTCTTGACCTGATGGCCTTCCGAGAACAAGCTCTTAGACTCATACTGGATTTAAGTAGTACTGTTATTACCTTGTTGGTGAGTATCAAATCTTCTCCTTCATCATGCAAAATGTATTCTGTTTGATACAAAGTGCAATCAATCATGCTCAATAGCTGAAGGATCCATATAACTTTGTCCTGTTAATAAATGTATGTATCATGCACTGGGATGTTAAATTGATCCTTTCCTTGTGTTCCTCCAGTTAATTTAGAAGAAGAGAAATAGTGGCTTGATTTGTTCATGGTATCTCTGATAACTTGGTGCAGTATTTTGCAGCCTCATCAGAACTCGCTTATACTGCATTCATTTATGGATCTCTTTTGTTCCTTCGTCCGTGTTAATCTTTTTCTGAGAAGGTAAATTGGGCTTTGTGTTCCCCTTATTTCTTCCTTCTCTCATGTAAATTTCCTGGGGTTTGTATCTTCTTATTTAATATGATGTGCATAAGCATACTTCGTATCTTGTTGACACCATTGAAGTTTGATGCTTCATACAGATACCAAGGAAAATGATGTTGCAAATGTATAACCTTCTGCATGCCATGTCAAGAAATGACAGAGATTGTGATTTCTATCATCGGTATGGAATACTTTTGAGTAGTGCAGTTATCTTTGTATGAAATGTTTTATGTTTCATCAGGTGAGAGATAACGCTGCATCCATGACTTCAACTTATTTTAATTTTTAAGTAAGCATGGTTAAATTTCATGACCATCATCTCATATGTGAGCAAAAGGGTTTCTACCATCTTCCTCCATTTGCTACCATTTTGTAGCAAAATGCTCATCTTTCCACATCAGCCACATCACATACATAAAGATGTGAAATGCTTGTGCTTAATCTAACAAAGTTGTTCCATGATTTTTTCCGCATTACCCGCGGCTATGTGAGGCATTTCTGAAGGGTTGGACCTCTTATAATAAATCACACCGTCCCATCTCATGGATAAACTTCTTATGAATAGATTGTTCTTATGAATAAACGCATGACAATTACAGATTACTAGAATTTGATACCCTTTGATGACACTATAAAAACATGGAGTAGCATGTGTATATGTGGGCTTTGGTTTTGAAGTTATCGCAGTAGCTTCTCTGCTTGGTATTATCTACATTGTGATGCCTAGTTTATTTTGCAGATTGAAACTGGGGGGAATCCAGGTGTCATTTTCAAGACACATCCTAACATGAACAAAGAATTATTTGCTAATGAAAACATTTTGGGGTTGAGGGATCCCACCAGACCTTTCCCCACTGGTCAAACCGGGGATGCAGGTGTTGGTCTTTTGAAGTGGAGAATGCAAAGTGCTGATGAGTAAATGGTTCCCTTGACAAGTGGGTGCAAATCTGAAGCAGCAGCTTATCTGACCACTGTACACTTTCTGTTTTATGCTCTAATGTTATGTTTAATTTATGCACATTGCAGTCAATTGCTGGCCATCTGTTTCTGGAAATGAAACATTTGTCAGCATCGAGTATGAACCTTCATCATTGTTTGATCTACGAAATGTTATGATCTCAGCTCCTCTCCCAGCCCTCAGAGAGCCACCTAGTGTTAGGCAGATTGATGGAGAATGGAGGTAATAACTTGCTTTATTCTATTCTTTCAATGATGTATCAGGTTGAAGTTAGCTTGGTGTGGATCTATATGTTGGGGCGAGAAGAAATCCTCCCTGATACTGATTTCTTTCTTTTTTGAACATTTGGCTTTAACTAAAGTGAGATTGATCTAATGAATGTATAAAGTTAGAATCTGATTTGGATGTCTGTTGAAAGTGAGGTGCTTGGACCTTAAAATTATTTTTCAACACATCAAATTAAAAGGATTGCTGTTCAGGCACGTGGAGAGTAAATGGGAGAATCCCTTAGGTGGAAGCATATATTTTCACCTAGTTACAAGTTCTATGTGCAAGGATTTCAGCAGACTCCTAGGAATCCTTAAAAATCATGTGATTTTCCGGAAGATTCTTTTTGATGTTATTGATTTATACCAAGCGATATTATAATATTTGATAACCATTGTATGGCATACTTGATCTCCTATATTTCATGATTTACATGGTCCAGTTGAAGCAGTCATTCAATATTTTTCATTATTATAAAACCTGTAGGTACGACTCCAGAAATTCCATCCTAGAATGGTCCATTCTTCTCATTGATAACTCTAACCGCAGGTAAGAAAATGTTAGGAGTGTTTTTATCACTTTCAGACTCATATATGAAAAAATACTTTTATCTCATTGTGTTTCTTATAATGTGCCATTTAATATTCAGTGGAGCTATGGAGTTTGTTGTGCCACCAGCAGATTCATCATCATTCTTCCCCATTTCTGTCTGGTTTTCAGCCACCAGCACATACAGTGAGCTAAAGGTTTGGTTTTGTCTAAATCTTGGTGATTTTGTTTGCACCGCCAATAATAAAGGAACTTCAACCTGTATGTAAAATGTTTGCTTTTCCATTTTGTGAATTATCTTCCTCTGTTGGCCTTTTTAATGACGGCAGCTGTTCCATACCTGTATGAATATTTAACATGTAAAACTTGCACTTGATTAATAATATTCACATGTAATATAAATTAAATCCATCTAGTCAATGCTAGCCCATAAAGACAAATTGTGCAATCATCATTGCATGAAATTGTTAAGTTACAGTTACTGCCAATTGTTGCCGCCCCTTAATCTTGCTCTCCACCACTGTGTGGTTTGTAATACCAGTGATTCAAGCTAATTAAAAGCTTGTTCTTTTAGTCTTCCTCCAATTATCTTTACATCGCCCTTCATTTCTTTTTTCCTTTTGCAGGTCGTTAATATCCTTCCCTTGAAGGGTGGAGCTCCTCCCAAGTTTTCCCAGAGGACTCAATTGGTCACAGAGAATTATCAAGTAGTCTGAAGTATGAGTTATATCCGGCATGTTTAGTGTTTTTTTTTTGGGGGTAAAACTTGACGCAATTTTGATATTGTTGATCTTGGAATCTAATGCACTTATTCTCTCCATTTATTTTCATATTGTTAGTGTAAATAATCTTTATGGTAACTACATTTCTTTGTATGCTGGTTTTTATGTGTATGAAAAATTTTTCGCAGGTGGTTTAACTTTGGAGTCTTTTGAAGTTTTAGTTGGAGAAACACTGTTATCGTAAAAAGAAAATCTGTGAAACACTTGTTGAAATTCTATGTTATTGTCTGCAAGGCACTTCTGTTCACCAGATTATTTCAATTTATGACCTCCGTGAAGGTGGCCACCGGAAAGATTCTACACAGGTCCAGCATTGAAACATGCTGCGTGGTCGTATTTGCTTTCAGAAATGATTTGGTGAAAATATGTCGAGGGATTTGTAGAAAAAAAAAGGGGAGAGATTTGTAATCGCCCGCTTCTGTCAAATTTCTGAAACTCGGTGTTTGGAGCATTGCAATATTGAAGGCCTTCGCAATGTTTTAAAAAATTCAGTTATATTATATGCTTAATGTTTTGCGCCGATAAAAACTCGGTAAGAAAAAAGAAGAGAAGAAATTCTACTTGAGTTTAATCTTATTGAGGCTTATATGTAATCAGCCCAAGACATAATAAATTGACCTGTGTGAACACATTCTTTATATCAAGAATCAAGGAGTTGAGTTTCTTGACATAATCCCGCACCGACTTGTCTTGCTCCAACCTTTTCGAGTTTGTATCGAGAGGTGTTATTGGACAGAAATTGTGCTTTCAACTCTTGCTTTAGATGCTCTCATGTCTCGTTCTTGGGACATCCAGCGTTCAAATCCTCCTTGAGCCTGGTTCGCCACCATAACTTTTCTCACTCGCAAGGTACTTTAACACGTTGTTCATCCAAACTATTCTTGGCAACACCAAAGTAATGTTCAAAGGGATTAACTAATCGTGGTAGACTGTATCCTATTTGGAGTGAGAGATTAACTTCTTTTTTTAATCTAGATGTCTGAGCTAGTTTGTGCGTATCTTAACTAGATCATACTAAATCCAACAACTCTAATTATCCCTAAATTACTGTGTACATATTCACAGAAGTTTTCTACACAAGAACAAGTTAAGTTACTAATTTTAACACCAGAAAGCATAACCCTACAAAAAATGTAACCATTGTGATATGAACCCTGAACCTTTATCATTAGGCTAGCTCCTTGAGTTTGACAGAGATTTACTCTTATTATCTCAGGTGGGTTTTTTCTCCGGTGATCAAATCAATTTTTTTTTATCAAACTAGTTTTTTTTAACAAAATAAACGACACATATCAATCTTTTTAGGGAAAGGGAGTGTAGTTTTGATGAGGTTAAATATGTTGAGAATATGCTTTTTAGGGGAAAAAGGGGAATAAAGATCGACTAATAGGATCAAGCTGAAAATGTTTTAAGTAGTGAACCAAATTGAATATAATAATAGATCTTGGAGGTCAGACAAATATATTTTAACCCTGGAGGGGCAACAAATAACAATAGCTCCTGTCCTCTCCTCGATCCATCATTGGAGGCCAATACTGCCTTATTTGATGTGCCTCTGAATTAAGAAAATATAAATATCAGTATTAGTTAAGGATCTGTAGTGTATGATCTTCCACACCCAAAAAACATTGTGTCAAGACTTTTCCATGAAATTTGTAGCATCTGTCAGCTTAATTTCAAAAAGTTCGCAAGAAGAAAAAATGAAAGTTCCTTTAATTGATTTGTATTGTTAAGAAATAAATTCATCAAAATTCATACATACTCCACTCATTCTATTTTATAGTCCCTTTTTTTCTAATGTTATTTAAATCTTGAAATTGAATATTTAATTTCGTGATCTTTAAAAATTTTACAAGGAGTGTCTTGATATATTTATATATATTATGTTAAAATTTCAAAACAATCAGAGAATATAATGACCCTGCGAGATTGATAATGATATTCTCGTAATATTATACAAGTTCATAATTTTGTTCAGAAAAGTCATTTTATTATGTCTTTTTTTAGATTAATTTGTTCTCAATTTTATTATTCAACAATGAGTTTATTACAAATTGAACTTTATAATTTGATTTGATTTGCTTTATTTAAGGTTATCATGATCTTATAACACAGGTCACACATTTGAAATGTTAACCTAGGTTGACCCGAGTTGATCCAATATATCATCGTTTCAATATTTCTTTTAAGATGTCAACTTGATTTTTTTTAAGTAAACTATATTTTTATCAATTTTCCATATCATCTTTGAACTCATCAAGTTGATCGAGTTATATCAAGTTTGAAATTTAAATTGCACAATTCTAAATAATTTTATTTTTGGATTTGAAGTTTTATTTTTGTTGAATTAATATATTTAATTATATATATATACACATATACAAACATAAATAGTACAACCCCGAAACGGAGCACTGAAACGCTTCGAAACTAAAACATTCTATTCCAATTGAAAAAACAAAACACCAACCGAAATGGAATTGATAACCTTGGACTCAACAGGTATAATGCTCATAACTTTGATCTTGTTGGCTCTTAAGCCGTTGATTTTCTTCAGCTTTCATGGCTAGCTCATCCTCAAGCTGTCGTATTTTCTCGTCTTTTGCTTCTATGCGGTGCTCAAACAGCTTTATTACTTTTTCACCGACAGATTGTTGATCTGTAAGGGAATTTTTTATACCCAGCTCGCCCTCGAGGCGCTCTATTTCTTTATCTTTGCCATCATCTTCTTCCTTCTTACCATGTTCTTGAGCTTGGAAAGCTCTGGCCATGTTCTCAAGGTCAGCTATTTTCCTATTAGCTTCAGATAACTGGTCCTTGAGGGAATTCCTTTCCGCTAAAACTTCCTTGGATACGCGTATCATTAACTATTTGTGGCAACCAATTTAGTAACAAATTGGAAAATATGTCCATAATTAATAACCATGAAATTCAATTCCGCTACATTGAAGGTAAAATTTTATTTTCTTCGCAAGGGTGGGTGAGTTTTTGCACCCCCGCATCAAAGAAACTGAGTGCATTCTTGATTACCTTATTATCCCGCAACTTCCGAAACTTAACTTTAATCCATTGATTTATCTTCATTGGATCTTCTATCAAAATCAAAGGATTGCGCTATCCCTAAGATGCCAACCTTATGGATCTCGATCTTCAAAAGTTCTACAAAATTAAAGACAGCGGCAAATTCTCAAGAGAAAACAAAAAACAGAAATCATCTATTGTTACCAGTTATATATTTTGGGTGTTAATTAACACCTGCCGAAAGGTTGTGTGTTTCAAGCAAGGGTATCGGACGGCTGAGACCACTTGAATGCTACTAGTTTCAGAAGATCGCAGACAGTCAGGTGCACTACAACGAAATATGAAGTAAACGAACGAATGCCTTAATTTTTTTTCTGAGAAAACGTTTCTTGAGATGAATGCATTTGTTGATGTAATTATATAAAGAAACTCTACCACCGATGCATGATATAAAACTTTGGTTGTAACTTGCAGTATTTATAAAATATATATCTAAAATTCTTGCTATCCCAAACCAACCACTACTGACTTTGTCAAGAAACCGCGTGAGTACGTGTACATTAAACATCATGTTATGTAACAGGAATTCTCAATTCATTTTCGGAAAGAATAAAGAATTGGCATATGATGTCTTAAAATCAATGTCATCGATTTAAAAAAAAAGAAAAACATAGTGGATTAGTGATTGACATTTATTTTTTATAATATCAAAGTCAATATCTTTAATGTACACACTTTAACTATATCTTAAAATTATTCACATACTTTGCTACACTCTATCCTATTTGTTATCCTTATCAACTATTTGTTGAAGAGATCAACAACGATGGGTCCAGGAACAAACACATAGGGATTTAAGGAATTTTTATTTGGAGTGACAGAGATTAACTTTTTTTTTTAATTGGGATGTCTCAACTAATTTGCTTTGCTTATACCTCAACTAAATCCAACAGCTCTAATTATTCGTAGATTCTTGTGTTTGTGCCCACAGAAATTTTCTATACAAGAACAAGTAAAGTTACTAGTTTTTATACTAGGAAGGATGACTCTAACCAATGAGATTTGAACCTGAAACTTTATTATTAGGCTAGCTCCTTGAGTTTGACATGGATTAACTCCTATTATCTAAGTAGTTTTTTCTCTGGTGATCACAACATTGAGATGGCAGGTCCTCGCGATAGTTTCTTTCTCCGGAAAAAGCATAGATTTGTAACTGTTACAAACATCTTCTTCTCCAAACTTCTCTCTGTGCAGAACCAAGCTCGTCCTCTGAAACAAAAAATCATTGCCAGAGAAGTTAAAGTATCTATGCTCATGAGTGCTGAAAGATACTTCAGAATTTGCGTCTGCTTTCTGCCAAGTTCAATGACCAACTGTTTAGCTTCTTCTATAACTAGCCTCTACCTTTGCCACATCAACTGTAATTTATTTATGTTAAACTCGGATCGTTGACAAGCTTGTAATGCTATAAATCATAGAACTTTGATAGACTACAAAATGGAAATTCTCATGGAGTAAATACTATTTCCTCAAAAAAATTACTTGGTCTATGCTTAGCGAGAACCAATCAAAGCAACTGGTTTCTTTTTTTGAATGAAGGATTTCGTTTATCAAAACCAACGTAACAGGGACTGGAACCTGCTACTGAGAAAAGATCATTGCCAGAAGAGTCAGATTGTCTATACTAAAGGCTGCTCTTTCAATAACCAGTTTCAATTTTGGCACATCAACTGTAATGTTTGTCAGGTCTGCAATGCCACCAATGAGAAGCTTTCGCATAGAAAAAAAATCAATAGCGAAGGGAAACAATATCATCTCAAGCTAGTAACATGGTATGTGCCTTAAATTCTTATCTGGGAATTGAAAGACAGCATCATATTATTTTATTTATTTTATTAATAACGAAAAGTCACGGTCCAACAGGATATGCCATGCTTTATTTTCCAAACAGATGCGATGACGGAAACTTCGAACAAACCATTTCCATTACGTAATTTTAACGGATTAATATAGTATTTTAAAAAGTTTTATTTCCTATTTTGAACGCCTCTTATTGTAAATAATTTTTTTTAAAAAAAAAACTAAGCCTTATTAATCTTTCATTGAGGAGTCATATTCTGAATTATTATTTATTTATTTTAACCTTGAGAGGTATGGCTCAAATGGTCAGACTTTGAGTTTACTCTTCAAAGTCATCAGTTCAAGTTTCACATCAATCAGGGTCATTGCAAATTTTAATTGATCGTTAACTTCAAACTCATGAAATTAATTGATATTTTGAATTGCTATAGTGTACTGACAACTTTACCCTTCATAATTAGTCATCAATCTTGGTAAATAAAAAAAGCTAACACCAGCGATCTTATTTAAGGTAAGTATTTAATTACAAATTCTGTTCGACGTAATAATTCTGAGATTTTTAGAATGATTATGTATTTTTTTTTAATTAATAATGGCTTTTAACTTAATGGTTAGATTGAAAAACAATATTCAATATCGTACAATTATTAAACTAAATTAAAATTGGAATTGGTGTAATTTTAAAAATTAGAAGTCTTTGATGAGAACCAGAGCTAATGATCAAAATAAGGTGAAAGAACTCATGGATAGTATCAAAGAAACTGGTCTTCAAGTACCTGTAAGAATCTCGTGTCTGTTGTAATACATTCTTGCTGTATTCATTTGGTTTCTGGGTTGCTGATACTTGAATACTTCATTTTTATTTTTAATTTTTTATTAATTGTCTCAATTTTATTTTTTGTTTGTTTGGTAAGTATATTTAAGGAAATGAATACAAGCGGTAGAAATTATGTGACATTTAGGTGGAGTAACATGACAGAATATAGACTAAGAAGATTAAATTTCTTTAATTTTAGAAATTTTATTTTTTAATTTCCCTATTTAGTATTATTAGGCTTTTCGATTTTTATTAGTTAAAGGGAATATTTTCCCTATTCTTACTTTCCTTTTCTATTTTTTTCTTTGCAAGTGAAACATGAATGAATATTTTTCTATAAAAACAATCAGATATCTACACAATAAATTTCTAAATTTCCTGCCCACTAAAATCATAGAAAAATTTATAACACCAAAATTAACTTGTAAGTTACACACCAAAATTTAAATCACATAATTTTTTCTATAAATTTATTTTCTATAAAAATTTCCCTTCGGAGTTCATTTATCTATGTGAACCCAAACTTACATACAAATATTTTTCTATAAAAACAATCAAATATCTACACAATATAACACCAAAATTAACTTGTCTTAATACAAAAATGAATACAAATTCTATAATTATGGAGCACTAACTAGACATGACCAGATAATTACAACCAGATAATTACTCCTTCATCTACCTACATACATGACTTCCACAACGTATATTTTAATATAGTTTAAAAAACACTTCACAGCATAATCTCAAACACCATCAACAAATCCAATCCTTATGGTTTGAAATCATAGGACCACAACAAATCTGGACCATCCATCTTCAGGGATGACCTTACATGGACTGTAAAACATTCAAGCAGGAAAAGCCATCCGCAGTGAGTAACCAGTACAGGGACTGAAAAGTTACAATAATGGAGGTAGTGAATTGAAATGTTAGAAACAGTACAGGGACTGCAAACAAAACTCAACCCTCATCACCAAACCCTAAGTACATAAGCTAACTAAACCCTATCTCTTCATTTCACAGCCGTCAGCCTCCTTTCCCTCAGACTGTCCTCTCTCTCTCTCTCTCTCACTTCAACCCATCACCGTTCCCTCTGTTTTTTTGTTTTAAAAAAATTTAAATCAAACACACAAATGGCAGAGCCACTTATATCGCTACTCTTGGAGAGGTTCACCACGGTTCTTTTTCAACAGGTAATTACTTTTATACAACTTGCAAGAAAATATAAAAATGATAGTCGTGGCAGAGTGCAGACAGATATCATTATAATGATCATAAATATATAAATGAAGTCTTTTTTTCTTCCCTTGTAATAAAAAAAACAACTCAAATGCTCAAATCTAGATTTCGATTTTATTAAAGGAATTTCTTTTTATTGTTTTTATTATTTTTCATATTTCCGAAAATAATCTAAAACAAATATTCTTAGAAATAAAAAGTTGTCAATAAATATCCTTTTATTTAATTCTTTATACATCCATCTACAGTTTAATATAATATGAAAACCTTAAAATGAACAAAAAACCCAATATTATTATTTTAAATATATAGGTTTCTAATCAATATTTTATATATAAATTATTAATTTAGCCAATCCATTACTCTGTCAACTACTCCTAAAAAAGATTAATAAAAATTATTTAATCTATTTATTACCGAAAATTGAAAATAATTTTTTCTTGTAAAATGATATAAATGTTTCCTCATAGGTACAAGCAGAGGTGAACCTAGTAGGGGATGTGAAGAAACAAGCCCACAAGCTGAAAAGCAATCTCATTGATATCCAATCTGTACTTGAAGATGCAGAAAGAAAACAAGTGAAGGAAAGGGCTGTAAGAGTGTGGCTCGACAAACTAAAAGATGTATGCTATGATATGGATGACGTGCTAGATGAATGGAGCTATGCAATTCTTACATGGGAAACGGGGAATGCTGAAGAAAATATTCACAACCAACAGAAGATACGATGTTCCTTCCTGGGATCTCCTTGCTTTCGTCTCAATCAAGTGGTTCGACGTCGTGACATTGCCCTTAAGATCAAAGAAGTGAGTGAAAAAGTGGATGAGATTGCTAATGAAAGAGCTAGGCATGGTCTCCAAATTAACAGAGGCACCGATGAAATACAACGACTAATAAGTACCTCTCTTGTTGATGAATTGAACGTGTGTGGTCGAGATGATGAAAAGAAAATCATTGTAAGCAAGTTGTTGACTGAAAGTAGTCGGGAAGCACGGGACGTCGATGTCATCTCTCTTGTAGGGTTAGGCGGGATTGGAAAAACAACTCTCGCCCAACTAGCTTTTAACGATGTTGAGGTTACGGATTATTTCGAGAAAAAGATATGGGTGTGTGTTTCAGAACCATTTGATGAGGTTAGAATAGCCAAAGATATCCTTGAGCAGCTTGAAGGTAGCAAACCGAATTTGGCTGGATTGCAATCCCTTTTACAAAGTGTTTCTCGATCCATTAAGGGAGTGAGGGTCCTTCTTGTCCTTGATGATGTTTGGACTGAAGATCATAGACAGTGGGAACAACTGAAACCATCTCTCGCAGGTTGTGCACGAGGAAGCAGAATTCTAGTGACCACTCGTAATGGCGATGTGGCAAAGATGATGGGAACCGACCACCAGATCGACATTGAAACATTGTCTGATAATGCATGCCGGTCAATTTTCAATCATGTGGCATTCCATGAAAGAAGCGAAGATGAACGTGAAAGACTGACAGATATCGGAAATAAAATTGCGAACAAGTGCAAGGGCTTGCCTCTAGCTGCCAAGGTATTAGGAGGTCTAATGCAGTCTAAAAGAACACCAGAAGAATGGGAAGATGTTTTATACAGCGAACTATGGAGGCTAGATGAGGTTGATAAAGATCAGGTTGAAAAAAAAATATTTCTACCTTTGCTTCTGAGTTACTACGATTTACCTTTGGTGGCAAGACGATGTTTCTTGTATTGTGCCATGTTTCCAAAAGACTACATGATGGAGAAAGATGAATTGGTGAAGATGTGGATGGCTCAAGGTTACCTGACGGGCACTGGAAATAGAGATATGGAGGTTGTTGGAGAGCAGTACTTTCAAGTCTTAGCAATACGTTCTTTCTTTCAAGATATAAAAAAGAATTATCGAGAAGATATCCTATTCAAGATGCATGATATAGTGCATGATTTTGCCCAATATATGACTGAAAATGAATGTCTAACAGTGGATGACAATAACGTCGAAGAAGCATCAGTGAAGACTTCAATTGAAAGGGTTCGTCATTTAAGCATGATGCTGGCAGGGGAGACCTCTTTTCCCTCGTCCATTCATAGAGCAAAAGGTCTCCGTAGCCTCTTGATCGACAACAGTGGAGACCCAAGGCTTGGAGCTGCACTACCTGATGTAATGAAGCAGTTGACATGCATCAGGTCATTGAATCTGTCATGGTCTTCAATTGAAGAAATACCAAAAGAGGTAGGGAAATTGATACATTTGAGACACCTGAATTTGGAAGGTTGTGAAGAGTTGGTGTCCCTGCCAGAAACCATGTGTGGTTTATGCAATCTGCACTCCCTAGATGTTCGTGGGTGTGAGTTTCTCAATGAATTACCTCGAGCAATAGGAAAACTTATCAAATTGAGGCATCTCTGTATTCATGGTTCAAGTGTCGCTTTCATGCCAAAGGGAATAGAGAGGTTAACATGTCTTCGAACATTAGATTGTTTTATTGTGTGTGGTGGTGGTGAGAATAAAAGTAAAGCAGCGAATCTAAGAGAATTAAAAAACTTAGATCACATTGGAGGGACTCTTGCAATAAGGAATCTACGAGGAGGCATAGAAGACGCTGCGGAAGCACAACTCAAGAATAAGAAGCGCCTGCTTTGTTTGAAATTGAATTTTGGCATTGACAGTGACTATGATAGTGACAGTGATAATGACATCGAGAATCTGGCTTTAGAGGACGGCAATTTAATTGAAGTTTTACAGCCTCCATCAGACTTGGAAAGACTACACATATTTAAGTACGGAGGGATAGTTTTGCCAAATTGGATGATGGCATTAACCAGATTACAGGAGCTTGCACTCAGTGGTTGTCGAAACCTGGAGGTTTTGCCTCCGTTGGGAAGATTGCCCAACCTTGAAAGGCTGGGATTATACAATTTGGGGGTGAGAAGGTTGGATGCTGGATTTCTAGGTATAGAAGAAGTTGAGAATGCCAATATAAATGAAGGAGAAATTGCAAGGACTACTTTCCCGAAATTGAAAAAACTTGAGATTTGGGGAGTAGAAGAGTGGGATGGAATTGAAAGGAGAGTGGGAGAAGAGGATGCCACCACAACTTCAATATTCATTATTATGCCACAACTTCAACACTTGACAATTAAAGTATGCCCATTGTTGAGAGCACTACCAGACTATGTTTTGGCAGCGCCTCTACAGCGGCTAGAGATAACAAGTTGCCCCAATCTAAGGAAACGTTACGGGAAGGAGGAGAAGGGTGAAGATTGGCACAAGATTTCTCACATCCCAAGAATTGACTTCTTTTCATAAGCTATTGTAAAATAATTTGTAAGCTTTACTAAAATAAAGGTTGCGAGAGAGAGACTCTTATGTAAAATAATTTATAAGCCTCGGAGGGTTTCATTCAATGTTGTATGTAGCTCCTTCTGTTTTTGTATGAGTGGATTGAAATTATTTGTAATCTATCGTTGATTTGTAAAATAATCATTTTTAATATTTTTAATAATATTAAAAATAAAAGATAACACAATTGAATATATTTAAATAAATAAAACTTCCCTGTGGACATAGGTAAAAAATCATTTTTGTAAAAAGTTATTTGATAAAAGGAATATTATTTTGTTTTTTAAAAACAAAAATGTCCCCGTCTTTCTCTCTCACACGCTCGCATTCTCAGTTTTTCTTCTCTGCGTCTTCAGGCAATCAAGCATGGGTGATAGTCAGTACTCCTTTTCTCTCACTACTATCAGTCCTACTGGAATGCTTGTACCGATTGGATCAGGCCAAACTTCTCTTGGAATCAAAGGTTCTTGCAATTTAAGCTCTCTCTCTCTCTCTCTGTTTTTTTTTTTTTTTTTCATTTTCTTGTCATTTCCGAATGTACTATGTTGTTGATGGTTGCTTGGATATTATGCTGTTGATTTTATTTTATTTTATTGGTTTTGTAGCGACAAACGGTGTTGTTATTGCAACTGAGAAGAAATTGCCATCTATTTTAGTTGAGGAATCTTCTGTCAGTAAACATTCATTATTATTTTTATTGATTTTGTTTTATTCTCCCTTTTTGTATTTTTTTGCGTTTTTCATTGTGTTTTCTCTGTGAACCTTTCGGGTCGGCCATGTGATCTTTTGGTAATAACATAAAAATAGAGACATGGCTTGCAACATTCCAATTGAAGAAGCTGGTGATTGTTGTGGAAAAGCAACGTGGGTTCTAGCCAATGAGGTGGTGGTCTAGTTGCAAATGGGTTTATATAGAGATTTCAGGAGTAATTTGAGTTTAGTGACATCGGTTGGTAGAAATCTGTTCAAATTCGATGTAAATTTGTAATTTTTATTAGTAATTTGAGCTTAGTGATTTGGTTTCAAAATGGGTTGCTTTGCTGTACTTTTTTTCTTAACAGTTCTGAATCACATGTATTTTGTTGCAGTGGAATGGGTCCTGACTTTCGAGTTAAAGAGGGGTACATCACTTTAAAATTTCCTCCACGTTTTATTTTTGAATTTGAGCAGTGGTGTTTTTTACAAGGTTTGGTGTATAAAAAGTATAAGAAAATTTTTCAAGAGGTTTAATATACTTGTGCCACTTACGTGTTGATTACATAATTGATTGATTGACTTATAAATTAAGCCATTTATGTGTTGCGATTTTCAGCCACACATACTGAGTGTCGCAGGTAAAATGAATTCTGGACAACAGTAGTCTAGCTAAGGTCTTCAGCCTTGAGAAATTAGATTGGCTCTCAACGCTTTAGTTAGTGGTTCAGGAGATATAATTATGTGAGATTCTGTTTTAAGTGAAAATGAATGAAAGTTTCTCAACCCAGTGTCAATCAAATGTATTTCTGGGAAATCAAAACTTTCTTAATTGATTGTTTGTGTTTGCAGATTTGAAGGGCAGATTTCTGGGAAAAACATTGAAACTGGGAAAATTGGTGGTGACTAGCAATTCAAGCATGCTCTTTCTTGACCTTTTTCCATATTAAACTTGGTAATAGTGTCATGTAATTTCAAGCTTGGGATGAGTTCCAGATGTAACTTGCAGGATGCACATTTTTGTTAACACAATTCGTAACTAAAATCCTTTGGATCTCAGCAATGTCATATATGGCCTTCCACATGTGGTTTCAGTTTTGAAGTTCTGGTTTTCACGCACACTTGCTACTTTTGTCTGGCAGTGCTGGTCTTCACCCATGTATTCCATTATCCAAGAAAACACTCTTCACATATCTTCTTGCTTGCTGGATGTTTACAGATACCCAACTCGAAACTCCTCTTTTATGCTTTCATGTAAGTCGTATCCTTCCTCCCTTTCCTTGAGTAATGCCACTGCTAATGCTGTTCATGCTGCCTTGTTATTTTCTGTTTATATAAACTTCAATTCTGGTGGTTCTTTCTCTTCTTGCTGGATAATATTGTTTTTTCATGGAATTTCTTGAAATTGGTTTCATTGGAATTGCTAGGATCAACGCTCACTTGAGAGAGCATGTCTAAATTGTTTTATGGTCTTGTTAGTTAAAACATTTTTGCATTTTGTTGGCTCTCAAATATATTGAACGAGCAATCATCATTATCTAAAAAGTCTTACCGTGACTTCAGAAATTTTAAGATGATGGACCAATTTTAGCTTTCAGAGTGCTATGTTTATCGCTGTTGAACTCTAACTAGTCTTCAACAGCTGTGGCCTTTTTTATTGTGCAAATTTTAATTTTTGTAGTTTAATCAGATAGTTTAGACTAATATTTGATTCTGTAGTGGAAACACAACCTACACTCACAGCAGTCAAGAATTATTCCAGGAGAAAGGGATAAGATATTTGGTTTAGAAATGGAAAGTTGAATTTTTATTTTTTTTACTAGGTTTTCTGGTTTGCATTACATTTGTCTGCTGTTGTGCTTAAAAACAGTTTTAGTGACTCTCTTGGTCCAGTTATTTTGCATTCTAAAGCATCTTTATATGGATTTTATTCTGTTTCTTCCTCTGAGTAATGGCTTTAAATTAAGAGGTGTATATGTTTGTTGCTGGCAATTGTGAGTTTACGTGATTAGTGTTTGCAGGTTGCTTGTTAGATGCACGCTGAATCATATTTTTATAGAATCAAGAATCCGGAATGGTCATTTCAGACGCAGAGAAAAGAATCCCAGTAGTGGAGATGTTAAAAAGTGGAAAAGTGACAGGGTCTATATCGACAAACATGGCAAATGGAGAATCTTTGATCACAAAAAGATGTCCAGGAAACGATGTAATTAGGAGTGATTGACTTTGGTGCTCATACATATAACTGCTAAAGCAAATATGGCTTTGATTATTAAGTCATCTTTTTTACCTAGGTGGCTCTTTGAGGGGACAAGGATGGAAATATGGATCTGGATTTGTTGATGGAATTTTCCCAGTGCTAAGTCCTGTTACGCGTCAGATTCTGAACTTTGTCCGAAAGAATGTAGCCGTGCAACTTAGTTTGAATAAACAATGGGATCCTATTGCATTGGTGGGTAAATCGTGCTTTATTTCTTTCATCGTGTAAGGTGGTAGGCGATGGATTGAACCACATTGCATGCACATATTTTTGTGGCAGGATGTATGCACAATATTTTTCTCTTCAATCATTAAGACTGAACCCTCGATTGTTCAAATCTCCTTGAAGTGGTTGGTGCTGCAGTTGGTGTATGGAATTCTCATATACCAGCATTTTCCTACAGCTAAATGAAACAAATCTCTTTACTGTCTCTATTTATTATATCAACATTTTAAAAATCATGAGTTCTTAATAATCTTGTTGAGTGTAACTCTAAAATTTCCAGATATGTCAATGGATAATGTACAAGAGCTCCTTCCAGACAGATGTCATGAGCTACAATTTACTAATAGATGCTTATGGGCACAAATATTTGTACAAGAAGGCATAAAAAACATATGTTGAGATTTTGATAATACAAACCTGCTACACAGCTAATACAAAGAATCAAAGAATGGCGTTTGATACTATAATCAATATAAATCTGAACCTATGCGTCTACTACAGATTCAGATTTTGACAAAGAATGGGATGCTTTTTTATTTCGTTTGTCCTTCCTTCATTGATTAACTTTGACAATAAGTGATCGGTGAAGGGAAGGAAATCAAATCCCAGTCTTTACGGGAATTGCATGCTTAATCTCTTAGCAAAAAGAAAGAAAAGCACCCTTTGAAGTGGTCAAAATCTTTCTCCTTCTTATTCTCAATCAATAATCAATATTTGTTTCTCCTTAGACGCCCTACTGATCTTTAAGTTGTTGTTTTTTGGCAATTAAGTAAATAATTTGGGAAGTTTTCAATCAACATCACGCCAAGGAAGGCTAAAAATAAAACTATGGAGAGAAGAAATTTTCTTTTATAGAGCTAAGAAAGACAAACTTAAGCAAGTATTTTACAGTTAATATGCAATTGGGGTGGGATGACTAAGAGGATATGGCAACCCCGATGGTTGGTTTGCTCCTCAAATCCTCGCCTTTGGAGAGGGTTTTCAATGGTGGTCAGGGATATCTGGTGACTCTCCTCACAATCTCCGTCGGTGCTCACCTCTGTCAATAGTCAGCTGTACGATCTACCTCTACTTGATTTCTATTACCAGTTATTGAATGTCCATCTTTCCAGAGGAACCTTCTCATCTACAACTACTCGACACGTTTTATTCTACGTACAATCCCTTTCAGCCATGTTTATTTAGCAGCATCAAACAAGCAAGTGACAAAATTGTTACTAAAAAGGATTTTCATATAAGAACCCAAATTCATACATCGTTACGGAATGATTGTTTATGATATAGATTGTCTCTCTAATACATTTATAACTTCTTAATAGAATAGAAACTGATCTTTACGAGGTAGAAAAATCAGAATCCTAAATAGAAGGAACAGGACATAACATCTAAAACCAAGATGAAAATCTAAGAAAAAATTGCAAGAAAATAATTAACAAAATTAGTTCAAACAACATCTTCGGTGTTTAAGTGGATGGATGCCTTCTTTTTCAGCCACAACTTTGGCAGCATAAAGAAGTTGGCCCAACACCTCCACATGTCCTGCTTCCGCCTCATAAAAAGGAATAATCAACTGGTAGCTACCATTTTAGATTAGAAAGCTGTAAAGTCATTTCCATAAAGTAGAATTTCCAACACGCTCATTGTAAGAAGATGCAGTTGATATTAAGACTTTTAGCCAAATCCTTGCATGTTTCGGTTATTTGCAGTTAAAGATGCCCTTACAGTTGAAAGGGAGAAGAAATAAGGAGAGTGTTTGGCACATTATGTCAAGCAGAAGAAACACCTCCAAGTCAACAGTATTCCATGTGAAGGAAAGCAAGCATTAGCAACCATTTTAAAAAAATTAATTTGTATGAGCATGAGTCCATGAATTCATAATAAAAGAAACACAACCATTGCCAACCTTTCCAAGCTGTGTCAATCCATCTCTGTATGAGCCTGAGGGTTGATGTTCAATGCAAAATATTCTCAGACTATTTTTATTGACTAAAACATGAGATCAAACCAACTATGCCACAGGTGATGGATGATAAATGGTTGGAGCTCCACTGTCGGTACTAGCTGCTGCTGCTGCTGCTTCTTCATCATGAACAGAGCAGAGATCTAAAGGTTAGAATCATAAATGATCAAGAAATCAGCGAAAGACTAAAATTAGCAGTTAAACTTTGGGTTCAAAGTACTGGAGATCAGTCGGAATGAACAGTGGCTAAAACCACTTAAAGCCCAAGCAAGTATAAACTGGTCATTAAAGAGTAGGAACACACCAAGTGGATCTTTAGATCATCATCCAAATACGCAAGAAGGTCAATTACTATCTATCTATCCTCACTGAAACTACGACACATGGATCCTAAGCTACAACCTGCACAACTCCTTGTTTCTAAGAAGTTTCTTTTCATAATCTAGAAACAATGCAAGTTTCAGCAAATTCAAGTTCTATAAATAAAGCATTCAACCGATCCAACAATTAGGCTTTCACTGAAGAGCCACTTTCAAAGCATGGTTCTTTACACTGATTATGGGATCAACCGGTTTCCATCGAAACCAAATTTCTACACTAGAAACCATGACAATATAACTGCAACCAACATATAAACCAAATCCTTAAACAACTTTCAAAATCATGCAAATAACAAAAAGAAGTCTCTCTGCCCAGTTTTAAAAAACGGATATCATCCTTCTAACTCGAACAATAAGGCAACATTAAATCCAAACCAAAACATAATAATTAAGACCCCTTACTCTGATTATCATGAATAGCTAAAAAACCAATGCTTTTTAAACTATGAATTGACATAAACAATCAACACATAGGTTATTGAAAGCAAGCAATAAGATTTACTCCATTCCATACAAAGGAAAAAAAATCATTCAAAATACCTTTGAGAGAGTCGGCGATGAAAAAACTTGATGGAATTGAAACTAAAGGCAGCACTTTGTGATAATTTCACATTTGAAAATGCCCTTTGAGTTACTGCACAATTACTGTTTATATACAATATTAAACACAACCCACAAATTGCATGGCATTCAAAGGTGTAAAAAAGACATACATAGAGAGAAAGAGTACCTAAGCAGGCTGAAAGACCCAATTGCAGCCATGGTTAGCAGTAAAATAAAGCACCTTCGCAAAGTGAGGTGTTATATAGTCCTTGAGGGGTATAATCTAGACAACTATTGTACTTTCACTGACCTGACAGTATAATCTGGACCATCAAAGGATGGTGGGCAGGCAAACCAATGGATGCATTTGACGAACGGTTGCTACAACTTGTAAAGCTGGATGCTTGATGCATAAAGCCACCAACGCTTAATGGTGCTTGTGCTCCCTCTATTCTCATATTTATCCTATTTAGTCCCTTAACTTTTATTTGCTCTAATGACATCTCTTATTTTCTATTTTATAATCATTTGATCGGTTGATGTCTTAAAATCTCACCTCAAAGGAAAGGAGGCATCTAGTGTATAAATCTCAACAATCTTTATAGTGGAATTGTTGTCTGATATTTGCCACTAACATTTCATATTTTATATCAAATGTTATTTAAGCTCTATTTGAAGTGTTATTAAAAATAGTTTTGAAAACATGTTTATACTGATTTTAGATGGTTTGATGTGAAAATATATAATTATTTTTAAGAAAATGTATCAAATTAATATTTTTTAATTAAAAAATAGTTTTACAAAAACAAACTCCCTGCTTTAAAAACTGATTTTATAAGGCATCATTTATTTGCACCTTTCTTTTGATGGGATTTAGCTTGTTCACACAGCAACAAAATTACAAATTAGAGAATAGAAGGATGACACCAATACAAATAAGAATATAGAAACCAAAATAATAAGAAAATGAAAGTAGAGGGACTAAAGGCACGTTAACCCAAGCCATCAATTTTATCTGGTTAATATTGAAAGAGAAACAGAGGGAAGGGATGGGGAAGCACATAAAAGATAGCAAATTTTGTTTTGAGACTTCCAGCAACCAGCTTCAGGAGCTTCTCTATTTCAGCTTCATCAAATGGTAATCTCTCTGTCATTGGAATTTTTTAATTTTCCATCTCTCTATATTTTAAGAACTATTTATTTCTGTAATTGAGGTGTTTGCAATATTCAGGGGCTTTTCCAGGGACAAGTAGTAGTACACAAAATGGAGGGCCAGTGATCTTAGAGTTGCCACTTGATAAGATAAGGAGGCCATTAATGAGAACCAGAGCGAATGATCAAAATAAGGTGAAAGAACTCATGGATAGTATCAAAGAAATTGGTCTTCAAGTACCTGTAAGAATCTTGTGTCTTTTGTAATACATGCTTGCTGTATTCATTTGGTTTCTGGGTTGCTGCTACTTGAATACTTCATTTTTAATTTTAATTTTTGATTAATTGCCTTTCTCAATTGTATTTTTTGTTTGGTTGGTAAGTATATTTGAGGAAATGAATACAAGCGGTAGAAATTATGTGACATTTTGGTGGAGTAACATGACAGAATATAGACTTAGAAGATTAAATTTCTTTCATTTTAGAAATTTTATTTTTTTAATTTTCCTATTTAGTATTATTAGGCTTTTCGATTTTTATTAGTTAAAGGGAATATTTTCCCTATTCTTACTTTCCTTTTCTAGTTTTTTTCTTTGCAAGTGAAACATGAATGAATGAAATTAAGTATTGTGGTGTCTCCCATAGTTATGGATTTTCTTGATCATTGTTTGGGTCAGAGTCTTTGAGGGATTTGATTTATAACAACCCCGTTATCCTTCATTCTTGGACGTGTCAAGTATGTTGCTGTCAGTAAAAAAGATAAAAGGTTGGGAAAAGGTTAAGAATTTTGAGAACAATAAACTTGAGTTGTTTGAGTTTTGTGTATTATTTAGATTTTAGGCCATGTCATATTTATCTGTATCCTACTTTATATACGACTGATATCTAGAAATAAATTTACAAGAATGAAAGGCCAATCTCCTTCAAGTCATTGATTTGTGTGTCTGGAAAGATTGAAGGCTACTTCCAGATATGTATGAAAAGCAACCTATTCTCTTGAAGTCCGACTTCTCTGTACTGTCAAATGGCTGATTCTATCGAAACAAAATTCGCAGGATGAAACTTGGGAAATCTTGAACATGTACAAATCACAGAGTTCATGTTTTTGGCTCATTAAATTGAGTTTTATGGTAAATAAGAGTACAAAAATGGTGGCCAAGGTAGATAGTCTCATTATAGTTGTATCTTTCCTTTGAAGATGAGAATAACGTGTTGCATATTATTTATTCTTCAATGGATTTCTTAATGTGAAGAAAGAATGTACCTACAAAGTAGACTCATGAGTTGTCTTAGGTCGACAAGGAAGAAGACAATGAACAGTAACCAAGCAGTAGGTCATCGGTTACCTAAGTTGACCAAACACCGCGTCATCTAGTCCTTTTTTTTCTTTCTTCCTTTCCAAAACGACGTCGTTTTGTATTAGGATTTTGGCCAAAGTTCAATTTGGTTCTTAAATATTTAATTGTTTTCATTATACCCTACATTGACCCAAAACTTTCAATTGCTTTAGATTTCGCCCCTGAAAAAATTAAATGGAAGTCTTGAATTTACACAATTTTTTCACTTTGGTCCTTGGTCTCAGTTTTATGCAATTTGATTGCCAATTGACCCTTAAACTTTAATTTTCTTTTAATTTCACCCTTGATTGCGAGTCCAAGTATAACTAAGTCCTTGAATTAGACCCAAATTAATCTTTAAACATAATTAAACTTTAACTTGGCTCATGAGTAAATCAAATTTAAAATTTAATTATGCTCTTAGACTTAATTTATTATTTAAACTTTTCTGATAATTATTTATTTTGACCTTAAGTATGCATTTTTCTCCACTCTTGGGCACAATAAGGTACAATCGGGCTATTGAACCCTCGTGGTTTGGCTTTTGAGAGTAGCTGCTACCTTGTGGGTGGTGTTCAGAAATGTGTTAACGATAAAAAAAAAAAAAAAAGATGTTAACCAATCCATGGTTTCCAATTCAAGAGCCATTATCATAAGGTATTGTTTAGAAGACCATGTTTAATACAACTAAAAAAATCACTGGATATTTTTGGCAATGAAGGTAAGCAAATTTTTAAAAAATAAGGAAAGAAATTAAAATCACTTGAACATGTTAAAGCATCCCAATGGAGTTAAGTAAAACTTGGTTAAATATCTTTAATTTTTTATATTAAAAAAACAATTTCATTCAAAATGATTTTATTATAATTCCTTTTTTTTTTTAAAAAAAAAAAGGTGTATCTAGATTAACCCTTTCATCTTGGATTTGGTCCTTAACCTAGGTTGAACCTCAAATCAAGTTTTGAAAACTATTTCATTCATGGTATATAACCTGCAAGATGGTATGTAACTTGATACAAATTGATTGTTTTAATACAAGAATTAATACAAATTCTATAATTATAGAGCACTTACTAAACATGACAAGATAATTACAACCAGCTAATTACTACATCTACCTAGATACATGACTTACACAATGTACATTTTAATATATTTCAAAAAAACACTTGGCAGCACAATCTCAAACACCATCAACAAATCCAATCCTCATTGTAATAAATCATACGACCTCAACAAATCTTGACCATCCATTTTCGGAACTCAGTATATAGTGTAATAAATCATGTTGTTTCGCTTGTGTGCCATTTCAGCCACCATTTGTTTGCTGGCTCTTGAGGACAGATACGTTGTTGTTCTAATTTATTTATTTATGTTTCTTCGAAGATCTGTACGTCATGAAACGATGGTGCGAATCAGAATATCTCTAATTTCTAATTTCTAATTTCCTGGGATTGGTTAACATCTGAAAGGAAATTAATCTGTTTCACTGAAAGGAAATTAGTTCTTCACGACTATATTTCCTAAAAATAACATAAATATTATCCTTTGCGTGTGAGAGAGAAGAAGTCCAACCTCAAATAAATTATTATATAGCAATCAAGTCCTTATAAAGAGAAGAAATTACAATTCAATATACTAGATCTCACTTTAAGTATTAAATTAAATACTTTTTATATTTGTGTTAGGTAGCCTATTCAATATCATCCTTATCACCACTATCATAACAATAATAAGAAGAAGGATAAGAATAAGAATAAGATACCCAACAAGTTTATTATATTTACACGTTGACTTCCTTGTCCAAAACATTGCCTAAAGAAAAAGAAGAAGCATAAAGCTCGCCTCTCTCCCTCCGGTCTCTACCACAAGGAATTAATTTTGTCGATCGTCCACAACACAAAAAGTAAATTAAACAGACCCAATCTCTTCGTTTCTCTCTGCCTTTTTGCTTTGAAAAAATTAAATCGAACAGAGAAATGGCAGAGCCACTTATATCGCTACTATTGGAGCAGCTCACCATGGTTCTTTCTCAACAGGTAATTAATTACTTTTATACAACTTGCAAGAAATATAAAAATGATGTCTTTTTTTTCTTAATTTATAAGAAAAATAGAATAAAATCTCAAATACAAAGAATTTCCTTTAAGATTCATTTTCTTCCTTCTTGTATAGTGGCAGAGTGCAGACAGATATCATTATAATGATCGTAAATATATAAATGAAGTCTATTTTCTCCCCTTGTAAGAAAAACAATTTCAAATGCTCAAATCTAGATTTCGATTTTGTTAAAGAAGTTTCTTTTTATTCTTTTATTATTTTTCATATTTCCAAAAATAATCTAAAACAAAAATTCTTAGAAAGAAAAAAGGAGATATCCTTTTATTTAATTCTTTATACTTCCATCTATATATAGTTTAATATAATATGGAACCTTATAATGAAAAAAAAAACAATATTATTATTTTAAATATATAAGTTTCTAATAAATAAAATTATTAATTTAGCCAATCCATTTCACTGTACGTGTCAATTACACCTAATAAAGATTAATAAAAATTATTTAATTAATTACCAAAAATTGAAAATTAAGTTTTGATGTAAAATCATATAAATGTTTCCTCAAAGGTACAAGAAGAGGTGAACCTAGTAGAGGGTGTGAAGAAACAAGCCGACAAGCTGAAAATCAATCTCATTGATATCCAATCTGTCCTTGAAGATGCAGAAAGAAAACAAGTGAAGGACAAGGCAATAAGAGTGTGGCTAGACAAGCTAAAAGATGTATGCTATGATATGGATGACGTGCTCGATGAATGGAGCTATGCAATTCTTACATGGAAAACAGGGGATGCTGAAGAAAATATTCACAACCAACCGAAGAAACGATGTTCCTTCCTGGGATCTCCGTGCGTTTGTCTCAATCAAGTGGTTCAACGTCGTGACATTGCCCTCAAGATCAAAGCAGTCAGTGAAAAATTGGATGACATTGCCAAAGAGAAAGCTATGTATGGCTTTGAATTGTACAGAGCCACTGATCATGAACTGCAGCGACTAACAAGTACCTCCCTTGTTGATGAATCGAGCGTGTGTGGTCGAGATGATGAAAAGAAAATTGTTGTAAGCAAGTTGCTGGCTGGAAGTGGTCAAGAAGCACGGGATATGGAGGTCATCTCTCTTGTAGGGCTGGGCGGGATTGGAAAAACAACTCTCGCCCAACTAGTTTTCAACGATTCTGAGGTTGCGACTCATTTTCAGGAAAAGATATGGGTGTGTGTTTCAGAACCATTTGATGGGGTTAGAATAGCCAAAGCTATCCTTGAGCACCTTAAAGTGAGCACATCGAATTTGGTTGAATTGCAATCCCTTTTACAAAGTGTTTCTCAATCCATCAATGGAAAAAGAGTCCTTCTTGTCCTTGATGATGTCTGGACCGAAGATCATAGACTTTGGGAACAACTGAAACCATCTCTCGTAGGCTGTGCACGAGGAAGCAGAATTCTAGTGACCACTCGTAAGGGTGCTGTGGCAATGATGATGGGAACCGACCACCGGATCGACATTGAAACATTGTCTGATGATGCATGCCGGTCAATATTCAATCATATGGCATTCCTCGATAGAAGCAAAGAAGAATGTGAAAGACTGGAAGATATCGGAAATAAAATTGCGAACAAGTGCAAGGGCTTGCCTCTAGTTGCCAAGGTATTAGGAGGTCTAATGCAGTCTAAAAGAACAAGAGAAGAGTGGGAAGATGTTTTATCTAGCGAACTATGGGGGCTAGATGAGGTTGATAAAAGTCAGGTTGAAAAAGAAATATTTCTACCTTTGCTTCTGAGTTACTACGATTTACCTTCTGTGGTAAGACGATGTTTCTTGTATTGTGCCATGTTTCCAAAAGACTACTTGATGAAGAAAGATGAATTGGTGAAGATGTGGATGGCTCAAGGTCACCTGAAGGGAGCTGGACGTAGAGATATGGAGGTTGTTGGAGAGCAGTATTTTCAAGTCTTAACAGCGCGCTCTTTCTTCCAAGATATAGAAAAGTATGGTGTAGAAGATTTCCCATTCAAGATGCATGATATAGTGCATGATTTTGCCCAATATATGACAGAAAATGAATGTCTAACGGTGGATGACAATAACCTTGGAGAAGCAACAGTGGAGACTTCAATTGAAAGGGTTCGTCATTTAAGCATGATGCTGTCAAGGCAGACCTCTTTTCCCTCGTCCATTTATAGAGCAAAAGGTCTCCGCAGCCTCTTGATCGCCAACAGTGGACACCCATGGCTTGGAGTTGCACTACCTGATGTAATCAAGCAGTTGACATGCATAAGGTCTTTGAATCTATCAGGGTCTTCAATCGAAGAAATACCAAAAGAGGTAGGGAAATTGATACATTTGAGACACCTGAATTTGGAAGGTTGTAGAGAGTTGGTGTCCCTGCCAGAAACCATGTGTGATTTATGCAATCTGCAATCCCTAGACGTTAGTAAGTGTTCGTCTCTCTATGAATTACCTCGAGCCATAGTAAAACTTATCAAATTGAGGCATCTCCGTATTAATGCTTCATGTGTAGCCTTCATGCCAAAGGGAATAGAGAGGTTAACATGTCTTCGAACATTAGATTGTTTTATTATGTGTGGTGGTGGTGGTGAGAATGAAAGTAAAGCAGCAAATCTAAGAGAATTAAAAAACTTATATCACATTGGAGGGAGTCTTAAAATAAAGAATCTACAAAGAGGAGGCATAGAAGACGCTGTAGAAGCACAACTCAAGAATAAGAAGCGCCTGCTTTGTTTGGAATTGAATTTTTGCGTCAACTATGAGGACGATAGTTTAATTGAAGTTTTAGAGCCTTCATTAGACTTGGAAAGACTATGCATATATAATTACGGAGGGATAGTTTTGCCAAATTGGATGATGGCATTAACCAGATTACAGCATCTTAATCTCATTGGTTGTGTAAACCTGGAGGTTTTGCCTCCGTTGGGAAGATTGCCTAACCTTGAAAGTTTGATGTTATACGAATCGCAGGTGAGAAGGTTGGATGATGAATTTGTGGGTATAGAAGAAGTTGAGAATGCCAAAATAAATGAAGGAGAAATTGCAAGGGTCACTGCTTTCCCCAAATTGAAAACACTTAGGATTGCATCTCTCTCTAAATTAGAAGAGTGGGATGGAATTGAAAGGAGAGTGGGAGAAGAGAATGCCACCACAACTTCAATATTCATTATGCCACAACTTCGTGAGTTGTTTATTCTCGGTTGCCCATTGTTGAGAGCACTACCATACTATGTTTTGGCAGCGCCTCTACAGGAGTTATCCGTACAATATTGCCCCAATCTAAGGAAACGTTACGGGAAGGAGGAGAAGGGTGAAGATTGGCACATGATTTCTCACATCCCAAAAGTTATTTTTATTTAAATGTAAAATAATTTGTAAGTCTTGGAGGGTTTCATTCAATGTTTCCGTAAAAGTAATTTTTATTTAAACATCACTCATGTTAATAATTCTATATTTGTTCTAATGTCTATCCATTCGTTTGATCATGCAAAAAAGTAATTTCAATGAAAAGTCAAAGTTGTTGAATAAATTAATTTGTATGAGCATGAGTCCATGAATTCATAATAAAAGAAACACGACCATTGCCAACCTTCCCAAGCTGTGTCAATCCATCTCTGTTCTTTTGAATGACCGAAACATGAACGGGAGCCTGAGGGTTGATGTCCCTGAATGCTAGGACCTTTTCATCCTCGTATACAATGGATGATGGAATTTCCTTTGCTATATATAATCTTGTCAAAACTGAAAAGTAAAGGAAAAACTGTTACGAAAAATACACAATAATCTTCCAGAACCATCATCCCAACATGTCAGATGGAAGAGAGTTTCACCTCCTATTTTACATAAACATTTTCAATGAAGAATCGACTCTAATACTCGGAAATTGGAAGCATTTCTCTTCTTTAAAACAAAACAAAACTTTCTCCCTCTACGCAAACACTAAGCACTAACCTCCTGAAACAAAGATTCTTATCCAATAAAACTTATTTATTTGAAAATTTAGGATCAGGAGTGATTATCTCTGCCCAGTTTTTAATAACGGTATCATCCTTCTAACTCGAACAATAAGGCAACATTAAATCCAAAACAAAACAAAATAATTAAGACCCATTACTCTGATTACCATGAATAGCTAAAAAACCAGTACCTTTTAAACTATGAATTGACATAAACCATCAACACATAGGTTATTGAAAGCAAGCAATAAGATTTACTCCATTCAATACAAAGAAAAAAAAGTCATTCAAAATACCTTTGAGAGAGTCGGGGATGAAAAAACTTGATGGAATTGAAACTAAAGGCAGCACTTTGTGATAATTTCACATTTGAAAATGCCCTTTGAGTTACTGCACAATTCCTGTTTATATACAATATTAAACACAACCCACAAATTGCATGGCATTCAAAGGTGTAAAAAAGACATACATAGGGAGAAAGAGTACCTAAGCAGGCTGAAAGACCCAATTGCAGCCATGGTTAGCAGTAAAATAAAGCACCTTCGCAAAGTGAGGTGTTATATAGTCCTTGAGGGGTATAATCTAGGCAACTATTGTACTTTCACTGACCTGACAGTATAATCTGGACCATCAAAGGATGGTGGGCAAACCAATGGATGCATTTGACGAACGGTTGCTACAACTTGTAAAGCTGGATGCTTGATGCATAAAGCCACCAACGCTTAATGGTGCTTGTGCTCTCTCTATTCTCATATTTATCCTAATTTGGTCCCTTAACTTTTATTTGCTCTAATGACATCTCTTATTTTCTATTTTATAATTATTTGATCGGTTGATGTCTTAAAATCTCACCTCAAAGGAAAGGAGGCATCTAGTGTAGAAATCTCAACAATCTTTATAGTGGAGTTGTTGTCTGATATCTGTCACTAACATTTCATATTTTCTATCAAATGTTATTTAAGCTCTATTTGATTTCATATTTTTTATACTGATTTTAGATGGTTTGATGTGAAAATATCTAATTATTTTAAGAAAATGTATCAAATTAATATTTTTTAATTAAAAAATACTTTTACAAAAACAATCGCCCTGCTTTAAGAACTGATTTTATAAGGCATCATTTATTTGCACCTTTCTTTTGATGGGATTTAGCTTGTTCACACCGCAACAAAATTACAAAATAGAGAATAGAAGGATGACACCAATATAAATTCGAATATAGAAACCACAATAATAAGAAAATGAAAGTAGAGGGACTAAACGCACGTTAACCCAAGCCATCAATTTTATCTGGTTAATATTGAAAGAGAAACAGAGGGAAGGGATGCGGAAGCACATAAAAGATGGCAAATTTTGTTTTGAGACTTCCAGCAACCAGCTTCAGGAGCTTCTCTATTTCAGCTTCATCAAATGGTAATCTTTCTTTCAATAGAAATTTTTAATTTTCCATCTCTCTATATTTTAAGAACTATTTATTTCTGTAATTGAGGTGTCTGCAATATTCAGGGGCTGTTCCAGGGACAAGTAGTAGTACACAAAATGGAGGGCCAGTGATCTTAGAGTTGCCACTTGATAAGATAAGGAGGCCATTGATGAGAACCAGAGCGAATGATCAAAATAAGGTGAAGGAACTCATGGATAGTATCAAAGAAATTGGTCTTCAAGTACCTGTAAGAATCTTGTGTCTTTTGTAATACATGCTTGCTGTATTCATTTGGTTTCTGGGTTGCTGCTACTTTAATACTTCATTTTTATTTTTAATTTTTGATTCATTGCCTGTCTCAATTTTATTTCTTGTTTGGTTGGTAAGTATGGTTGAGGAAATGAATAACAAGCGGTAGAAATTATGTGACATTTTGGTGGAGTAACATGACAGAATATAGACTTGGAAGATTAAATTTCTTTCATTTTAGAAATTTTGTTTTTTAATTTCCCTATTTAGTATTATTATACTTCTCGATTTTTATTATTTAAAGGGAATATTATTCTTATTTTTACTTTCCTTTTCTAAATTTTTCTTTGCAAGTGAAACGTGAATGAATGAATGAAATTAAGTTTGCTTCTCAGTAGTTTCATTGTTTTTATAACTAACATATCTGTCATGCATGATTTTAGTGGGCAGCGTGTAGATTCAAAACTCTTTTTGTCATAACTTGATACATAGGAAAGTTTGTGTTTCTTTGAACGTAACCATAACTAACATATTTGTCATGCATGATTTTAGTGGGCAGGTATGTAGATTCAAACTCTTTTTGTCAGGGCAAGTCCAACGGGACTAGCTATCAGAGGAGGCAAAACCATATTTAAAAAAAATAGCTCTTTCTGTTAAAAAGAGCCAAATGAAGAGGCAAAATGCCTCTTCCATTTTCAGGAGGCATCCCAAAATCCGACCGTTATAATTTTTTTGACCGTTGCCAACCAATAAAAACCAACATGAACACAACAATACAATGAATTGAAAAATTGCAAGAACACATATTTTACAGCACTCAAACAAGAAAAATCACAGAAAATCACAGAAGCTTGCTATTTGAACAAGAACCCATGATATAGAAACTTGAACAAGAATATCAAAGCAGAAGCTTTGATTTCTTCTTCAGCGATGGATTTTTTGCAAAAAATCGAAAATGGTATGAAGCCCGAGGGAGGGGGGCAAAAGCTGGGATTTTGAGAGGTTTTGAAAGGAGAATCTTCTTGGGTTTTTTAAGAGAGGTTACAGAAGCGACATGGTGCAGTGGATTTTGAAGAAACAGAAGGATAGGAGAGGAAGAAGAGAGAGTTGGCAGTGGTTGAAGGAGGAAGAGGCGAGAGCGATGAGATGAAAATGGGGGGTGCGGCGCAAAATAAAGTAGGGTTTCGAGTGCGGGGGTATTAAATGTTTAGGGAAAAAAATAAGTAGTTAATAATAATATTTAGTAAAAATAATAATTAGTAATATTGAAAAATGGTGAATATTAATAATATTTAGTAAAAATAATAGTTATGTGAAATTAATAAATTACGAATTTTTAGAGCAATTAGCTTAATTACATGTTTTAAATTTACAGCTAGATTTAAGAACTGTGTAAATTTAGTTTTTAGAATTGTTGTGGAGGTAATTAATAATAATATTTAGGAAAAATATAACTTACTCATATTAATTGTATAATGAATTGTATAATTACACTATATACAAAATAATTGAATTTTATTTAAAATAAGATTAAAAAAAATGGCTCTTAAAAATGGTTCTTAAAAATGACTCTTACCATTAGAGACCACATTACCTCAAGAGCCATTTATACACTATTCAAAGAACCATTTCTATCATTTTCCTCTTAAAAATGCCTCCTACCATTGGACTTGCCCTCACGGCCTAATTCTCATATCCATGATCGACACCTAGGAAAATTTCCCTTCCGAGTTTATTTATCTATATGAACCCAAACTTTCATACAAATATTTTTCTATAAAAACAACCAGACATCTACACAATATAACAACAAAATTAACTTCATAATATAAATTGATTGTCTTAATACAAGAATGAATACAAATTCTATAATTCTAGAGCACTAAGAGCAAGTCCAATGGTAAGAGCCATTTTTAAGAGCCAAATCTGTAAATGGCTCCTTGAATAGTGTTTATATGGCTTTTGTATTGATGTGTGCTCCAATGGTAAGAGCCATTTTGGGGAGCCATTTTTTTTTATATTATTTTAAATATAGTGCAATTATTTTGTATGTAGTTTAATTATGCAATTCATTATACAATTAATATGAGTAAGTTATATAATTAAATAATTGCTTTTGAAAAACTCTAAAACAATAAAATTATTTTTTTAATTATATATAAATTAAAAAAATGAATTTAAATATAATTAAAAAAACCCACAATATTTGAAATTTAAGCTAGTTATTGTATGTTTTTTAAGTAATTCTATGTTTTTTTTATGGTTGTTGTATTTGAAATTAATTAATGTTACTTATTGTCTTTCAGTATTAGAAAAACTAAAAAAAAAAAAATGAACACATTAACAAATAATAATAAGTTCAAACATAATTAATTAAAATACATTCTATTACAAATAATTCAATCAAATTAATTACAAATTAATACCCCTATTTTTTTATGCTAACTATTATTATTATAATTAATAATAATTATTATATAATTAATTATTATTATTATAATTAATTATTATTATAATTAATAATTATTATTATAATATAATAATACTTAATATAAAAACCCACCCCCACCCCGTTTTTCACCTTTATTTTCATTTAAATCTAAAAACCCTACCTTCTTCTCTTCTTCTTCTCTTCTAGCCGCCGCCCCCCTCCCCATCTCAAACTTATTAAAAAAACCCTATCATCCTTCTCTTCTCCCCTCTGCTTGCGCCGCCGTCGCCACCGCCCACCCTTCCACTTCCCTCTAGCCGCTCCCCACCCACCCACTCTCGTTTAATCTCTCTTGAGCCATTGTTTTCCTCCCTCCCTCCCTTCCTCATTTTCTCTCCTTTTTTTTTCTTTTTACAGTTGATTGATCGATCGAGGTCTCTCCCTTTCCTTCTTCTTTTCGAACCCTAAACTACACCAGTACCGAGAGCAATTTTAGGGTTTTCGATTTCCTCTTATTACTACAAGATTGCTTGTTTTTTTGGTTCATCTGGTTTTTGTTGGAATTAAATGAGAGGTTTTCATTGTTGATTGTTGCTGCTATGTTTTATGTTTCTGCAACGGTATAATTTCTTGTATTCCAACGACTATTTTTATTACAACGGTCGGATTTTCTCTTTTGCCTCCCCAGCTGAAACCTGTGGGGATGGCTCCCGAAAATGGAAGAGGCATTTTGCCTCTTCATTTGGCTCTCCCCGTTGGAGTGACAAATTTAACAAAAAGAGCCATTTTTTTAAAAAAATTGGCTTTGCCTCCACTGATGGCTCCTCCGTTGGACTTGCCCTAACTAGACATGACGAGATAATTACTCTTTCACCTACCTAGATATATGACTTCCACAATGTACATTTTAATATATTTTAAAAAACACTTCACAGCATAATCTCAAACACCATCAACACATCCAATCCTCATGGTATGAAATCATAGGACCACAACAAATCTTGACCATCCATCTTCAGGGATGACCTTACAGGGACTGTAAAACATACAAGCAGGAAAAGCCATCCGCAGTGAGTAACCAGTACAGGGACTGCAAAGTTACAATAATGGAGGGAGTGAATTGAAATGTTAGAAACAGTACAGGGACTGAAACATAACTCAGCCCTCATCACCAAACCCTAAGTACATAAGCTAATATAAATTAATTAACTTAATACAAGAATAAGTACAAATTCTATAATTATAGAGCACTAACTAAACATGACCAGATAATTACAACCAGATCATTACTCCTTCATCTACCTACATACATGACTTCTACAATGTACATTTTAATTTTGGTTAGTTTCAGTCCACAAATTTCGGCCACCACTAGCCTTAGGTAAGGCAAGATAACCCTATCTTTTCATTTCACAACTAGCAGCTTCCTTTCCCTCACACTCTCCTCACTTCATCCTATCACCCTTCTCTCTGTTTTTTTGTTTTAAAAAAATTTAAATCAAACACACAAATGGCAGAGCCACTTATATCGCTACTCTTGGAGAGGTTCACCACGGTTCTCACTCAACAGGTAATTACTTTTATACAACTTGCAAGAAATATAAAAATGAAGTCCTTTTTTCTTCCCTTGTAAGAAAAAAAAATCTCAAATCCTCAAATCTAGATTTCGATTTTATTAAAGAATTTTCTTATTATTGTTTTATTATTTTTCATATTTCCGAAAATAGTCTAAAACAAAAATTCTTAGAAAGATAAAGGAGTTGTCAATACATATCCTTTTATTTAATTCTTTATACTTCCATCTATAGTTTAATATAATATATGGAAACCTTAAAATGAAAAAAAAAAAACAATATTATTATTTTAAATATATATTTTTCTAATAAATATTTTATATATAAATTATTAATTTAGCCAATCCATTTCTCTGTCAACTACTCCTAAAAAAGATTAATAAAAATGATTTAGTCTATTTATTACCAAAAATTGAAAATAAAATTTTCTTGTAAAATCATATAAATGTTTCCTCCTAGGTACAAGAAGAGGTGAACCTAGTATGGGGTGTGAAGAAACAGGCGGACAAGCTGAAAAGCAATCTCATTGATATCCAATCTGTGCTTCTGGATGCAGAAAGAAAGCAAGTGAAGGAAAAGGCTGTAAGAGTGTGGCTAGATAAGCTAAAAGATGTATGTTATGATATGGATGACATGCTAGATGAATGGAGCTATGCAATTCTTACATGCAAAACGGGGGATGCTGAAGAAAATATTCACAACCAACAGAAGATACGATGTTCCTTCCTGGGATCTCCTTGCTTTTGTCTCAATCAAGTGGTTCAACGTCGCGACATCGCCCTTAAGATCAAAGAAGTTAGTGAAAAAGTGGATGAGATTGCCCATGAAAGAGCTAGGCATGGTCTCCAACTTAACAGAGGCACTGATGAAATACAACGACTAATAAGTACCTCTCTTGTTGATGAATTGAACGTGTGTGGTCGAGATAATGAAAAGAAAATTATTGTAAGCAAGCTGCTGGCTGAAAGTAGTCAGGAAGCACGGGACGTGGATGTCATCTCTCTTGTAGGGCTGGGCGGGATTGGAAAAACAACTCTCGCCCAACTAGCTTTCAACGATGCTGAGATTACGGCTCATTTTGAGAAAAAGATATGGGTGTGTGTTTCAGAACCATTCGATGAGGTTAGAATAGCCAAAGATATCCTTGAGCAGCTTAAAGAGAGCAAACCGAATTTGGCTGGATTGCAATCCCTTTTACAAAGTGTTTCTCGATCCATTAATGGAAAAAGGGTCCTTCTTGTCCTTGATGATGTCTGGACCGAGAATCATAGACAGTGGGAACAACTGAAACCATCTCTCGCGGGCTGTGCACGAGGAAGCAGAATTCTAGTGACCACTCGTAAGCGTGCTGTGGCAACCATGATAGGAACCGACCACCGGATCGACATCCAAACATTGTCTGATGATGCATGCCGGTCAATATTCAATCATGTGGCATTCCATGAAAGAAGCAAAGATGAACGTGAAAGACTGACAGATATCGGCAATAAAATTGCAAACAAGTGCAAGGGCTTGCCTCTAGCTGCCAAGGTATTAGGAGGTCTAATGCAGTCTAAAAGAACAAGGGAAGAGTGGGAAGATGTTTTATCCAGCGAACTATGGAGGCTAGATGAGGTTGATAAAAATAAAGTTGAAAAAAAAATATTTTTACCTTTGCTTCTGAGTTATTATGATTTACCTTCTGTGGTAAGACGATGTTTCTTGTATTGTGCCATGTTTCCAAAAGACTACGAGATGAACAAAGATGAATTGGTGAAGATGTGGATGGCTCAAGGTTACCTGAAGGAGACTCCAATTAGAGATATGGAGGTTGTTGGAGAGTACTACTTTCAAGTCTTAGCAGCGCGCTCTTTCTTCCAAGATATAAAAGAGAATTATCTAGAAGATATCATATTCAAGATGCATGATATAGTGCATGATTTTGCCCAATATATGACAGAAAAGGAATGTCTAATAGTGGATGACAATAACCTTGGAGAAGCAACAATGGGGACTTCAATTGAAAGGGTTCGTCATTTAAGCATGATGCTGTCAAGGGAGACCTCTTTTCCCTCATCCATTCACAGAGCAAAAGGTCTCCGCAGCCTCTTGATCAACAACAGTGGAGACCCATGGCTTGGAGCTGCACTACCTGGTTTATTCAAGCAGTTGACATGCATCAGGTATTTGAATCTATCACGGTCCTCAATCGAAGAAATACCAAAAGAGGTAGGGAAATTGATACATTTGAGACACCTGAATTTGGAACATTGTAGAGAGTTGGTGTCCCTGCCAGAAACCATGTGTGATTTATGCAATCTGCAATCCCTAGATGTTTGTTGGTGTCGGTCTCTCAAGGAATTACCTCTAGCGACAGTAAAACTTATCAATTTGAGGCATCTCTGTATTTATGCTTCAGGTGTAGCCTTCATGCCAAAGGGAATAGAGAGGTTAACATGTCTTCGAACATTAGATTGTGTTAAAGAGGATCAAACCAAATAAGGAATTAGAATTGCAATTTGATACCTTGTATTTATCTTTCCTGTTTTATCTTGATCTGCCGAAGTTATAGGCAACAAAGTAGGATTGCACATACACAATCCTTGTATAAATCTGTACACAATACACCATGAATATACACAATTATTCAGCAATTTGATTCTCTTCATGGTATCAGAGCATCAAACTGAAAAACCCAATTAAACACAAAACACCCTAGCAACACAGCCATGGGAGATAACCCAGAAAAGACAACCGATACAGGCATGTCTTCAAAACCAAAGTGGGAACACCCCAATCACCCTCTCTATCTCCACCATGGAGATCAACCCGGAATAATACTTGTGCCACAACTGTTGGCAGAAGACAATTACAGCACCTGGGTTCAGTCAATGAGAATGGCCTTAACGGTCAAGAACAAAATTGGCTTGGTTGATGAATCAATCAAAGAACCCAGTAAGGATCAACCCGAGGAATTACAACAATGGAAACGCTGCAATGATTTGGTTAAAACATGGCTACTTGGGTCAATGACAAAGGAGATCGCCAGCAGCGTCATCCATTGCAGAGATGCAAGCCAGATGTGGCTTGACCTTCAAGAGCGATTCTCCCATGTAAACACTGTTCATCTCTTCCACATCGAGAATGAAATCCATGACTGCACACAGGGCAACATGACTGTAAGTTCCTATTTCACCAAATTGAAGAGTCTTTGGGACGAAAGGGACGCACTTTACTCGATCCCGGTATGTGACTGTGGAACGATGAAGAACACTGTGTCTTTCATAGAGACCCAAAAGACGATGAAATTCCTTATGGGTCTGAATGACTCCTACACAGCCGTGCGCAGCAATACCTTGTTAATGGAACCGTTACCCACCGTGAATAAGGCGTGTTCTCTTGTGCTCCGGCAAGAAAGACAGACGGAGATGTCGAATGGAAAAACACCCAATTTGCCAGAGGCGGCTGCCTTTGCTGTGAAGAATCAAAATCATGGGTTTGAGACAGAAGGAAGAGGCATGCGTTTTGAGACAGAGGGAAGAGGCATGCGGTGTGGAAAATGCAACAAAACAAACCACACAACCAAAAATTGCCGTGCACACCTTAAGTGCACCTTTTGTGGCTGGAAAGGGCACACGTTCGACTACTGTCGCAAGAGAGCTTCACAGGAAGGTGAGCAAGGCAATATTGCAAGAGGTAATCAAGTTGCAACACACGCAACTGATAGGAGGATGACAACACCTAGCTTCCCATTCTCGCAGGAAGAGTGCAAGCAGATTTTGCAGATGCTAAACAGAAACAAAACTTCCATGGCCAACCAAGTCGGTAATCCCTCAAATCATGAGGAGCTGGCAGGTAAAGCTTTTTCCCTTATTTACAATGGCAAAACCAATACATGGATTTTGGACAGTGGTGCTACAGACCACATGGTCTGCAATCCCAACCTGCTCACACAGTCAAAAAGGGTTGAAAATTTTACGGTTGAGTTGCCAGACGGGTCATTAGCTTCAGTTACTCATATTGGGCAAATTGTTTTCTCTCCCAATTTCATCCTCGATAATGTCCTATGCGTACCACTTTTTCGGCTCAATTTAATTTCCATCAGTAAATTAGCTTGGGATTCATCTTGCATAACAATCTTTCTAAGACAATTTTGTGTTATACAGGACCTACGCTCGGGGAAGATGATTGGGATGGGATCTGAACGAGGGGGGCTCTACTACCTAGATCAAATCAAGAAAGCAACATGCAATTCTGTCCAAATTCTAAGCTCAAGCCTTTGGCATCAACGCCTTGGACACCCCTCAAACAAAGTCTTCCAATTACTTCCTTTTTCCAAACAAAAATCTTGTGATACAGACAAGTGTTTGATTTGTCCATTAGCAAAACAAACAAGGTCATCATTTTCTTTAAGTTCTATTTCTAGTAAAGCATGTTTTGATTTGATACATGTTGACATTTGGGGTGGATATAAAATTGCTTCTCTTACCGGTGCAAAATATTTCCTCACTATCGTAGATGATTTTACGCGTTGCACATGGGTCTATTTGATGAAACAAAAATCTGACACAAGAGAACTTCTTGTTAAATTTATTTGCATGGCTGAAACTCAATTCAATTCAAAGGTCAAAATTGTGCGTAGTGACAATGGTCATGAATTCAAACTTGATGCATTCTATACTCTCAAAGGAATTGTCCATCAATCTAGTTGTGTCAACACACCACAACAAAATGGTGTTGTTGAACGCAAACATAGACATTTGCTTAATATGGCACGGGCTTTACTCATTCAAGCCGGATTGCCTAAACAATTTTGGGGGGATGCAATTCTTACTTCAGCATATCTTATAAATAGAACGCCAAGTTTTATTCTTCATGGCAAAACACCATATGAAAAATTGTTTCATCAAATTCCTCTTTTTTCTCATTTAAGGGTTTTTGGATGTTTATGTTTTGTCTCCACACATGCACAAAAACCCTCAAAATTTGACCCACGCGCAACGCGTTGCATCTTTCTTGGATACCCTCACGGTCAAAAAGGTTACCGGGTTTTTGATCCCAATTTTCAAAGAGTCTTTGTCTCAAGAGATGTCATTTTTTATGAAGACAAATTCCCTTTTCAAAACACTACTCATTCCGCTGCACACCAACCCGGTAACCCCATTTCACCAATCCAGCCAGCTGACCCTATCTATACAGACCACATCCCTGATGACCGAAGCCCACAGCCCTCCGATCCACCACATTCACAAGCCACACCACCCGAAAGCCCACCTCTCACAGTCCAAGACACAAACCCAGATAGCCCAGCCCATGAAGTTACTTCAACCCAGCCCACACCCATTACTTCATCTCCTCCAGTTATCCCTGTCACACCATTACCACGACGCAGCACCAGACCCACCAAAACTCCTTCGTTTTTGCAAGAATTCCATGTTGAAGCAGCCCTCCCCGTCAGACCTGCGCCTTCATCTTCCACGAGCAACGTCCAGTCCTCAGGTATTGCTCATCCTCTTTCTAATTCTTTGTCATATGCTCATCTCTCTTCATCTTACAAGACTTTCACAGCCAATCTCTCACTCACCAAAGAACCCACAAGCTTCTCCCAAGCAATCACAGACCCAAGATGGCGTGATGCCATGAGCCATGAAATTGCAGCCTTGCAAGCCAATAACACATGGACACTCACGCCCCTGCCTCCTAACAAAAGACCAATCGGTTGTAAATGGGTCTTCAAGATCAAACTCACACCACAGGGAACAGTCGAGAGGTACAAAGCACGCCTAGTGGCGAAAGGGTACAGCCAAATTGAAGGGATAGACTACAGGGAAACTTTTGCTCCCGTGGCCAAGCTAGTGACTGTCCGTTTATTACTCAGTGTTGCAGCATTACAGGGATGGTTTCTTCACCAGCTAGACGTAAACAATGCGTTCTTGCATGGTGATTTAACTGAAGAGGTGTATATGAGCCTGCCTCCTGGTTTCGGCCGAAAGGGGGAGAATCGTGTGTGTAAACTGAATAAGTCACTGTATGGCCTCAAACAGGCATCCAGGCAATGGTTTCTGAAATTATCAACTTGTCTCAAAGCTGCTGGTTTTAGCCAATCACTATCAGATTACTCACTGTTCGTCCGAAACCACCATGGTAACTTCACTGCATTACTTGTTTATGTTGATGATGTGATATTGGCAGGCAACAATTTGCAGGAAATTGAAGAGACAAAACAATTTCTTGCCAAAAGATTCAAACTTAAGGACTTGGGACAGCTTAAATATTTCCTGGGAATAGAGGTTGCAAGATCAAGACACGGCATTACATTGTGTCAACGGAAGTATGCATTGGAAATACTGGATGACACTGGGTTCTTGGGAGCTAAGCCCTCACGGTTTCCAGTGGAGCACAATTTGTCCCTCACGCAGAACAATGGAGAGCTGCTAGACAATCCATCTTCATACAGAAGACTTGTGGGTAGACTAATCTACTTGACCATCACGAGACCTGACTTGGCATACGGGGTGCATGTGCTGAGCCAATTCATGGACAAACCACGGCAACCACATCTGGAGGCAGCACACAAAGTGCTCAGGTATATCAAACACACTCCTGGGCAGGGAATATTGTTACCTTCTACTGGATCCTTACAATTGAAAGCATACTGTGATGCTGATTGGGCCCGATGCATTGACACAAGGAGATCAATAACAGGGTACTGCATTCTGCTCGGCCAAGCACCAATCTCTTGGAAAACAAAGAAGCAAAATACTGTGTCACGATCAAGTGCAGAAGCAGAGTACCGTTCTATGGCTAGTACTTGCTGCGAGATTACATGGTTGAGAAATGTCTTGAAAGACCTGAAAATAAATCACACGCAACCAGTGATACTCTTCTGTGATAACCAAGCTGCCATGCACATTGCCTCAAATCCAGTGTTCCATGAGCGAACAAAGCACATAGAGATTGACTGTCACTTGGTACGGGAAAAGGTTCAAGAAGGGATGATAAAGACAGCCTATGTGCGGACCACTGATCAACCAGCTGATTTGTTCACTAAGCCTCTTAGTTCGACACAATTTGAAATGCTACTCAGCAAGTTGGGTGTCATAAACATACACTCCAACTTGAGGGGGAGTGTTAAAGAGGATCAAACCAAATAAGGAATTAGAATTGCAATTTGATACCTTGTATTTATCTTTCCTGTTTTATCTTGATCTGCCGAAGTTATAGGCAACAAAGTAGGATTGCACATACACAATCCTTGTATAAATCTGTACACAATACACCATGAATATACACAATTATTCAGCAATTTGATTCTCTTCAGATTGGTTTACTGTGTGTGGTGGTGGTGAGAATGAAAGTAAAGCAGCTAATCTAAGAGCATTAAAAAACTTAAATCACATTGGAGGGAGTCTTGCAATAAGGAATCTACAAGGAGGAGGCATAGAAGACGCTGCGGAAGCACAACTCAAGAATAAGAAGCGCCTGCTTTGTTTGAAATTGAATTTTGACAATGACAGTGATGGTGACATTTTAATTGAAGTTTTACAGCCTCCGTCAGACTTGGAAAGACTATTCATATATAATTATGGAGGGATAGTTTTGCCAAATTGGATAATGGCATTAACCAGATTACAGGTTCTTCAACTCGATGGTTATGGAAACCTGGAGGTTTTGCCTCCGTTGGGAAGATTGCCCAACCTTGAAACCCTGTCATTAGTCGAGGTGGGGGTGAGAAGGTTGGATGCTGGATTTTTAGGTATAGAAGAAGTTGAGAATGCCAATAATATAAATGAAGGAGAAATTGCAAGGGTCACTCCTTTCCCAAAATTGAGAAGACTTGAGATTTCGAGTCTCATTGAATTAGAAGAGTGGGATGGAATTGAAAGGAGAGTGGGAGAAGAGGATGCCACCACAACTTCAATATTCATTATTATGCCACAACTTCAAAAGTTGGAGATTGTCAATTGCCCATTGTTGAGAGCACTACCAGACTATGTTTTGGCAGCGCCTCTACAGTTGCTAGAAGTAAGAGATTGCCCCGATCTAAGGAAACGTTACGGGAAGGAGAAGGGTGAAGATTGGCACAAGATTTCTCATATCGGAGAAGTTTATATTCATTAAATGTAAAATAATTTGCAAGTCTTGGAGGGTTTCATTCAATGTTATATTAAGCTTCGTATGTTTCCGTAAAAGTGAATTGAAATCATTTGTAAGCTTACTAAAATAATGGTTGTGAGAGAGGGTTGAAATAATTTATAAGCCTTGGAGGGTTACATTCAATGTTGTATGTAGCTCCTTTTGTTTCTGTATGAGTGGATTGAAATCATTTGTAATCTATTGTTGATTTGGATATATCCCATCGTCTCTTCAAGAGTCACTTGCAAGTTTTTCTTCTAGTTTTGCAGGAAAAAAGTTGGAACAACACAGAAGTTTTTTTTTAAAGCATGTTTTTATGATTTTAATATATTGATATTAAAAATAAAAAATAACACAATTCAATATATACAAAATAAAAAATAAAAACTTCAATCAGGTAAAAAATCATTTTTAAAAAAATGTTATTTGATAAAAGTAATATTATTGTACAGGAGCTCCTGCCAGACAGATGTCATGTGCTACAATTTGCTAATAGATGCTTATGGGCAAAAATATTTGTACAAGAAGGCATAAAAAACATATGTTGAGATTTTGATACTACAAACCTGCTACAGAGCTAACACAGAAGAATCAAAGAATGGCCTTTGATACTATACTACAGATTCAGATTTTGACAGAGAATGGGATGCTTTATAGAGCTAGAAAAGACAAACTTAAGCAAGTATTTTACAGTTAATAAGCAATAGGGGTGGGAAGGAAGGGATGACTAAGAGGATATGGCAAACCCAGTGGTTGGTTTGCTCTTCAAACCCTCGCCTTTGGAAAGGGTTTTCAATGGTGGTCAGGGATATTTGGTGACTGTCCTCACAATGTCCTTCAGTGCTGACCTCTGTCAATAGTCAACTGTACGATCTACCTCTACTTTTTTTCTATTACCAGTTATTGAATGTCCATCTTTCCAGAGGAACCTTCTCATCAGCAACTACTTGACATGTTTTATTCTACAATCCCTTTCAGCCATGTTTATTTGGTAGCATCAAACAAGCAAGTGACAAAATTGTTACTAAAAAGGATTTTCATATAAGAACCCAAATTCATACTTCATTGCGGAATGATTGTTTCTAATACATTTATAACTTCTTAATAGAATAGAAATTGATCTTTACGAGGTATAAAAATCAGAATCCTAAATAGAAGGAACACGACATAACATCTAAAACCAAGATGAAAATCTAAGAAAAAATTGCAAGAACATAATTAACAAAATTAGTTCAAACAACATCTTCGGTGTTTAAGAGGATGGATGCCTTCTTCTTCAGCCACAACTTTGGCAGCATAAAGAAGTTGGCCCAACACCTCCCAATGTCCTGCTTCCGCCTAATAAAAAGGAATAATCAACTGCTAGCTACCATTTTAGATTAGAAAGCTGTAAAGTCATTTCCATAAAGTAAAATTTCCAACAAGCTCATTATAAGAAGATGCAGTTGATATTAAGACTTTTCGCCAGATCCTTGCATGTTTTGTTTATTTGAAAGGGAGAAGAAATAAGGAGAGTGTTTGGCACATTATGTCAAGCAGAAGAAACACCTCCAAGTCAACAGTATTCCATGTGAAGGAAAGCAAGTATAAACTGGTCATTAAAGAATAGGAACACTCCAAGTGGATCTTTAGAACATCATCCAAATAAGCAAGAAGATCAATTACTATCTATTTATCCTCACTGAAAGTACGACACATGGATCCTAAGCTACAACCTACACAACTTCTTGTTTCAAAGAAGTTTCTTTTCATAATCTAGAAACAATGCAAGTTTCGCAAATTCAAGTTCTATAAATAAAGCATTCAACCGATCCAACAATTAGGCTTTCACTGAACAGCCACTTTCAAAGCATGGTTCTTTACACTGATTATGGGATCAACCGATTTCCATCGAAACCAAATTTCTATACTAGAAAGCATGACAATATAACTGCAACCAGCATATATACCAAATCCTTAAAAAACTTTCAAAATCATGCAAAGAAGAAAAGGAAGTCTCTCAGCCCGGTTTTTAATAACGGTATCATCCTTCTAACTGTTGATTTTCTTGATTTGAGTTCGTTGTTGTTTGTTTGATAATTTGCAGGTTGCTTGTTGATTTGGGAGAGAAGGATTTGAGAGAGTTTGAGGCAGAGAGGATTTCCAGAACAGAGGTAAGCTTGTATCTATTTTTCTTGCTTACAACTTGTTTGAGTTTATGCCTTTATATACTCTTAGGCTTGGAACTCATTACGAGAGCTCAATTACAACTTCTCTACTTGTTTTGTTAGTTACAAGTAGTTCAGCACACCTAATGCATGTTCATTCAGTTAGTTACAGCTGTACACAGATCATTTAGCTAACTAACTATTACATTGTCTTCAATCCTCTAGTATTCCAGCTCATCATTCCATCTCAGCATTCCAGCTCAGCAGCTTATCTTCCAACACTAACTCGAACAATAAGGCAACATTAAATCCAAACCAAAACATAATAATTAAGACCCCTTACTCTGATTATCATGAATAGCTAAAAAACCAATACTTTTTAAACTATGAATTGACATAAACAATCAACACATAGGTTATTGAAAGCAAGCAATAAGATTTACTCCATTCCATACAAAGGAAAAAAAAATCATTCAAAATACCTTTGAGAGAGCCGGCGATGAAAAAACTTGATGGAATTGAAACTAAAGGCAGCACTTTGTGATAATTTCACATTTGAAAATGCCCTTTGAGTGACTGCACAATTCCTGTTTATATAAAATATTAAACACAACCCACAAATTGCATGGCATTCAAAGGTGTAAAAAAGACATACATAGAGAGAAAGAGTACCTAAGCAGGCTGAAAGACCCAATTGCAGCCATGGTTAGCAGTAAAATAAAGCACCTTCGCAAAGTGAGGTGTTATATAGTCCTTGATGGGTATAATCTAGACAACTATTGTACTTTCACTGACCTGACAGTATAATCTGGACCATCAAAGGATGGTGGGCAAACCAATGGATGCATTTGACGAACGGTTGCTACAACTTGTAAAGCTGGATGCTTGATGCATAAAGCCACCAACGCTTAATGGTGCTTGTGCTCTCTCTATTCTCATATTTATCCTAATTTGGTCCCTTAACTTTTATTTGCTCTAATGACATCTCTTATTTTCTATTTTATAATTATTTGATCGGTTGATGTCTTAAAATCTCACCTCAAAGGAGGCATCTAGTGTATAAATCTCAACAATCTTTATATTGGAGTTGTTGTCTGATATCTGTCACTAACATTTCATATTTTCTATCAAATGTTATTTAAGCTCTATTTGAAGTGTTATTAAAAATATTTTTGAAAATATGTTTATACTGATTTTAGATGGTTTGATGTGAAAATATCTAATTATTTTTGTAAAAATATATCAAATTAATATTTTTTAAATAAAAAATACTTTTACAAAAACAATCGCCCTGCTTTAAAAACTGATTTTATAAGGCATCATTTATTTGCACCTTTCTTTTGATGGGATTTAGCTTGTTCACACAGCAGCAAAATTACAAATTAGAGAATAGAAGGATGACACCAATACAAATAAGAATATAGAAACCAAAATAATAAGAAAATGAAAGTAGAGGGACTAAAGGAACGTTAACCCAAGCCATTAATTTTATGTGGTTAATATTGAAAGAGAAACAGAGGGAAGGGATGGGGAAGCACATAAAAGATGGCAAATTTTGTTTTGAGACTTCCAGCAACCAGCTTCAGGAGCTTCTCTATTTCAGCTTCATCAAATGGTAATCTCTCTGTCATTAGAAATTTTTAATTTTCCATCTCTCTATATTTTAAGAACTATTTATTTATGTAATTGAGGTGTCTGCAATATTCAGGGGCTGTTCCAGGGACAAGTAGTAGTACACAAAATGGAGGGCCAGTGATCTTAGAGTTGCCACTTGATAAGATAAGGAGGCCATTGATGAGAACCAGAGCTAATGATCAAAATAAGGTGAAGGAACTCATGGATAGTATCAAAGAAATTGGTCTTCAAGTACCTGTAAGAATCTTGTGTCTTTTGTAATACATGCTTGCTGTATTCAATTGGTTTCTGGGTTGCTGCTACTTGAATACTTCATTTTTATTTTTAATTTTTGATTAATTGCCTGTCTCAATTGTAATTGGTTTCTGGGTTGCTGCTACTTGAATACTTCATTTTTATTTTTATTTTTTTGATTAATTGCCTGTCTCAATTGTATTTTTTGTTCGGTTGGTTAGTATATTTGAGGAAATGAATACAAGCGGTAGAAATTATGTGACATTTTGGTGGAGTAACATGACAGAATATAGACTTAGAAGATTAAATTTCTTTCATTTTAGAAATTTTATTTTTTAATTTCCCTTTTTTTCTTTGCAAGTGAAACATGAATGAAATTAAGTATTCTGGTGTCTCCCATAGGTATGGATATTCTTGATCCCCGTTATCCTTCATTCTTAGACGTGTCAAGTATGCTGCTGTCAATAAAAAAGATAAAAGGAGGGGAAAAGGTTATGAATTTTGAGAACAATAAACTTGAGTTGTTTGAGTTTTGTGTATTATTTAGATTTTAGGCCATGTCATATTTATCTGTATCGCACTTTATTTACGAATGAAAGGCCAATCTCCTTCAAGTCATTGATTTGTATGTCTGGGAAGATTGAAGGCTACTTCCAGATATGTATGGAAAAGCAACCTATTCTCTCTTGAAGTCCGACTTCTCTGTCCTATCAAATGACTGATTTTATCGAAACAAAATTCGTAGGATGAAACTTGGGAAATCTTGAACATGTTTTCGTACCTTTTGGCATGCTTGAGATCGTGTGGTGAAGACACACAAATCACAGAGGTCATGTTTTTGGATCATTAAATTGAGTTTTATGGTAAATAAGAGTACAAAAATGGTGGCCAAGGTAGATATCTACAGTTGTATCATTACAGTTGTATATTCCTTTGAAGATGAGAATAATGAGTTGCATCTTATTCATTCTTCAATGGATTTCTTATTGTTGATTGAGGAAAAGAAAGAAATGGATCACATTGAAGTGCCCTTTAGTCCTCTCGTTAATCTAGTGCTAGAACAAGAGATGTAGATCAGCTTCTTTAAGTTTCCCTTCTCTTCTCTCAACTTCTCAATTCAGCATGGGTGTGATAGTTTCAGAAATCCAAATACAGAATTTGATGTGCTCATATTTCAAATGGCGTGTGTTCCAAAGAAGTTTGTTGCCTTAATGTCAAATTCGTTGTGCCATCACTAACCTTTTGTAATCACTGCAGATTGATGTGCTTGAGGTCGACGGAGTTTACTATGGTATGTGCTCAAATGTTCATATGATAATCTGGTGTCTCTCTTCACCATTTCATATCATCACTGTTCTCATTTGTAGGATTCTCGGGATGCCATCGCTATGAAGCTCATCAGCTCCTTGGGCTCCCCACAATTCGTTGCAAAATTCGACGCGGAACAAAAGAAACACTAAGGTTGACTTTTGATCTCTTGTCAATCCTTAATGATCTTCATCAAGCTCTGTTAATAAGTAATTTGATCTTGCTTTTTCCATTTTATTTTGCAGGCATCACCTCCGCTGAGTCCTGGGATGCAGTCTTTTCCAAGTGATTAATCTGTAACTTAGGATATTGCTATTATCCTGGACCTCTGTACTTTATTGCTAGTAATGAAAAGGGTTATATCAACAATACATTTATACAGGTGTTACAGTTAATAGATTCTATCAATCTAATAAAAATGGTCATGCACAAGCTTCTTTTATGACTAATATTTTCGCTTTCTGCTTTTTTCCCCTTACATTTCTAAGCTATTTTAGCTATAATTAGAAAATTATGATTTCACATATTGGTGCCTTCGGCCGCCTAAATGATGCAGCTGCATTCCCTGCACTCTCAGTTTTGGTTTACATGTCATCTTATTTGCCTAAATTTCTCTAATCAATTCTCCACTGTCTCCTTACTGATTGACACACACACTCTGTAGAAATTTTCATCTCCTTCTCGGTTTGGTTGCAGTGGACAAAATATAACAAAATACATATGCTTTTATACATATTCCTGTTTGTTTCCAATAACCATGGTGGGGTAACTCAAGGGAGAGAGGATACTAATGGAGTGGTGAAGATTCTCTCTTTTTTTTAGTATTTTTCTCTTAGAAAATACATTTTTAAAAAACTTGTTTCTGATATTAATATACAGTAAATAAGCTCTCTGTGTGATCATGAATGGATCCTCGTCTCCAGATATGTTTTGTCTTTGTTGAAAAGTCTATCTGCAGAAGAAGAAGAAAAGCTTACAAACTCTCACTGTATAGATTAGGAAATATAAAGTCCTGTTTTATATTGGACTCTGTTTTCTATTAAAATAGCCGTTAGAAACAATTGTATAAATAGCCTTGTAATCTCTTCTCAATATATACAATCGAATTATTTTCTTCTGCCAAATTACTCTCTTCACTGTCAAATACAACTTCTCATGGTATCAGAGCATACCCATTAAACAAAAGCTTCCGCAAAACTCCAATGGAGAACACTGCTGATTCAAACAGCAGTAATCAAAACACAAACCCCAGTTCCACTATGCAAAATACACAGACTTTAACCATAGAACCATCTGATCCTCTCTTCATCCACACATCCGATCACCCAAGTATGAACCTTGTACCAAAGGTTCTTGATGGAACAAACTATGCTATGTGGAGACGATCTATGTTGATCAGTCTCAGCGCAAAGAACAAACTGGGCTTCATCAACGGAAACATACCCACACCCGTTGAAACCGATCCCAAATTTATGTTGTGGCAAAGATGCAATGGTATGGTACTATCTTGGATTCTCAATTCTTTGAATCAAGAAATCGCCAGCAGCGTTCTTTATGTTGAAACCCCTTCTGAAATTTGGTTGGATCTTCAAGAACGATTCTCGCAAGGTAATTTCTCTCATCACTATCAAGTTCAACGCTCAATTGTAGAACTCCAGCAAAATCAAGACTCAATCTTTACGTATTACACAAAAATAAAAACCTTGTGGGATGAATTGAAGATGAGCAGTCCACTAATTCAATGTACATGTGGAGGAATGAAACAATTGACGAACAATGAAGAAAAAATGAGATTAAGTCAGTTTTTGATGGGTTTAGATGAAAGCTATTCTGCAATTAGAGGCCAAATCATGCTTATGCAACCTTTGCCCACTGTCAAGAAAGCTTATGCACTGCTGTGTGAAGAGGAAAAACAAAGAGGGCTTGTTGAACACAAAGGCAATGAACAAATTCACGCAATGAATGTGAAAAGAACAGGGGCTGGCTCACAAAGGCATGACCTTTCCCAGAATTGGATGCCTGCAAACTCAAACATTCAACCAAGGAAGCGTCTCCACTGCACCTACTGTGAGGGAACAACACATACGGTTGACAAATGCTTCTACTTGAATGGATTTCCAGTTGGTCATGCTCTTCACGGCAAGAAGATTCAGCCCCGAAATCGCCAGAAATTCGCAGCCAACATGGCTGAAACAGAGCCATGGAAACATGGCACGACCAGTGGGACCTCTAATCAGCCCCTTCAACTCACGGCTGAAGAGTTGGCTCAACTCAAGGCTTTTTTAAATGAGAAATCTGCCATCTCAGCAAATTATACAGGTAACCTAAACTCAGCTGAATTTTTACAGTGGATTATCGACAGTGGCGCAACCAATCACATAGCCACCTCAATTTCTGATGAAGACACAGCACCCATGTCTTCCCAAGTCACAATGCCGAATGGCTCTGATGCAAAAATAACAAAAACTGGTTCTGCATATATCACCAAAAATATACATGTTCACGGTGTACTTTGTGCCCCCTCATTTCATGTGAATTTACTGTCAGTTAGTAAACTCACAGCTGCACTTAAATGTTCCATCCATTTTTTTCCAACATTTTGTATATTGCAGGACCTAGCTTCGAAGAGGATGATTGGCCTGGGGAAGCAGATTGAGGGGCTATACTACCTTATGCCACAATCGGAATCACGATCCTATCAAATATCTGGACAATCAGCTGCTATGTGGCACAACCGGCTAGGACACCCCTCAAAGCTACCATCCCAACTTTTATCAAAATTAATTCCATCATTTGTCTATGATTCACACCACTCATGCGAAGTATGCCCTTTGGCAAAACAAACAAGGTTAACCTTTCCCACAAGCTCTATTCAAAGTATTAAAATTTTTGAGCTTATACATTGCGATATTTGGGGTCCACACAAAATTGAAACTCACTCGGGGGCACATTATTTCTTAACAATTGTGGATGACTACTCTCATTTTACTTGGATTTTTCTCATGAAATTCAAGTCCGAAACACAAAGGTTATTAAAATCTTTTATCGCGTTTGTTCATACTCAATTTAACTGTCAAGTTAAAAGCATGCGAAGTGATAATGGGATGGAATTTATCTCCTTAAAACCATATCTTTCTACACTTGGGATTTTATTACAAACTTCATGTCCATATACACCGCAACAAAACGGGGTAGTTGAGCGAAAACATAGACACCTATTAAATGTTGGTCGCGCATTAAGATTCCAATCAAACTTGCCTTTAAAATTTTGGGGAGAAAGTTTACTCACTGCAACCTATCTCATTAATCGTACTCCAACCCCGATTTTAAAACACAAATCACCACATGAGCTGTTATATGGAAAACCACCTATCTACCATCATCTCCGTGCCTTTGGATGCCTTTGCTATGCAACCAACTTACAACCATTAAACAAATTTTCACCTAGAGCTCGTCGCTGTATTTTTGTTGGATACCCTTCCAACCAAAAAGCATATCGTGTTTACGATCTCACCACTCACCAATTCTTCACCAGCCGAGACATCATCTTCCATGAAAACACTTTTCCATTTTCCAACCCCACAACAGAAATACCACCAGCCAACACACCACTGCCCATCATGCCACCTATAAATGATGACAGCCCAACATTATCAATTCCAGCCCCCCTACCAAATGAAACTCCTACCTCACCGTCCACAACAGACCTTCTACCATCACCAACACCACCTTCCACACTACCATCCTTATTCCCTGTCCTTCGCCGCAGTGACAGACCAAGACAACCATCCGTTCTCCTTCGTGATTTCCATTGCGGCCAAGTTGGTATGCCCTCTCTCTTGGCTCCCACAACTACATCTTCCTCTTCAAGGTCAGGTACTCGGTATCCTTTATCTCATTGCCTCTCTTATAAATCCTTATTTGTTAATCATAGACACTTTATTAACAACATTACAAGTGCTGTTGAGCCTAAAACATATGAGCAGGCACTCAATGATCCCAAGTGGTGTGAAGCAATGCAAACCGAACTCAATGCACTTGAAAATCAAAAGACATGGTCACTTGTTCCTCTTCCTCCTCACTGTCGCCCCATTGGCAGCAAATGGGTCTTTCGCATCAAGCACAAATCCGATGGTTCCGTTGAAAGGTATAAAGCCCGCCTAGTAGCCAAGGGATTCAATCAGCAAGAAGGACTGGACTATCATGAGACCTTCGCTCCGGTGGCCAAATTAACCACCGTCCGCTGCCTTCTTGCCTTGGCAGCAGTACGAAACTGGCCGCTATTCCATATGGATGTCAATAATGCATTTCTTCACGGTGATTTGCATGAAGAAGTGTATATGGTTCCACCTCCAGGACTTTGCCGACAATGGGAGAAGCTTGTATGTCGGCTCCATAAGTCCTTGTATGGACTCAAACAAGCACCCAGAAACTGGTTCGCAAAGTTTTCAGACTCTATCAAAACAGCCGGATTTTTCCAAGCGCACTCAGACCACTCTCTCTTTGTGCAAGAAAAGGGAGTCACTTTAACCATTGTTCTCATTTATGTAGATGACATAATTATCACAGGTAACAATGACAAAGCTATTCAAGATGTTAAATTGTTTCTTCAACAGCAATTCCACATAAAAGATCTCGGAAAATTGAAGTTCTTCCTTGGACTAGAAGTGGCAAGATCAAAAGCTGGATTAGTTATTTCTCAGCGAAAGTATACACTGGAAATACTTGACGATGTTGGATTCCTTGGAGCTAAACCAGTAGATTTCCCAATGGAACAAAATCTGAAGCTCACGGCTGATCAAGGAGAAATGGTGAAAGATGCTGCGAATTACAGAAGATTGGTAGGGCGATTAATATACCTGACGATCACCAGACCAGATATCACATATTCGGTCAACATTTTAAGTCAATTTATGCACACTCCAAGAAAACCTCACTGGGACGCTGCCCTTCGTGTGTGCAAATATCTGAAGAGCAACCCAGGTAATGGCTTGTTATTTTCAGCAAACAGCTCCTTACAATTGAAAGCATATTGCGACGCCAATTGGGCAAACTGTCCTATGACAAGATGATCTACAACGGGTTATTGTGTATTTCTTGGAAATTCTCTCATCTCGTGGAAAACAAGAAAACAAAAGACCGCCTCTCGATCATCAGCTAAAGCAGAATACAGGTCTATGGCTGCTGCAACATGTGAGCTTACTTGGCTTCGACATTTGTTTAAAGACCTACGAGTATAGTTAAAACCAGTGGAATTATTCTGCGACAATCAAGCTGCATTACATATCGCAGCTAATCCGGTATATCACGAACGCACAAAGCATATAGAAATTGATTGCCATGTTGTTCGAGAAAAAATTCAAGAAGGCCAAATTATTACAAAATTTGTCCCTTCACATCTCCAGTTGGCAGACATATTCACTAAAGCCTTAGGGGGAGATAATTTCAAGAGATTAACAAGCAAGTTGAACATTCTTGACATCCATGCTCCAACTTGAAGGGGAGTGTTGAAAAGTCTATCTGCAGAAGAAGAAGAAAAGCTTACAAACTCTCACTGTATAGATTAGGAAATATAAAGTCCTGTTTTATATTGGACTCTGTTTTCTATTAAAATAGCCGTTAGAAACAATTGTATAAATAGCCTTGTAATCTCTTCTCAATATATACAATCGAATTATTTTCTTCTGCCAAATTACTCTCTTCACTGTCAAATACAACTTCTTAGTCTTAACAACTCGGATTATAATATTGTATTTGTTTACTTACTAATGCCGTCATGTCTTGTATTAACAACTCTTTAACTACTCCATTTTTCTCTTTTTTGATCTTCTTTCTCTGCGTGCTAGCTAAAGCTATCTGTTTATCAGTCTCAACGCTCGTGGTATTGATTACTAGCAGAGATAGTGGGAGATGAATTTGATGGGTTGGTGGCGTAGGCCACATGTAGAGATTTAAGAGGTGGATACATACACGTATCCCTTAATCACACCCCATTTTATTAAACACTATAAATCCAATCATTTTGGCTTAATCTCTAAGTCAAGTTTGTTCTCATAATCCAATTTTCAGTGAATTCTTCCATTCTACGCCCAGCATATGATACCCTCCAATTCCCCATCATCACAAAAAAGAAGCCTACCATACTGTAAAATCATCACCAATTCCCTGCCCCCTCCAAGTATAGCACAAGTGTAGATAACTTATTTAAAACTATAGTTTAACAAACTCGGTTTGGCATTCAGACCGGATCTGACTCGGGTTAAGTTTTTAGTTGAACTAAATGTATATATTATCTTGTGTTAAATATAGGTATGAATGTAGATAACTTGTATAAGACTATAGTTATTAAATCTGTGCTCTGCGAGCTGATATGAAAAATCCAGATTATGATAGATGTTAAATTTGTAGTTGAGTTAAATACTACATTGACTTAGTAAAACTTGGTTGATCTGACCGAGTTTTTTTAATGATCTAGTTGACCCAACAAAATTGGATGAATAGTTTAGTGATTTTTTTTCAAATTATATCCTGAATTAGATCTTAAAACTATATACAAGCTGATATTTACATTCTGATTTAAGAATATTATAAATGTGAATGAAAACAAATCTTAATTGTTGTTCAATATCAAGGGTTGTTTTTTCTTTTTTTTTTAAAAAAAGGTGGTTGTGTTGTAAACTATAAGTCTATCAAATAACAACAACTTGATATATGGCATGATAAATTATACAAATAGTAACTTGAACCACTAGTTCAAATATAGGGATAGAATATTACAAGAAAAATAATGCAATTTCACACCTTTTTTTTGTTTTTTTAATTATCTTTTAGCATCCTTATTGTGGACATTGACTAAAACCCTAACCTATCAATTTTATTTTGAAAACTGTATAAATTTGGAACTTTATATCACCGCCGTGACCATTATCATTTAAATGAGCTATCTTAAAAGGAAACTAAATGGACCTTGCAAATGATCTAGTTCACCAGCTTAAAAATATGGACCCTTTCACCATAGGATTAACAATTATTTTTTATCCTTTATTTTTGGATTAGATTAATTAAGATATGATTAATATTGTCACATTTAAATAAGCAATTAATTAATATTTCTGTTTGATTTCAACACCGAGAATGACAGACATGTGAAGGATTTTGATTCTATCAAATGAAATTGATATCTAGTTAGAAGAATTAGAGATAGTTGAGATGAATCTATTGCTCTGAAAAGAGAAGAAAGTTATTCAAAAACTATTTTAGAATACATTTATTTTTATGTTCATGATTTATTTCCTTCAACTAAATACATTTTTATTTTTTATGTATCATTCCATTTCATTCTTGGACACTAAACAAGCTCATCTTTTAGAATTAAGCAAGTACATCATGGTTGTCATACCTTGATCTAGGACTTGATTCAAAAAATAGTTTTGATGATCAAGTCAACGAGTCAATTTATGAATTATCTAGTTATCTGTTTATTAAAAAATATATTTTTTTTCTTTATTATTAGTCCAATTAGATTTGATTGTAGGTCATAGAAAACTGGACAAGGTTTAACAAGTTTTGCTGAATCAATATCTTGTTTAATTCAATTAAAAACTTCATCCGAGTCATACTATAATTCAACAAAAATCTTTAATTACTATATAGCTAAAACAGGATGTGGCGGTCGGAGGCGTTTTCCGGCGATGCACTGTAGCTATACACTCAGTGGCACTGTGGACTCGCAATTTGCACTGGTGCGCCGCGCGAGTTCGTCCGCCTTATTTTTTTTTGTCTTTAGCGATTGTGAACAGTGTTTTACCGTTCTTAGCCCCACACAAACGACAAAAAACGGCTCCGGGGTGAGGGTTACCAAGGTCATTTCACGCGAGTGGGCCGGCCCGGTTCGGTCCTGTTCGCCGCAACTTTTTTCGTTTAATATTTTTAATTTTTTTTTAATATTTTTTAAAAATGGCTAACTACGGATATAGCCCCTAATAAGACAAAATTGATGAGTTAATCACAGGGGTAGACCGGTAATTGACCAGTATTTTTTATTATTTATTTCTTTATACTGTCGGCGCGTGTTCATCACGCGACCGACGGTATTACGCCTCACGCCCTCTTCAGGAGGCGCGTGCGCTCTCATATGGTGGCCGGAATTAGGCTTCCGGAGTCTATTTCGATGCGCCTCCACCTGTTCTTCCTCCCGGTACGGCGCGTTTCCTATTCTGATGGCTGTGTACGTGGCGGTGGCCGGCCAAAGCCGGTTCACCTGTTTCTCTCTCTCCTATTGTTTGGCTTATACAGTTCGGTCCCTGGAGTTCTAATTTCATTGATGGTATTGATTTCTGGTATATAAGGTTTTTATTTAGTTCAATTGGGTCCTTCGATTGAAATCAATTGAATCTTAATGTTTCACTTCAGTCCTCCTTCTTTTAATTTCCGGATTGAGTTTAGAAAAATAAATTAATTCGGTACTGAAGTTTCAATTGTTTTAATTTTATCCTTTGATTGCAATTGATAATATAGTTGATTTTCATTTCAGCCCTTATACTTTTAATTTTTAATTTTAATCCTTTTATTTCTTAATATCAATTATTATTAATTCATAATATTAATTATTATTATTATTATTATTATTATTATTATTATTAGTTAATCCTTTTATTTCTTAATATCGATTATTATTAATTCATATTATTATTATTAATTATTATTATTATTATTATTATTATTATTATTATTATTATTATTATTATTATTATTATTATTATTATTATTATTATCCTTTTATTTCTTAATATCGATTATTATTAATTCATATTATTAATTATTATTATTATTATTATTATTATTATTATTATTATTATTATTATTATTATTATCCTTTTATTTCTTAATATCAATTATTATTAATTCATATTATTAATTATTATTATTATTATTATTATTATTAGTTAACTGTTTTTTAGAGTTTTTTTCTCGGGATAATTTAATAATTTTTATTGTTTTGACTGTAATAATAATGATAATTTTTATTTTTATTTGATTTTTTTGTTTGAACTTTTGTTAAAGTTTTTAGCATTTTTTTAGCCTTTCATTGTTTTTTTTTATTAATACGCTAATAATAATAATAATAATAATAATAATAATAATATAATTATTTTTCTTCCTTACTCTTTTGTTAATGTTTTTTAGGTTTTCTTTCTCGGGATAATTTGATAATTTTTATTGCTTTGACAGTAATAACAATGATAATTTTTATTTTTATTTTATATTTTTTTACGATGTTTTGTTAAAATTTATAATATTTGTTTAATCTTTTTTTTTCTTTCATAATAATAATAATAATAATGATAATAATAATAATAAGAAGAATAGTAATAGTAGTGGTAATGATAATAGTAATAGTAATAGTAATAGTAATAATAATAGTAATAATAATACTAATAATAATAATTTAATTGTTTCTCTTTCTTATTCTTTTGTTAATGTTTTTGAGGTTTTTTTTAAGGGTAATTTCATAATTTTAATTGTTTTTATAATAAGAGCAATAATAATTTTAGATGTTAAAACTTGAATTTTGCTATTTTATAATAGGATGTGTTGAGCTATTTTATTATATAAAAATTCACATATATAAATATTATATTTTAATTTTCATCCAACAAATCCTATAACAATTGTTTGCTCAGCCTGCAACATAAAACATATATTTTTAAAAAATTTAAAGTTAAATAAATTTTTCCAGCTAATAATTTTTATTTTGGTTTTATCATCTATTATATTTTAAAATCAATTTTGTTTTCTTGCCCTTAATGCTATTATATAGGTTTTAATTTGATTCAATTTCGTCCTTCAATTCAAATTGATTATATATTGGACTTTCAATTCGGTCCTCATTCTTTTAATTTATCGGATTGGGCTGGAATTTTTAATATTTTTGGTATCAAAGTTTTGATGAATTTCAATTTCATCCTTCCATCCAAATTTATTATAAATCCTTTATATTTTCGATCCCAAAGTTTGATTTCTTTCAATATTATCTTTTTATGCAAGTTAATTATGAATTTTAGTTTTATTTTGGTCCCATTTCTTTTATTTTCAGGTTATGTTTTCAATTATTTAATTTGAAAGTTTAGATTTGCTTCAATTTTGTTCTTAAAATTACATGTATTATTTAAAGTATGTCAAATTCATTATATATTTGTATATTTATGTCAAATTAAAGTATGTTAAACTAATTATATGTTTTAATATTTATTGAATATTATCGCCTAGGAATGTATATACAGAGAAAAAAATTATCTTGGATTTTTTTTAAGAAATAAATTTTATATCAGTATTTTTAAATACATTTAATATAATAATACAAGGAATAAATCTTATAAAAAATTTGAAAAAAAATTGTCTTTGAATTTTAATTTTGTGCTCTGTTTTTTAAAGTTTATTTCTTAAAAAATATTTATAATATTTTGGTTTTTAATATTTCATGTCTAATATTACTGGGCAAAAAATACAACTAAAAAAAAAAACAAATTTAGCTAGATTATCTACAATTAAAAAATATTCGAGTCACTTCCCGTTTCAATTACACTGTTGTTTTTTAGACAGCAGATAAGTAATTATAGCACGTAAAAAAATTATATTTTTTTTCTAAAAACAATTTACAATATTTTTATTTATACTGTGTCAGATCTAATATTACAAAAGGAAAAAAGCAACTCACAAATTTATTTTGACAACTTTACCTGGATTATCTACAATTAAAAAATGTACGACCCACTTCCCATTTCGATTGCACTATAAAATATATGAGACTAATTATATGTTTTCATATTTATTGAATATTATCGCCTAAAAATATATAGAAAGAGAAAAAAAATGACTTATGATTTCTTGCGGAAAAAAATTAATATCGGTATTCTTAAAAACATTTAATATAATAATATAATTAATAAATCTTATAAATATAACTTTGGCTTTGAATTTAAATTTCTATTTTATACTCTTTTTTTTGTTCTTCTAATAAACAGTGACTTTTTTTTTACATTTTTTTTTTATTTTTCAATAACTGTCGTGTCCAGGTCTTCTTTTTTTTAGCCAAGTTTCAGTTTTTTTTGTTTTTTTAACCATAGTATCCGTGACAATAAATTTCTAACAAATCATTTCACCTTCTTAGAAAATTTTCTAACAAATTTTATCAAAGTTTTTTAGCAATAACAATTTTCAATAACTTTTTGGTTCAAAAAAATCATTTTAAACAGATTTTATCAGTTACATTTTTACTAATTAAATATTAAAATAACAAAATACAATATTTATAAAATCAATCAGTTTTCTACATAGATAAAAAAGCCCAGTTGAGCGGGCAAATTCGCTCGTTATTCTCTAATCAACCTATCATTTTAGACTTCCATAACACCTATTGACCAAAAGCATAAAAGGGTGACTTTCTCTATACCCCTATTTTTTTTCAAATAAGCAAATTTTTGTTTGGTATATGAAAAATCCCATTACACAATAGTTAAAAGAGCTCGGGTTTGCATTGTAGACATAGAGACAATTCACTGTGGACTGGCCATTTTTTGGCCGTGCGGCGCGCGAGTTCGTCCGCCTTTTTTTTTTCTTCAATGAACAGTGTTTTGATGATTTTAGCCCCGGTAATAAGACAAAATAGAGCTCGGGCTGAGGGTAAAAAGAGTTGATGGTCAGGGTCATTCATGTAATTGCACGCGTACGGACCGGTCCGGTCCGCCGCCTGTTTTTTTTTTAATTGATTTAAAATGGCTAATTACGGTTCTAGCCCCGCATAAGACAAAAACATTGATTTGGGTCCAAGGGCTTTCCGGTAATTGACCATATTTTTTTATTTTTTTCCCCGGTTATTGTCAGTACGTGTGGCACACGCGCCTACCTGTTTCACGCCCCACGTCCTGTTTAGGTGGCGCGTGCGGCGTCATACGGTGGACAGAGATGAACTTCCGACGTACAGAGCGGTTCTTTTGGGCGTCGTCTACCTCCTGCGATGGCGCGTTTATCGTAAAAATACCCGTGGACGCGCCGGGGACCGGTTAAAGCCGCCGACCACGTCTCTCTCTCTCTCCTACACGTAAAAGTGCAGGAGAGTCCCCCAAGTTGTGCAACTTTTTACTTCAGTCCCTTGACTTTTGATTTTTTTTTTTGTCCTGATTTTGGTTGTATAAGTTTTGATTTAGTTCGATTGGGTCCTCCGATTGCAATTGATTGGATGTCAATGTTTCACTTCTGTCCTCCTTCTTTTAATTTTCGGATTCGGTTTCAATTATTCAATAAATACAGTACATAAGTTTTGATTTCTTCAATTGGATCCTTTTATTGAAATTGATAATATATTGAATTTTTATTTTGGCCCTTATAGTTTTAATTTTTGATTTTAATCCCTTGATAAATTGATATTTGTGTTTTATTTTCCATTATTAACATAATAATAATAATAATAATAATAATAATAATAATAATAATAATAATAATATATTCTTTTTTTTGCTTACTTTTTTATTAATGTTTATGAGTGTTTTTTCTTTCGGGATAATTTGATAATTTTAATTGTTTTTGCAATAATAGCAATAGTCATTTTATATCTAATATTACTGGGGATAAAAGACAACTCAAGAACAAAAAATAAACAAATTTACCTAGGTTATCTACAATTAAAAAACGATACAAGTCACTTTTGTCTCGATTACACTGTTCTTTTTAAACGGCAAACAAGTCATTATTATATGTTTTCATATTTCATATTTATTGCATATTATCGCCTAAAAATATATAAAGAGATAAAAAAAATGACCTCGGATTTTTTGCATTAAAAAAATTAATATCAGCATTCTTAAATAAATTTAATATAATAATATGATGAATAAATCTTATAAAATAAAATAAAAATTGGCTTTGAATTTTAATTTTGTGCTCTTTTGTTAAAGTTTATTTCTTAAAAAAAATCAAAAAATTGAATTTTTAATATTTAAGATCTAATATTACCAGGGAAAAAATACAACTCAATAAAACAAAAGGTAAACAAATTTGCCTAGATTATCTACAATTAAAAAATATATGAGGCATTTTCCGTTTCAACTACATTGTTATTTTTTTACAGCAAATAAGTAATTATAACATGCAAAAAAATTATATTTATTGTTTGAAAAAAATTGCAATATTTTTATTTATAATGTGTAAGATCTAATATTATTGGGGAAAAAAGGCAACTAATATTTTTTTAGCTTGTTTTTTTCTCAATATTTGCTCATTAAACCTAAAAGAGTTTGCGAAGTTACTGACTTTGCACTAATCTTGATTTCTGGCTGCATTTTGCTGTTTTGTCTAGAGTGTTTGTGCTTTGTTTGGTTGCTTAGATTATTTACACATTCGTTCTTTCTTTAAATTGTTTTTTCAAAACTTAAGTTGGTAAGGCAAAATGAAAAATCCAATGTTTTTATTTAGCTGATAATATAACGGTTTTTGGGTGTTGCTGATATTATTATTTTTGGAGAGGTCATGTTTGGTTTGTATCGGAAAAAAAAGTGAAAATTGTTCTCCAGTGGATTTTATTTTTTCTACTGAATTAGAATTTTGATAAACAATAGCTTAATTGCGTAGCATGGATGGTTAGAAGTTAAAACTGATAGAGAAGTAAAATAGGAGAATCCATTTCCGTCTTTTTTCTTTTCCTTCTTTGTAAATGAGTTTTTTGTTATTTTTTAATTTTGATTTTCTTGGATACCTAACTAAACTCTTTTTTGTTAAGATATTTAATGCTGTTACTAATTTTGGGCAGGTCAGGTCAGGTTGCTTGTGATATTGAAGTAATAGTTTTATATTTATTCACACTTTATTTTAAAAGTGAAGAATACCTTAAAAAGATTTTATTTTTATACTGGGTGTTAAATGGTGATTGGTGAGTACATTAATATTTAAAATTTTGAAATAAAAAATGGATAATTTTATAATTTGGAAGATAAAACCTGATAGGAAAAAAAGGGGCAGAATTCACTACTGTTTTAGATGTTCGTTGATGGGATTTTAATCCTAACCTGCAGGGACTTGTGGTGGAGTTGATATAGCTAGCTAATTAATGGCAAAGTCACGGCAACATTATTCAACACACAATGCATCTCTTTCACCCACTGGTGTAAGATCAAGGGAATGGGAGGGTCCATCAAGATGGACTGAGTATTTGGGTCCTGATTTGAATTCGCCAATGGCATCAAGGTTGTCTAGGAATAAGGTAGGTTCGGATGGACAAGTTCAGAGTTTGGGTGGCGGATCTCATAAGGGTTTGAATTTGCAATGGGTAGTTCAACTTACTGAAGTAGCTGAAGGTCTTATGGCGAAAATGTATAGATTGAATCAAATTTTGGATTTCCCGGATCCAGTTGGTCACGTGTTTTCAGAATCGTTTTGGAAAGCGGGTGTGTTCCCGAATTATCCGAGGATTTGCTTATTGCTTTCTAAAAAATTTCCGGAGCATTTCAGTAAATTGCAGCTTGAAAGAGTAAGAATTTCTGTATTCTGTGAGAAGAAATGTTGTTTTGTCTTGTTGGCTGATAATTTAGTTCCTTAACTTGTGGAAAACTGGTGCAGGTTGACAAGGTTGCTTTGGATGCTTTGAATGATGGTGCAGAAGTTCATTTGCAGAGTCTGGAGCCTTGGGTTCAGGTATTGACTTGGTTTTCTGTGCTCCTTTTTCTATTATGTGCATGTAAAATGCTCAAGATGATCATTACTTTTAGTGATTACTTTAGGAGATTTAGGACTAGGCCTTTGTGGCTGATTAAACCTCTGTCATAATCAAACATGTGTTGGTTAATGTATGAAGGCATTCAACTCTATAAAGAATAGCTATTGTCTCAATGACTGGGTATTCAAGTGCTCTTCTTAATAATCATGATTGCTAAAGGAAGAACATGCTGGAAGCAACATGTTCATGTTTTAACAATTGAAAGTCTATTTCAATAGGTGTTGACAACCATATTTATAATCTGATGCTTGAACTCATCAGGCTGTGTATCATACAACAAATCTTATAAGATTCAAACGCAGGGTAAGTACTAATTAGGAACTATGGTTTCTGCCACTTAGTTGCTCAGTCTTGCCTTGGTACAAATTACCAGTAAGTTAAGCCCAGTTTGAATTTTGGCTGGAGCCTTAATATTACTGTAGCCCGACCTCTTGAATCTTTTTCTTAGCATCCTAACTGGGCTTGATAAAGTCACAACAGACCTGGCAATCGAGTGACGAGAGATGTATCACCTGCATGGCTCTGCTGTAGCAGATATATCATGCTTGGCCCTAAAAGTGAGAACCTTGCTAAGTTGCTAGTGTATGGAGATAATTTGATGGTGTTTATTCAGTTAAATTCTGTTATGTATTAGGCCCAAGAATTTTTTGATAAACTATAGTATAATGATACCTGATTTCATAATGAAGTGCAGTTCAATTGAGGTAAAACCTTAAAACTATCTTTATGTTAATATAATGCCCCTAGTAGGAAATTGGAAGCCTTTTTGTTTCACTTGTGGACAATAGGACACAGTTGATGCATTTTAAAGACTGATTTACCATCAATAATTTGTTCTGTGCACTGTGGAAATGATCACTTGAGGAAAAATGTAATACTACTGTTGGTATTATTTACCACTAAGTCATCTAACATTGCATGCAAACCAATACGAAGTAATGATGAGGTTAACTTCAATTTTTTTTTGGTCTGAATCTGGAAGATAATCCTTGGAAATGAGAAAGGTCATTGAAGCAAAATGGGGACCGAAAGTCCTGCCAAGTACATGCAGCGGGATGGGACAGGTTGTATATGGTTGTGACTGACAATCAGTGACAGAAAATAGATTCTTTTTTTTTTGTGCGGCAAAATGTTTGCCCACTTCAGTACCTCTGCACTAACAAAGACAGAAAATGAGAGAACAGTAGACATAAAATTAGGATAAATTTAATAATGAGAAAGAACCCAGATATCCTATCACTTACCACTCAAAAGTGAGATGGAAAATCGTGTTCTTATTTAGATTATCTTAGAATCTAAATGATCAGCGCTGCTATTTTTTTAGTTACCATACTATGGGATATGTTTGTGAGGTTTGATTGTGTCATCTTTTCTTATTCTTCCTTCGCTGTTGCTAGTTTCAATGTTTGGAATGGCTTGTGGTAGTTATAATGTTTGTTACCCAATATTTTGATTAAAAGGATTGTTTATAATTAACAACAAGAAATTGGCTACTTTCTGATCATTAGAGTTTGTAAATAAAGATTTATGGTCACTTGGTAATTGTTTGCTTTTGTGTGGCCAGTTACTTCTTGACCTGATGGCCTTCCGAGAACAAGCTCTTAGACTCATACTGGATTTAAGTAGTACTGTTATTAGCTTGTTGGTGAGTATCAAATCTTCTCCTTCATCATGCAAAATGTATTCTGTTTGATACAAAGTGCAATCAATCATGCTCAATAGCTGAAGGATCCATATAACTTTGTCCTGTTAATATGTATGTATGATGCACTGGGATGTTAAATTGATCCTTTCCTTGTGTTCCTCCAGTTAATTTAGAAGAAGAGAAATAGTGGCTTGATTTGTTCATGGTATCTCTGATAACTTGGTGCAGTATTTTGCAGCCTCATCAGTGTTGAAATCCAAGGTTGATTCCAGAGCTGCCCAAGTAACCGGTCGACCGCTTGGAAGAAGAAACTCAACCGGTCGACCGCCTGAGAAGTTGAACAGAGTGCACCTACGTAGAAAAATCGAAGAATGAAGAATTGAAGGTTGAAGAATCAATCTTTGTGATTAAGTTTACATTGTAATTAGTGTGTTTAAGTGTTCTGAGTCAATGTTTCTAGTTAATTTCAGATTATAATCAACAATTGTCAAAATAGGAAAATATAGCCGTTGATAGTTGTTGGTTAGGTAAAACTAGCCGTTTGTAATTTCTGATTCTTCTATAAATAAAGCTAATGGGATGGCAGTAACCAAACATGAATTTCTGCCCATGTTCATGTTCTCTTAAATCTCAAAGGGGTTGAAGTTCTTTTGTTCTCTCTTTTCTGGAAAATGTTCTTCAAATTCTGGAAATTTAACCATTCCCAGAATTTGATTGCTACAGTGCGTGTTCTTGCAAATTTTTCCAGAATTCAACCCCCGAATTTCAACAATCAGAACTCGCTTATACTGCATGCATTTATGGATCTCTTTTGTTCCTTCGCCCGAGTTAATCTTTTTTCTGAGAAGGTAAATTGGGCTTTGTGTTCCCCTTATTTCTTCCTTCTCTCATGTAAATTTCCTGGGGTTTGTATCTTCTTATTTAATATGATGTGCATAAGCATACTTCGTAACTTGTTGACACCATTGAAGTTTGATGCTTCATACAGATACCAAGGAAAATGATGTTGCAAATGTATAACCTTCTGCATGCCATGTCAAGAAATGATAGAGATTGTGATTTCTATCATCGGTATGGAATACTTTTGAGTAGTGCAGTTATCTTTGTATGAAATGTTTTATGTTTCATCAGGTGAGAGATAACGCTGCACCCATGACTTCAACTTATTTGAATTTTTAAGTAAGCATGGTTAAATTTCATGACCATCATCTCATATGTGAGCAAAAGGGTTTCTACCATCTTCCTCCATTTGCTACCATTTTGTAGCAAAATGCTCATCTTTCCACATCAGCCACATCACATACATAAAGATGTGAAATGCTTGTGCTTAATCTAACAAAGTTGCTCCATGATTTTTTCCGCATTACCCGCGGCTATGGGAGGCATTTCTGAAGGGTTGGACCTCTTATAATAAATCACACCGTCCCATCTCATGGATAAACTTCTTATGAATAGATTGTTCTTATGAATAAACGCATGACAATTACAGATTACTAGAATTTGATACCCTTTGATGACACTATAAAAACATTGAGTAGCATGTGTATATGTGGCTTTGGTTTTGAAGTTATCGCAGTAGCTTCTCTGCTTGGTATTATCTACATTGTGATGCCTAGTTTATTTTGCAGATTGAAACTGGGGGGAATCCAGGTGTCATTTTCAAGACACATCCTAACATGAACAAAGAATTATTTGCTAATGAAAACATTTTGGGGTTGAGGGATCCCACCAGACCTTTGCCCACTGGTCAAACCGGGGATGCAGGTGTTGGTCTTTTGAAGTGGAGAATGCAAAGTGCTGATGAGTCAATGGTTCCCTTGACAAGTGGGTACAAATCTGAAGCAGCAGCTTATCTGACCACTGTACACTTTCTGTTTTATGCTCTAATGTTATGTTTAATTTATGCACATTGCAGTCAATTGCTGGCCATCTGTTTCTGGAAATGAAACATTTGTCAGCATCGAGTATGAAGCTTCATCATTGTTTGATCTACGAAATGTTATGATCTCAGTTCCTCTCCCAGCCCTCAGAGAGCCACCTAGTGTTAGGCAGATTGATGGAGAATGGAGGTAATAACTTGCTTTATTCTATTCTTTCAATGATGTTTCAGGTTGAAGTTAGCTTGGTGTGGATCTATATGTTGGGGCGAGAAGAAATCCTCCCTGATACTGATTTCTTTCTTTTTTGAACATTTGGCTTTAACTAAAGTGAGATTGATCTAATGAATGTATAAAGTTAGAATCTGATTTGGATGTCTGTTGAAAGTGAGGTGCTTGGACCTTAATATTATTTTTCAACACATCAAATTAAAAGGATTGCTGTTCAGGCACGTGGAGAGTAAATGGGAGAATCCCTTAGGTGGAAGCATATATTTTCACCTAGTTACAAGTTCTATGTGCAAGGATTTCAGCAGACTCCTAGGAATCCTTAAAAATCATGTGATTTTCTGGAAGATTCTTTTTGATGTTATTGATTATACCAAGCGATATTATATATTTGATAACCATTGTATGGCATACTTTGTCTCCTACATTTCATGATTTACATGGTCCAGTTGAAGCAGTCATTCAATATTTTTCATTATTATAAAACCTGTAGGTACGACTCCAGAAATTCCATCCTAGAATGGTCCATTCTTCTCATTGATAACTCTAACCGCAGGTAAGAAAATGTTAGGAGTGTTTGTATCACTTTCAGACTCGTATATGAAAAAATACTTTTATCTCATAGTGTATCTTATAATGTGCCATTTAATATTCAGTGGAGCTATGGAGTTTGTTGTGCCACCAGCAGATTCATCATCATTCTTCCCCATTTCTGTCTGGTTTTCAGCCACCAGCACATACAGTGAGCTAAAGGTTTGGTTTTGGCTAAATCTTGGTGATTTTGTTTGCACCGCCAATAATAAAGGAACTTCAACCTGTGTGTAAAATGTTTGCTTTTCCATTTTGTGAATTATCTTCCTCTGTTGGCCTTTTTAATGACGGCATCTGTTCCATACCTGTATGAATATTTAACATGTAAAACTTACACTTGATTAATAATATTCACATGTAATATAAATTAAATCCATCTAGTCAATGCTGTTAGGATAAACTCAATCTGCAAAGTCAAGCATTGCAACCACCGGCTTCCATCAATTAAAGCCCCTGACAGCCACTATGCAAGACCACCGCCTGCATCCACCGCCTCTCCTGCAAGCCGCCTCCAACTTGCCCAAAATATCTTATCTTATCTTCAAAAATATCAAGCTTTCATTTTGTGTATAAATAGGAAGCTTAGTTAAGGAGAAAAGAGTAGTGGGAGATTTTAGAGAGTAAACACGAGAGAAAAGAGAGAGTTTTAACAGTGTTTAAAGCTTTGTGTGTAACTTTATTTCTTGAAATAAAACAGTGTGTTTTATCCTCTTTGAGTGTTTCTAAGCCACCACCAGTGGCCTCTCCCACCAACAATTGGTATCAGAGCCTCGTTCGTCAAAAACAGAGAGGTTTTTGGGGGTACATCCGAATTTTCAAGTTTGTCGAAAACAAATTTTGATCATTTCAGAGTATAGAGCTCTTCAATACGAACTCGTCGGTGCAAAAATCAACTCAATCGGAGCTAGGGGTGAGCCACACTCTCCCTCTGAAAATCTAACACTATTCACCACTCTCAGCCACGCGCCCCGAGGAAGAAGACGAGTGAGATTCACGCGCGCCATATTTGCGCCGTTTCGCCGAGCCGAGCCGATAAGCCAAGCCGCTACCGACAAGCCGAGCCGTTCATCCGAGCCGAGCCGAGCCACGAAGCCGAGCCGCTACTTCTCAAGCCGAGCCACAAGCCGAGCCAGAAAGAATATTCCCTGGAATATTCCCGGTTCACTCACAGCGAACCGACCAGCGTCCAGAAGTGATTTTTGGACCGGTTCACCCGTTTTTAGCCTCATTTCGAACCAACTCAGACCGGTTCCCTACTATTTGGATCATTCCGGATCCATCCGTGGTGTCCGTTTGGTGAAAAGAGAAGGCAAAAAGGGTGATATAGTCATTTTCAAATACAATGACTACAGAAAATGCTCAGACACTCATTCCGAGCTCGACCGGAGATAACTTTGATAATTGGTGCATCCGAATGAAGGCATTTCTTGGCTCACAAGAATGCATAGAGATTGTGGATTATGGTTATGATGAACCGTAGTCCGTGAGAAGTAGAGGAAGCTTTAGAAGAAGCGCGAAGCAAGTTCTTAGAAGCAAATGTAAAGAAGGACAACAAAGCCAAGACCATCATTTATCAAGGTCTTGATGAAGCTACTTTTGAGATTATCTCTTCGCGGAAAAGTCGAAGGATATATGGGAAGCTCTCCAACAAAAATTCAAAGGAGCCGACAGAATCAAGAAGATTCGTCTTCAATCTTTGCGAGGTGAATTTGAATCCTTACAAATGAGACCCTCGGACTGCTTCGATTATCACACGAGAATTATGGTGATAATCAATCGATGAGACGAAATGGAGAAGCTCTTTCGTAAGCTCGGATTATGGAGAAAATTTTGAGATCCCTAGATCCAAAATTTGATTATGTTGTTGTTGCCATTGAAGAATCCAAGGAAGTGGATAAATTGATGGTAGATGAGTTGATGGGTTCCTTACAAGCTCATGAACAAAAGCTTGTGAGAAGAAATGGAGATAAGGCAATAGAGCATGCCTTGCAATCGAAACTGCTCTCGAAGGAAGGCGGATATGAGCAAAGGGGGGACTTTAACACATGAATATACCCCTCGAGGAAGAAATCAACAAGGAAGAGGAGGCTTCCAACGATTTCAAGGGAAGAGGAGCTTGGAATACAAGCTTCAGGAGGAAGAGGTGGTAGAAACACCACCGGAGGAGGACGAGGACAACAACCTTTTACTTCCGGAGGAAGAGGAGGCGGTTACAATAACCGTGATAAGAGAAACATTCAGTGTTATAAATGCAATCAATTTGGGCATTATAGCACTGAATGCTGGAAGAAAGCTCCAGTAGAGTTGCATGAGCAAGCTAACTATGCAGACGAAGATGCCATCATCAATGGGTCAGCTGCATTATTTGTCCAACAAGGACTGGGCAAAAATGAGGAGCATATATGGTATCTAGATTCTGGAGCTAGCAACCATATGTGTGGGCAACGGGACCTCTTTAGTGATCTCGATGAGACCATACAAGGACAGGTCACATTTGGAGATACTTCCAAAGTTCCAGTTGAAGGGAAAGGCAACATCTCGATAAAGTTGAAGAATGGAGATGATAGCTACATTGCTGATGTGTACTATATTCCAGCTATTAAACACAATATGCTGAGTATAGGACAACTTCTGGAGAAAGGGTACACTCTCTTCATGAAGGATTGTCATGTTGCAGTCAAAGACAGCAATGGAAGGTTGATTGCCTTTGTGAAGATGTCAAAGAATAGGATGTTCCCACTAAACATCCAGTATGATACATCAAAGTGTTTGACTGCCATCACCAACAGTGAAGAATGGCTTTGGCACTTAAGGCTTGGACATCTGAATTTTACAAGCTCGAAGATGCTTGCAAGTGCGAGATGGTCAAAGGAATGCCTCACATTGATCATCCGTAAGAAGTCCGTGAGAGTCGTGTCCTCAGCAAGCACCACAGAGCTAGCTTTGCCAAGGAGGTCAACTGGAAAGCAAAGAGGCCATTGGAGTTAATTCACACGGATGTGTGTGGACCAATAAAGCCTATGTCAACTGGACATAACAGGTACTTCCTCACTTTCACTGATGATTTTAGTAGGAAGACTTGGATTTACTTTCTGAAGATGAAGTCAGAAGTGTTTAAATGCTTTAAAGATTTTAAAGCAATTGTGGAGAAGCAAAGTGGGTATAATATCAGATCCGTAAGATCTGATCAAGGTGGTGAATTCACATCGAATGATTTTGAAGCCTTTTGTACACAACAAGGCATCAAACATCAGACAACACCAGCTTATACACCACAGTTGAATGGGATAGCAGAAAGGAAGAATAGAACTATCCTTGATATGGCAAGAAGTCTTCTTAAAGCTAAGAAGTTGCCCAAACAATACTGGGCTGAAGCCGTATCTTGTGCAGTATACTTACTGAACCGCTGCCCAACCAAAAGTTTGCAAGCCATCACTCCAGAAGAAGCATGGAGTGGCCACAAACCAAGTGTGACTCATCTTCGAGTCTTTGGTTGTGTGGCGTATGCAAAGATCCCGGATGCAAGAAGAACAAAACTCGATGATAAAAGCGAGAAATGCATCTTTGTGGGATATGGAGATAGAAGAATGGGATACAAGCTGTATAATCCCATCACAAAGAAAGTGATCAACAGCAGAGATGTTATCTTCGAAGAAGATAAGACCTGGGAATGGAAAGAGGATCAAGAAGAAATCAAATGGATCAATACAGATTTGATCCTTGAAGATGAAGCAGAAGTACCAACAGTACTTGCTGAAGATCCAAGAGTACCAGAAGAGGAGCCACATTCTCCTGGGTACACGCTTTTCCCCTGTATTCAACGAGAGAAACTCTCCAACACCAGGAACATCATCAACATCACCAGAAGCATCCTCATCAGAAGAACCAAGAAGGATGAGAAATCTTGAAGATTTATACGATGCAACTCAGGTAATAGAAGATACAACATTATTTTGTTTCTTCGCAGATAGTGATCCAATTAGCTTTGATGAGGCTATTAAAGAAGAGAAATGGATCACAGCAATGGATGAAGAGATACATGCCATTGAGAAGAATGATACATGGAAGTTAATCAATCTGCCAGAAAGTAAGAAGGCAATTGGTGTGAAATGGGTCTACAAGACCAAGAAGAATGCAAAAGGTGAAGTACAACGACATAAAGCAAGATTGGTGGCAAAAGGCTACAAACAGATAGAAGGCATAGACTATGGAGAAGTATTTGCTCCTGTAGCTCGTCTAGAGACAATCGGGATCGATTATCTCACTTGCAAAGCACAACATAGATGGAAGATCTATCAACTTGATGTGAAGTCAGCATTTCGAATGGCTTCCCTCGGAAGAAGAGATTTATGTTGAGCAGCCACTTGGCTACATTGAAGAAGACAATGAAGGCAAAGTATACAAGTTGAAGAAAGCTCTCTATGGTTTGAAGCAAGCTCCGCGTGCTTGGAATACTGCACTGATGTGTATTTTCAAGAAAATGGATTTGAAAAATGTCCATATGAACACGCCATATATGTGAAGAAAGAAGATGATGGGAGCACACTATTTGCTTGCTTATATGTTGATGACTTGTTATTCACCGAAGCAACAATCCTACCATGTTTACGGACTTCAAGAAAAACATGGTACAGGGAGTTTGAGATGACAGACATTGGTCTGATGGCACATTTTTTGGGCTTAGAAGTTACTCGAGAAGAAGAAGGGATTTTTTGTGTCTCAAAGCGGCTACGCCCAAAGAAATTCTTGGAAAGTTCAAGATGGAAAGCTGCAATCCAAATGATCAACTCCAGCTTGAAAATGGAGTGGAATTGAGGAAAAGTAAAGTAGGAAATGTTGATCCTACTTACTTTAAGAGCTTGGTGGGAAGCTTGAGGTACTTGACATGTACAAGACCGGATATACTCTATGGAGTAGGACTTATCAGCAGATATATGGAGACACCAGATCAGACGCACTTGAGTGCAGCTAAGAGGATTCTCCGCTACATCAAAGGAACAATAAGTGAAGGTATGTTCTATACATCTAGTAAGAACTTTAAACTTATTGGCTACTCAGATAGTGATTGGGGTCGAGATTTGGATGAAAGGAAAAGTACAACAGGGTTTGTATTTTTTATGGGAGACACATCTTTCACATGGTCATCCAAGAAGCAATCGATAGTGACGTTATCAAGTTGTGAAGCTGAGTATGTTGCTGCCAACTCAGCTGTATGCCATTTAATATGGTTAAGGAATATGCTGAAGCATCTGGGATTTCCTCAAGAAGATCCGACGGAGATTTATATTGATAATCGATCAGCGATTGCATTAGCAAAGAATCCAGTGTATCATGAAAGAAGCAAACACATCGATACACGTCATCACTTTATCCGGGAGCATGTGAAGAACAAAGAAGTTGAATTGATCTCTTGCGTAACAAATGATCAAGTTGCGTATATCTTCACAAAGCCATTGAAGGGAGATATATTTATCGATTGAAGTTCATGCTTGGCATGACATCTCCCGATTGAGTTTAAAGGGGGAATTTGTTAGGATAAACTCAATCTGCAAAGTCAAGCATTGCAACCACCGGCTTCCATCAATTAAAGCCCCTGACAGCCACTATGCAAGACCACCGCCCGCATCCACCGCCTCTCCCTGCAAGCCGCCTCCAACTTGCCCCAAAAATATCTTATCTTATCTTCAAAAATATCAAGCTTTCATTTTGTGTATAAATAGGAAGCTTAGTTAAGGAGAAAAGAGTAGTGGGAGATTTTAGAGAGTAAACACGAGAGAAAAGAGAGAGTTTTAACAGTGTTTAAAGCTTTGTGTGTAACTTTATTTCTTGAAATAAAACAGTGTGTTTTATCCTCTTTGAGTGTTTCTAAGCCACCACCAGTGGCCTCTCCCACCAACAAATGCTAGCCCATAAAGACAAATTGTGCAATCATCATTGCATGAAATTGTTAAGTTACAGTTACTGCCAATTGTTGCAGCTCCTTAATCTTGCTCTCCACCACTGTGTGGTTGGTAATACCAGTGATTCAAGTTAATTAAAAGCTTGTTCTTTTAGTCTCCCTCCAATTATTTTTATATCGCCCTTCATTTCTTTTTTCTTTTCGCAGGTCGTTAATATCCTTCCCTTGAAGGGTGGAGCTCCTCCCAAGTTTTCCCAGAGGACTCAATTGGTCACAGAGAATTATCAAGTAGTCTGAAGTATGAGTTATATCCGGCATGTTTAGTGTTTGTATTTTGGGATTAAACTTGACGCAATTTTGATATTATTGATCTTGGAATCCAATGCACTTATTCTCTCCATTTATTTTCATATTGTGTTAGTGTAAATAATCTTTATGGTAACTACATTTCTTTGTATGCTGGTTTTTATGTGTATGCAAATTTTTTCGCAGGTGGTTTAACTGTGGAGTCTTTGGGAGTTCTAGTTGGAGAAACACTGTTATCGTAAAAAGAAAATCTGTGAAACACTTGTTGAAATTCTATGTTATTGTCTGCAACGCACTTCTGTTCACCAGATTATTTCAATTTATGACCTCCGTGAAGGTGGCCACCGGATAGATTCTACATAGGTTCAGCATTGAAACATGCTGCTTGGTCGTATTTGCTTTCAGAAATGATTTGGTGAAAATATGTCGTGGGAAAAAAAGGGTGAGATTTTGTAATCGCCCGCTTTCCCTGAATCTCGGTGTTTGGTGCATTGCAATTTTTCAGCCTTCGCAACGAGAGAGATTCTGTTTGGTAATGTGATTAGAAGGGTTTGTTTTTTTTTGTCTTACCTGAAAACTTCTTGACCCTTTTGAATTTTGACAAGGCAGTGCAGGAAAAACTATATTTTATAATCTATCCTTGATTGATTCAAGAAATCTGGAACTTAGAGACTAATGTTGGGTTTTTAGCTGGTCAAATGGCTGTGTTTTTAGTGATCTAGTTTAATCTTATTTAGGCTTATATGTAATCAGCCCAAGACATAAATTAACCTATAATAATATTATTGAATTTTTTTTAAAAGAAAATGTACATGCAGAACTTTATGATGTGTTTTTGTACATTAAAAATCCCAAGCAGAATATAAAAACTAACTAAATAAAAAACTATTTATGAAAAACAAATATCAAGCTCAATCCCTACCCATCCGAGGTATATCAACCAAACCCATCAACTTAATTTGATTCAATAATTTTTTTCAATATAATTTTTTTTTTTATCAAAAACAAACACCTATAAAATAAAGCCATGGCTAACTCTACTAGATCACTGATTGAATGATCATTGTGTTTATGAAATAGCTTTATATCAAGCCCTCAAGATGCACCAGTTTTTCCTGAATCATTTATATAGATTTTGAACAATTTGTTATTATGCACCCCCTCAATGGTATCTAGTGTCCCATGGACAAATTCTAGCCCATATCTCATTGTCTAGGCGACAATCTAGCCTCCAATGTATTCAGCCTTCTTCCATTGAATTACTTGGATTTGTCTACAGCTAAGTGTCATCCACGATAAACCAATTATGTGATCTAGTCACAGATTACATGATAGAAAATAAACAATTTAAAATAAAACATAATATTAATGATCTTAAAACTTCAAATTCAAATAATTATTTAACGAAATCATATCTTAATCCATATATAGCAAGTATATTTTAAAAAATAATCATAAATCTAGATTGATAAAAAAATTTGTGTTTTACTCTTGATTATTTTCTAGTATGTTTTTGATGGAGTAAAATTTAAAGTGGTAGAGTAAAGGGAAGACCCGTTTTTTTCTTTCTTTTAATATATCATTTATTTGTCATCTCCATCCGATAAATATTTTAACCACATGTCATCTCCAGCCGATGGCATGGCTCCGAGGAGGTCGTAACTGTAATCATTGCCATTCTCCGGAGGACTTGTAACTGTAAACATAAAAGCACTGCCAAGAGTGGCAACTGCTTTCTCCATATCGGTATAGGCAGACCGAATGTTATTCCTCAGCTTGGCAAATTCCTTCCCTTTTCGATCTAGTTGGCTCTTAAGCCGTTGATTTTCTTCAGCTTTCTTGGCTAACTCATCCTCAAGCTGTCGTATTTTCTCGTCTTTTGCTTCTATGCGGTGCTCAGACCGCTTTATTACTTTTTCACCGACAGATCGTTGACCGGTAAGGGATTTTTTTATGCCAAGCTCGCCCCCGAGGCGCTCTATTTCTTTATCTTTGCCATCATCTTCTTCCTTCTTACCATGTGACACGTGGTGATTAAGGGATTCTTGAGCTTGGAAAGCTCTGGCCATGTTCTCAAGCTCAGCTATGACCATGTTCTCAAGGTCAGCTATTTTCCTATTAGCTTCAGATAACTGGTCCTTGAGGGAATCCCTTTCCGCTATAACTTGAGGGAACCCTTCATAGATCAAATCTGGCCTTCTTCGTTGTTCAAGATCTTCAACCTGCAACAAGGATACCCGTATCATTAACTATTTGTGCCAACCAATTTAGAAACATATTGGAAATTCAAGTCCGCTGCACTGAAGGTGAAATTTTATTTTCTTCGCAAGGGTGGTGAGTTTTTATTTTTATTTTGCACCCCCGCATCAAAGAAACTCAGGACATTCTCGATTACCTTATTACCCCGCAGCTTCTGCAACTTAACTCTAAGCAGGTGAATTATCTTCATTGGATCTTCCTTCAAAATCGAAGGATCGGACTGTCCCTGAGATGACAACCTTATAGATCTCGATCTTCAAAAGTTCTGCAAAATTAAAGACAGCAGCAAATTCTCATGAGAAAGAAAAACAGAAATCATCTATTGTTACCAGTTATATATTTTGGGTGTTCATTAACACCTGCCAAAACGTTGCGTGTTTCAAGCAAGGGTATCGGACGTGACCACTTGAATGCTACTAGTTTCGGCAGATCGCAGACAGTCAGGTGCACTACAACGACATGTGAAGTAAACGAACGAATGCCTTTATTCTTTTTCTGAGAAAACGTTTCCTGAGATGAATGCATTTTTATTGATATAAAATTCCTGAGGTGGAAATGTTGCCTCTATCTTTGAAGCTCTCTTTGACCAGTATATATAGCTAAAACATTTACTCGCCCAAACCATTACTCACTTTGTCAAGAAACCGCGTGAGTGCGTGTACATTAAACAATGTCATCAATATTAAAAAAAAAAAAAAAAACAGTGTGGATTAGTGATTGACATTTTGTTTTTATAATATCTAATTATCCCTAGATTTTGTGTCTATACCAACATAAATTTTCCACGCCAAAACAAGTAAAATTACTAGTTTTTGTACTAAACATGACCCTAAATAAATACAATCACTGAGAAACTGTTTTTTTCTTTTCTTTTTGTGAATGAAGGATTTCGTTTATGAAAACCAACGGCACAGGGACTCGAACCTGCCACAGAGCTAATACAAGGAATGGCCTTTGATAGTATAGTCAATATAAATCTGAACCTATGCGTCTACTACAGATTCAGATTTTTTCAGAGAATGGGATGCTTTGTAATCTCGTTTTTCCTTCCTTCGTTGATTAACTTAGGCAATAAGTGACCGGTGAAGGGTTGGAAATCAAATCTCTTAACAAAAAGAAAAGTAAAGAAGTTAAGAAGTTCGCAGAGAGAGGGAGAGAAGTTAGCAGAGAGAGTGAGATTTAATTATTTAGGCAGAATAAAAATCTCCTACAGATTTCTGCCACGGTTGATATTTAGACAGAAAGAAAATCTGTCACGGTTGAAAGCTTCACAGGTGTCCAGGGGAGAGGGGATGTGCAGATGGAATAGGGGCAAAAAGAAAAAAAAAAGAGGTAAACGTATGCGTGCGAAGCACAAATTACAAATGTCCAGTCCACAGTTATATCACTCACATTGCACAGTAATAGTCCGAGCTCTTTTAGCTATTACGAGCTGATTTGCCCGCTTCGCTGGGTTTTTTTATCTATGTAGAAAATTAATTGATTTTATAAATATTGTATTTTGTTATTTTTATATTTAATTAGTATAATTGTAATTAATAAAATTTGTTGAAAATGTTTTTTTCAACCAAAATGTGATTGAATATTGCTATTGCTAAAAAACTTTTGATAAAATTTGTTAGAAAATTTGCTAAGAAGGTGAAATGATTTATTATAAATTTGTTGTCACAGATACTCTGGTTTTAAAAAAAATAAAGAAACCCGGTTAAAAAAGAACAACTGATTTGGACACTAAAAAATTAAAAATACATGTGAAAGAAAGGTCATTGTTTCTTAAATGGAAAAAAAAGAGTCTAAAATATAAATTTAAATTCAAACCCAAAGTTTTTTTTATAAGATTTATTCATCATATTATTATATTCAATATATTTAAGAATACCGATATTAATTTTTTTTGCAAGAAATCGTAGGTCATTTGTTTTCTCTCTATATATATTTTTAGACGATAATATTAAATAAATATTAAACATATATACTTAGTCTCACATACTATATATTGTGATCGAAATGCAAAGTGATTTTTATATTTTTTAATTGTAGATAACCTAGATAAATTTGAAAAAAAATATGAGTTGCTTTTTTTCCCAGTAATATTAGATCTGACACATTATAAATAAAAATATTGTATTTTTTAAAAAAAAGAAATATAATTTTTTTGCGTGCTATAATTACTTATTTGCCGTCTAAAAAGAATAGTGTAGTCGAAACGGAAAGTGCCTCGTATATTTTTTAATTGTAGATAATGTAGTCAAATTTGTTTACCTTTTGTTTTTTTGAGTTGTATTTTTTCCCGGGTAATATTAGATCTTAAATATTAAAAATTCAATTTGTTTTTTTTAAAGAAATAAACTTGAACAAAAGAGCACAAAATTAAAATTCATAGCCATTTATTTTATTTTATAATATTTATTCATCATATTATTATATTAAATGTATGTAAGAATGCTGATATTAATTTTTTTCTTGCAAAAAATCCGAGGTCATTTTTTTTTCTCTTTATATATTTTTAGGCGATAATATGCAATAAATATTAAAACATATAATAATGACTTGTTTGCCGTTTAAAAGGAACAGTGTAATCGAGACAAAAGTGACTTGTATCGTCCTTTTAATTGTAGATAACCTAGGTAAATTTGTCTATTTTTTGTTCTTGAGTTGTCTTTTATCCCCATTAATATTAGATACAAAATGACTATTGCTATTATTGCAAAAACAATTAAAATTATCAAATTATCTCGAAAGAAAAAACACTCAAAAACATTAACAAAAGAGTAAGCAAGAAAAAGAATATATTATTATTATTATTATTATTATTATTATTATTATTATTGTGTTAATGATGAATAAAGAACAGAAATAAATAAAAGAAAACAAATCATAATAACTTAAAAAAACATAATTATCAGGGGAAAAAATTCATCTAATTTGAAAATAATGACAATACAACTAATAAAAAAATTAAAAGAAAGAGCACATAAAAAAGAAAAAAAATCATAATAACTTAAAAAAACATAATTATCAGGGGAAAAAATTCATCTGATTTGAAAATAATGACAATAAAACTAAAAAAAAAATTAAAAGAAAGAGCACATAAAAAAAATATAATAGATGATAAAACAAAAAAAAATATTAGCTGAAAAAATCATTTAATTTAATTTTTTTTAAAAAATATATGTTCTACGTTGCGGGATGAGTAAAAAATAATTTTCACTATTCAATACTGTTTGAAAATGTGTTTTATGTTTTTTTATTTTAACCGGAATTTTTATTTGTTTCTGTTCTTTAAATATGTGAAAAATAAACGAAAACAGATTTTAATGTTTATCAAATAATTGCTATGTTTTTCCTAATAATTTCTATTTTGAATTTGTTTTCTATTTGTCTGGTCTTAGATTTCGCTCAATTTTTTTTACTGTTTTACTAATTTCTGCCACTTTCATTCATTAGAATAATAATAATAAAAAAAAAGAAAAAAAAGTTCATTAGAATAATAATAAAAGAAAAAGGAAAAGCCCAGACAGTTGCTTTTCTAATAATAATTAAAAAAAAAAAGAAAAAAGTTCATTAGACAGTTGCTTTTCTAATAAAAAAAAACAAAAAAGGAAAAAAAAACAAATAACAACAAACGTAATAATTAAAAAAAAAACAAAAAAGGAGAAAAAAAAGTAAAAGCAAAAAAAAAACGTAAGAAAGTTGAATTGGTGGCGCAGGGGTTCGAACCCCTGCGCCATGGAATTTCCAGCGCCTTTCGAGCGCACAGGGGCCGCTCGGCCACAGACTCTTTCTCTTCCATTTTCACCATAGCAAATGATAAATACCATCTCTGCGAAAAAAAAACAAAGACAGGTGCACAAACTCGCGCGAAGCAGGGAGACAAATATCCAGTCCACAGTGTTTTCAGTCTGCGTGAACAGTAAAAATCACTGTTGAAACGGCCTACCTCTTTTAGATATATAGTAATGTAATGTAATGTAATGTAATAATAATAGTAATATATCATATATTTATCAAATATATAGTTATTAAATAGAAAACTACTCCTTCAAAAGATAATTTAACGTCGACATATATTTATTTAACTATTAAAATCATTATTATCTGATTAATTAACTTGTAAGATATCTTACAATCTCTGATCCTTGCTCCGATTGAAGAGCTCCATGGAGCTCTGCAAAGACGCTTGCAATACTTTTCTTCGAAGGACTTCTGTTCGTAAATTCAAAAGCATCGTCAGCAGTGGTAACAGTGTCACCATGATCGGTACAGGCAAACTGCATTCCAATTTATATTGGCTAGAGTGAGAAGCAATTACAACACTTAATGTTGTGATTCTAGGAGGTACATATAATTATTACAAGATCATCTAAAATAGGTAATAGTTGATGAACCATCTTCAATAAACCATATCTTCTGCATTAAAATGCTTATCTTGCTCATTAATCTGTAATAATCTGCATCTCTTCTGATAATTATATATCTGTAAAAATCTAATTATGCTCTTAGGTTTAATTTTTATGCAAACTTTTCTGATAATTATTTATTTCAATATATTTTATTTATGTACATTTTAATATATTTCAAAAAACACTTCACAGCATAATCTCAAAAACCATCAACACATCAAATCCTCATTGTAATAAATCATACGACCTCAACAAATCTGGACCATCCATTTTCAGAACAAGTGTTTCATTTTCAGTAGAAACATACAAGCAGGAAAAGCCATCCGCAGTGAGTAACCCCTGACCGAGCCTAGACTGAAAAGTTACAATAATATAGGGAATGAATTGAAATGTTAGAAACAGTACAGGGACTACAACAAAAGTCAACCCTCATCACCAAACCTTATCTCTTCATTCCACATCCAGCAGCCTCCTTTCCCTCAGACTCTCCTCTCTCTCTTTCTCACTTCATCCTATCATAGTTCTCTCTGCCTTTTGTTTCTTAAAAATTAAATCAAACAGGCAAATGGCAGAGCCACTTATATCGCTACTATTGGAGCAGATCACCAAGGTTATTTCTCAACAGGTAAGTACTTTTATACAACTTGCAAGAAATATAAAATTGAAGTCTTTTTTTTCTTAATTTATAAGAAAAATAAAATAAAATCTCAAATACAAAGAATTTCTTTTAAGATTCATTTTATTCCTTCTTGTATAGTGGCAGAGTGCGGACAGATATCATTATAATGATCATAGATATATATTTACATAAATGAAGTCTTTTTTTCTTCCCTTATAAGAAAAAAGATCTCACATCTAGATTTCGATTTTATTAAAGAAATTTCTTTTTATTTTTTTTATTATTTTTCATATTTCCGAAAATAATCTAAAACAGATATTCTTAGAAAGAAAAAGAACTTGTCAATACATAACCTTTTATTTAATTCTTTATATATCCATCTATAGTTTAATATAATATGAAAACCTTAAAATGAAAAAACACCAATATTAATATTTTATATATAAAATTATTAATTTAGCCAAACCATTTCACTGTACGTGTCAACTACTCCTAAAAAAGATTTATAAAAATTATTTAATCTATTTATTACCAAAAATTGAAAATTATATTTTGTTGTTAAATCATATAAATGTTTCCTCATAGGTACAAGAAGAGGTGAACCTAGTAGGGGGTGTGAAGAAGCAAGCCGACAAGCTGAAAAGCAATCTCATTGATATCCAATCTGTACTTGAAGATGCAGAAAGAAAACAGGTGAAGGAAAGGGCTGTAAGAGTGTGGCTAGACAAGCTAAAAGATGTATGCTATGATATGGATGACGTGCTAGATGAATGGAGCTATGCAATTCTTACATGGAAAACAGGGGATGCTGCAGAAAATATTCACAACCAACAGAAGATACGATGTTCCTTCCTGGGATCTCCTTGCCTTTGTCTCAATCAAGTGGTTCAACGTCGCGACATTGCCCTTAAGATCAAAGAAGTTAGTGCAAAAAGTGGATGAGATTGCCAAAGAGAAAGAGCTATGTATGGCCTTCTGAATTGTACAGAGCCACTGATCATGAACTGCAGCGACCAACAAGTACCTCATCTTTCGTTGATGAATTGAAAGCGTGAGTGGGCCGAGATGGTGAAAAGAAAAAGTGTTGTAGACTTGCTGCTGGCTGATAGTAGTCAAAGAAGCACGGGATGTGGATGTCATCTCTCTTGTAGGGTTGGGCGGGATTGGAAAAACAACTCTCGCCCAACTAGCTTTCAACGATGTTGAGGTTACGGCTCATTTTGAGAAAAAGATATGGGTGTGTGTTTCAGAACCATTTGATGAGGTTAGAATAGCCAAAGCTATCCTTGAGCAGCTTGAAGGGAGCACACCGACTTTGGTTGAATTGCAATCCCTTTTGCCAAGAGTTTCTCAATCCATTAACGGAAAAAGGGTCCTTCTTGTCCTTGATGATGTCTGGACCGAAAATCATAGACAGTGGGAACAACTAAAACTATCTCTCGCAGACTGTGCACGAGGAAGTAGAATTCTAGTGACCACTCGTAAGGGTGCTGTGGCAACGATGATGGGAACCGACCACCGGATTGACATTGAAACACTGTCTGATGATGCATGCCGGTCAATATTTAATCATGTGGCATTCCACAAAAGAAGCAAAGATGAACGTGAAAGACTGGCAGATATCGGAAATAAAATTGCAAACAAGTGTAAGGGCTTGCCTTTAGCTGCCAAGGTATTAGGAGGTCTAATGCAGTCTAAGAGAACAAGAGAAGAGTGGGAAGATGTTTTATCTAGCGAACTATGGGGGCTAGATGAGGTTGATAAAGATAAGGTTGAAAAAGAAATATTTCTACCTTTGCTTCTGAGTTACTACGATTTACCTTCTGTGGTAAGACGATGTTTCTTGTATTGTGCCATGTTTCCAAAAGACTACGAGATGTGGAAAGATGAATTGGTGAAGATGTGGATGGCTCAAGGTTACCTGAAGGAGACTCCAAGTAGAGATATGGAGGTTGTTGGAGAGCAGTACTTTCAAGTCTTAGTAGCGCGCTCTTTCTTCCAAGATATAAAAAAGTATGGTCGAGAAAATTTCCGAATGCATGATATAGTGCATGATTTTGCCCAATATATGACTGAAAATGAATGTCTAACAGTGGATGCCAATAACGTTGAAGAAGCATCAGTGCGGACTTCAATTGAAAGGGTTCGTCATTTATGCATGATGCTGTCAGGGAAGACCTCTTTTCCCTCGTCCATTCACAGAGCAAAAGGTCTTCGAAGCCTCTTGATCGACAACACTAGAGGCTCATGGCTTGGAGCTGCACTACCTGATGTAATGAAGCAGTTGATATGCATGAGGTCTTTGAATCTGTCACGGTCTTCAATCGAAGAAATACCAAAAGAGGTAGGGAAATTGATACATTTGAGACACCTGAATTTGAAAGGTTGTGGACAGCTGGTGTCCCTGCCAGAAACCATGTGCGATTTATGCAATCTGCAATCCCTAGATGTTATTGAGTGTTCGTCTCTCAAGGAATTACCTCGAGCGATTGGTAAACTTATCAATTTGAGGCATCTCCATACTTGTTATTCAGGTGTAGCCTTCATGCCAAAGGGAATAGAGAGGTTAACATGTCTTCGAACATTAGATTGTTTTAAAGTGTGTGGTGGTGGTGAGAATGAAAGTAAAGCAGCTAATCTAAGAGAATTAAAAAACTTATATCACATTGGAGGGAGTCTTAAAATAAAGAATCTACAAAGAGGAGGCATAGAAGATGCTGTAGAAGCACAACTCAAGAATAAGAAGCGCCTGCTTTGTTTGGAATTGAATTTTTGCGTCAACTATGAGGACGATAGTTTAATTGAAGTTTTAGAGCCTTCATTAGACTTGGAAAGACTATGCATATATAATTACGGAGGGATAGTTTTGCCAAATTGGATGATGGCATTAACCAGATTACAGCATCTTAATCTCATTGGTTGTGTAAACCTGGAGGTTTTGCCTCCGTTGGGAAGATTGCCCAACCTTGAAAGCCTGGAATTACAAAAGGTGGGGGTGAGAAGGTTGGGTGCTGGATTTCTAGGTATAGAAGAAGTTGAGAATGCCAATAATATAAATGAAGGAGAAATTGCAAGGGTCACTGCTTTCCCCAAATTGAAAACACTTGAGATTCGGCATCTCGAGTGGGATGGAATTGAAAGGAGAGTGGGAGAAGAGGATGCCACCACAACTTTAATATTCATTATTATGCCACAACTTCAACAGTTGTTTATTGACACTTGCCCATTGTTGAGAGCACTACCAGACTATGTTTTGGCAGCGTCATTACAGGAGCTTGAACTCTTTGATTGTGGAAACCTGGAGGTTTTGCCTCCGTTGGGAAGATTGCCCAACCTTGAAAGCCTGGATTTAATGAACGTGGGGGTTAGAAGGTTGGATGCTGGATTTTTAGGTATAGAAGAAGTTGAGAATGCTAATATAAATGAAGGAGAAATTGCAAGGGTCACTGCTTTCCCGAAATTGAAAATACTTGAGATTGAGAATTTCAAAGAATTAGAAGAGTGGGATGGAATTGAAAGGAGAGTGGGAGAAGAGGATGCCACCACAACTTCAATATTCATTATGCCACAACTTCAATGCTTGAGAATTGACGGATGCCCATTGTTGAGAGCACTACCAGACTATGTTTTGGCAGCGTCATTACAGGAGCTTGAACTCGATGATTGTGGAAACCTGGAGGTTTTGCCACCGTTGGGAAGATTGCCCAACCTTGAAACGCTGTTATTACAGAGGTTGCAGGTGAGAAGGTTGGATGCTGGATTTTTAGGTATAGAAGAAGTTGAGAATGCCAATATAAATGAAGGAGAAATTGCAAGGGTCACTGCTTTCCCCAAATTGAAAAGACTTGAGATTTGGGGAGTAGAAGAGTGGGATGGAATTGAAAGGAGAGTGGGAGAAGAGGATGCCACCACAACTTCAATATTCATTATTATGCCACAACTTCAACACTTGACAATTAAAGTATGCCCATTGTTGAGAGCACTACCAGACTATGTTTTGGCAGCGCCTCTACAGCGGCTAGAGATAACAAGTTGCCCCAATCTAAGGAAACGTTACGGAAAAGAGGAGAAGGGTGAAGATTGGCACAAGATTTCTCACATCCCACAAATTATGTTTTTTTAATTGTAAAATAATTTGCAAGTCTTGGAGGGTTTCATTCAATGTTATATTAAGCTTCGTATGTTTCCGTAAAAGTGAATTGAAATCATTTGTAAGCTTACTAAAATAAAGGTTGCGAGAGAGACTCTTATGTAAAATAATTTATAAGCCTTGGAGGGTTTCATTCAATGTTGTATGTAGCTCTTTTTGTTTCTGTATGAGTGGATTGAAATCATTTGTAATCTATTGTTGATTTGGATATATCCCATCGTCTCTTCAAGAGTCACTTGCAAGTTTTTCTTCTAGTTTTGCAGGAAAAAAGTTGGAACAACACACAAGTTTTTTTTTAAAGCATGTTTTTATGATTTTAATATATTGATATTAAAAATAAAAAATAACACAATTCAATATATACAAAATAAAAATAAAAACTTCAATCAGGTAAAAAATCATTTTTAAAAAATGTTATTTGATAAAAGTAATATTATTTTTTTTAAAAAAATATCTTTCTTTCTCACACGCTCACATTCTCAGTTTTTCCTTTGTGTCTTCAAGCAATCAACCATGGGTGATAGCCAGTGCTCCTTTTCTCTCACTACTTTCAGTCCTACTAGGATGCTTGTACCGATTGGATGAGGCCAAACTTCTCTTGGAATCAAAGGTTCTTGCAATTTAAGCTCTCTCTCTCTCTCTGTTTTGTTTTTCATTTTCTTGTCATTTCTGAATGTACTATGTTGTTGATGGTTGCTTAGATTTTAATTTGTTGATTTTATTTTATTTTATTGGTTTTGTAGCGGCAAACGGTGTTGTTATTGCAACTGAGAAGAAATTGCCATCTATTTAGTTGTGGAATCTTCTGTCAGTAAACATTCATTCTTATTTTTATTGATTTTGTTTTATTCTCCCTTTTTGTATTTTTTTCATTTTTCATTGTGTTTTCTCTGTGAACCTTTCGGGTCGGCCATGTGATCTTTTGGTAATAACATAAAAATAGAGACATGGCTTGCAACATTCTAATTGAAGAAGCTGGTGATTGTTGTGGAAAAGCAACGTGGGTTCTAGCCAATGAGGTGGTGGTCTAGTTGCGAATGGGTTTATATAATTGATTGATTTACTTATAAATTAAGCCATTTATGTGTTGCAATTTTCAGCCACACATACTGAATGTCGCAGGTAAAATGAATTCTGGGTAACAGTAGTCTAGCTAAGGTCTTCAGCCTTGAGAAATTAGATTGGCTATATAATTATGTGAGATACTGTTTAAGTGAAAATGAATGAAAGTTTCTCAACCCAGAGTCAATCAAATGTATTTCTGGGAAATCAAAACTTTCTTAATTGATTGTTTGCGTTTGCAGATTTGAAGGGCAGATTTCTGGGAAAAACATTGAAACTGGGAAAATTGGTGGTGACAAGCAATTCAGGCATTTTCTTTCTTAACCTTGTTCCATATTAAACTTGGTAATAGTGTCATGTAATTTCAAGCTTAGGATGATTTCCAGAAGTAACTTGCAGGATGCACATTTTTGTTAACACAGCTCGTAACTAAAATCCTTTGGATCTCAGCAATGTCATATATGGCCTTCCTCATGTGGTTTCAGTTTTGAAGTTCTGGTTTTCACGCACACTTGCTACTTTTGTCTGGCAGTGTTGGTCTTCACTCATGTATTCCATTATCCTAGAAAACACTCTTCTCATATCTTCTTGCTTGCTAGATGTTTACAGATACCCAACTCGAAACTCCTCTTTTATGCTTACATGTAAGTCGTATCCTTCCTCCCTTTCCTTGAGCAATGCCACTGCTAATGTTGTTCATGCTGCCTTGTTATTTTCTGTTTATATAAACTTCAATTCTGGTGGTTCTTTCTCTTCTTGCTGGATAATATTGTTTTTTCATGGAATTTCTTGAAATTGGTTGCAATGGAATTGCTAAGATCAACGCTCACTTGAGAGACCATGTCTAAATTGTTTTATGTTCTTGTTAGTTAAAACATTTTTGCATTTTGTTGGCTCTCAAATATATTGAACGAGCAATCATAATTATCTAAAAAGTCTTACCGCGACTTCAGAAATTTTAAGATGATGGACAAATTTTAGCCTTCAGAGTGCAATGTTTATCGTTGTTGAACTCTAACTAGTCTTCAACAGCTGTGGCCTTTATTATCGTGCAAATTTTAATTTTTGTTGTTTAATCAGATAGTTTAGACTAACATTTGATCCTGTAGTGGAAACACAACCTATACTCACAGCAGTTAAGAATTATTCCAGGAGAAAGGGATAAGATATTTGGTTTAGAAATGGAAAGTTGAATTTTTATTTTTTTTACTAGGTTTTCTGGTTTGCATTACATTTGTCTGCTGTTGTGCTTAAAAACAGTTTTAGTGACTCTCTTGGTCCAGTTATTTTGCATTCTAAAGCATCTTTATATGGATTTTATTCTGTTTCTTCCTTTGAGTAATGGCTTTAAATTAAGAGGTGTATGTGTTTGTTTCTGGCAATTGTGAGTTTACGTGATTAGTGTTTGCAGGTTGCTTGTTAGATGCACACTGAATCACATTTTTATAAAATCAAGAATCTGGAATAGTCATTTCAGACGCAGAGTAAAGAATCCCAGTAGTGGAGATGTTAAAAAGTGGAAAAGTGACAAGGTAATTAGGAGTGATTCACTTTGTGCTCATACATATTAACTGCTCAAGCAAATATGGCTTTAATTATTAAGTAATCTTTTTTACCTAGGTGGCGCTTTGAGGGGACAAGGATGGAAATATGGATCTGAATTTGTTGATGAAATTTTCCCAGTGCTGACTCCTATTGCTCATCAGATTCTGAACTTTGTGCGGAAAGAATGTAGCCGTGCAACTTCGTTTGAATAAACAATGGGATCCAATTGCATTGATGGGTAAATCGTGCTTTATTTCTTTCATCGTGTAAGGTGGTAGATGATGGATTGAACCACATTGCATGCACATATTTTTGTGGCAGGATGTTTGCACAATATTTCTCTCTTCAATCATTAAGACTGAACCCTCGATTGTTCAAATCTCCTTGAAGTGGTTGGTGCTGCAGTTGGTGTATGGAATTCTCATATACCAGCATTTTCCTACAGCTAAATGAAACAAATCTCTTTACTGTCTCTATTTATTATATCAACATTTTAAAAATCATGAGTTCTTAATAATCTTGTTGAGTGTAACTCTAAAATTTCCAGATATGTCAATGGATAATGTACAAGAGCTCTTTCCAGACAGATGTCATGTGCTACAATTTGCTAATAGATGCTTATGGGCAAAAATATCTGTACAAGAAGGCATAAAAAACATATGTTGAGATTTTGATAATACAAACCTGCTACAGAGCTAATACAAAGAATCAAAGAATGGCCTTTGATACTTAATCAATATAAATCTGAACCTATTCCTCTACTACAGATTCAGATTATGACAGAGAATGGGATGCTTTTTAATCTCGTTTGTCCTTCCTTCATGGAATTAACTTAGACAATAAGTGATCGGTGAAGGGTTGGAAATCTGTTGAAGAAATTGTACATTTCAGTTATTTACTTTCTGTTATGCAATTCAGTTACATTATACAGTACATAGCACAAGCCTTGCATGGCTCAATTCAGTTACATAATCAGTTCAAATACTTGTATAAATTCTAAGCTCAATAGTCAATACAATTTACAACATTCAGAATTCAATATCTTTGTTCTCTACTTTCTACATGGTATCAGAGCAAGGTTAATAGGTTTTTCTCAGATTTTTTTCTCGGCAAAAAAAATTCACAATCAAGATCCTCAGTTCAACACAAAATTACCCAGTCACAACATACCTTCAATCAGCAGGCTCAATCATCCTTCATCTGCCCAAAATTTTTGCCCAATCAGTTCCCAAGTCCAGAATCAACATCTTCAATCATCTTCAATCTGCCAAGAAATCAATCACAAAATTACCCAGATTCATCACAATCACTCATTCAGCTCATTACCCAAAATTCCAGCTCATTGTTCCAGAAATCAATTCCCAGAAAAAGTTCTTTATCAAAAATCAATTCCAGTCTAAACAACAATCCAGTTCCAGTTCCAATTTCTTACCCAAAATCCAGCCACAATGACTCAACAAACCCAATCTGCCCATGGCAAAGAAATTGCCCATACAAACCCTAGAATCATCAAATGCTTCAAGCCCCCTATTTTTTCTCACCATTCGGACTCACCCCTGGTCCCGATTCTCATCTCAAAACCCTTAAATGGGAATAATTATTCTACTCGGAGAAGGGCCATGTCTTTGGCCTTGAATTCTAAGAACAAGTTAGGGTTCGTAGATGGCTCAATCACCCCACCATCACCTTCAACAGACCCTGAGACCTATGCCTCTTGGTCTTGGTGCAATGATATGGTGCATTCATGGATTATAAACACCATTAATCCCGAAATTTCAGGCAGTGTCATCTACTACAACACTGCCATTGAAGTTTGGGAGGACCCCCGAGAAAGATTTTCTCAGAGTAATGCTCCTCAGATTTTTGCTACGTCAAGAACACCTCTCGGTCTCACTTTACTATACAAAATTGAAGGGCCTATGGGACGAATTGAGCTCCTACACTGACTCTATACCCACGGGACAACAGGAACAACAAAAGCTCATGCAGTTTTTGATGGGGTTGAATGACACTTACAGTGTTGTTCGTGGACAAATTCTTCTGATGAACCCTCTGCCATCCATTCGCCAAGCTTATTCTTCGGGTTTCTCAAGAAGAAAAACAACGCCACCTCGCTCAACCATTGTTGCGAGAGAACAGTGGTGGCGCCGCCATGGCGATCGAGCGATGGTGGTGGCCAAAAGTTTGGTGGGAGGAGATACAACAATGGGTCTCCGACTTTTTTTAACTCAAGGACGATTTGGGGGGAGAGAGACAGAGGAGAGAGAGACGAAGAACGGCTGCGTTTTGGAGGAGAACGAGCGCGCTTTTGGAGGAGAAAAGCAAATGGGGTCGTCCCGGGCGGAGGAGATAAAGGAGGCGGGCCTAGGTTTGGGCCGCCTCCTTTTGGGCCGAGCAGGGGGCGCCCACAGTGCACCCACTGTGGGCTGATGGGCCATTGGGCCCAAACCTGCTATGCCCTTAAGGGCTACCCGGCAGGCCATCCAAGGGGCGGGACCCATGGGCCCGGGCCCATTTCACAAATGCACTCAGCTGTGAATAGTGTATCCGATGGGCCCTCTCATAGCCCGGTCCCTCGGCATTTCGGAGGAGCAGATAAAACAACTATCGTCATTGCTTGACATCAAAAATGAGGCATCCAGCTCTCAAACACATACAACCGCAAAACCAGTCTGCTCAAAAAATATCTCCCGTAGCTTGGATTATTGACAATGGGACAACGGATCACATTACTTCATCTTTGAGGTCACTGCTCAAAACGGACACTCGCTTGCTCATTACCTCCCGTAGTGTTGCCCCAAATGGAGAAAAAGCGGATATCATTGCAAAAGGATCTTTGCCTCTTAATTCCGTTTATTATTTGAAAAATGTGCTATGTGTGCCTACTTTCAAAGTGGATTTGATGTCGGTTAGTCTGGTTGACGAAAGGATTGAACTGCTCAATAACCTTTTTCCCTTATTTGTGTATTTTTGCGAGATCCGGCTACGAGGAGGATGATTGGTTTGGGTAAACAACGTGATGGGACTCTATTATCCGGTGGCACCGGCGCCAAAGAAACCCGGGCCGAATATCTCACCAACACATCAAGCGACTTGCAACCTCACCATTTCCTCCGCCGATCTTTGGCATAACCGATTAGGGTCATGTCTCACTATCTCGTTTAAATTTCATCGCAAAGAATTTTTTAAATTTTCCAGCTCGACCAATTAAATCTTGTCCTATCTCGTCCTTTAGCTAAGCGTAGTCAGTTTACCTTTTTGTCATAGTATTATTTCTTCCGTAAAACCTTTTGAATTAATACATTGTGATATTTGGGGTCGTTATCGACACTCTTCAATTTCTCGGTGCTTTTTTATTTTCTCACTATTGTTGACGATTACTCGCTTTTTACATGGATTTTTTTAATGAGTCACAAAAATGAGGCACAATCACTTCGAAAAAATTTCTTTAATTATGTTCTTACCCAATTTGAGACACACATTAAAAATATTTCGTAGTGACAATGGTGGAGAATTTATTTCTCTTCGCACTTTTTTTTAATGATCATGGTGTTATTTTTCAACATTCTTGTTTTTATACACCCCCAACAAAACGGGGTTGTGGAACGTAAACACCGTCACATTTTACAAGTAGCTCGAGCATTAAAATTTCAGGCTAGTCTCCCTAATAATTTTTTGGGGAGAGTGTGCTCTTACTCGATGTACACATTATAAATCGACTACCATCACCTAGGTTCTTTCTTTTTAAAACACCATTTGAACTTCTTTATTCAAAACCACCTTCATTTTTCTCATTTACGTGTTTTTTGGTCGTTTAACTTACGCCACTAATGTCCATCCTTCCCATAAATTTGATAATCGTTCCATACCGTCAATTTTTATTGGTTATCCCGTTGGTCAGAAAGCCTATAAATTATATGATTTATCAAATAATTTTTTTTTTACAAGTCGCGATGTTATTTTTCATGAGATGGTCATCCCTTTTGCTTCCCCTCCACACTCACAACCCGACCCATCATCAAATTTCGGCCCCCTACCCATCCCGGCCCATGAACACTATGATTCTTTCACATACCCACCAACACCACCAAACACATTACCCGAACCCCCACCTCCACCAGACATTACTCCGCTCCCACCTTCCACTTTCGAACATCCACCTCTCCCTTCCCCACCTCAAACACCATCCCATGACTTAGCTCCCATTCGGCGTTCCACCCGACCCACGGCTCCACCAGCCAGGCTTCGTGACTACCTCCCGCTCCACCGTTTACTCATCCCAATCATCATCCTTGTTTCCGTGTCCGGTTAAAGGTACGAAATATCCACCGGCTAATTTTGTCTCTTATCACCTAGTATACACCGCTTCTTCATTTTTTTGTTGCTCGAGATTAGCTCCGCCATCGAACCACGATCCTATTCGTAGGTCGCTTCTAATCCTAAATGGCAAGCAAAGCAATGGCATCCGAACTAAAAAGCTCTCCAGGAAAATGGTACTTGGACTCTCGTCCCTCTTCCTGCTGGAAAGTTCCCCATTGGTTGTCGTTGGGTGTTTAAAATCAAACACCAATCAGATGGTTCTATTGAGCGGTACAAAGCTTGGTTAGTCGCCAAAGGCTTCACTCAGTTGGAGGGTGTTGATTTTCAGGACACTTTTTCTCCCACTGCCAAAATTATCTCCGTCCGCTGCTTACTTGCTTTGGCTGCTTCTCACAAATGGCCAATACATCAGTTGGATGTCAATAATGCCTTTCTACATGGCGACTTAACGGAAGAAATTTACATGTCACCACCACCCTGGGCTTCGGCGACGTGGGGAGACCGACCCTGGTATGTCGCCTACACAAGTCCTTATATGGTTTGAAACGAGCCTCTCGCCAATGGTTTGCCAAGTTTTCGGAGGCTATTTGCTCCGCTGGGTTTTGAACAGATCACGAGCCGACTACTTTTTGTTCACCGTAAAACAAGGCAAGTCATTTATCGCCCTGTTAATATACGTGGATGATATTTTTGATTATCGGGAAATGATATTGCTAGCATTGATGCAACTAAGAAGTTTCTGCATAGTAATTTTCGCATCAAAGAACTCGGTAATTTGAAATACTTTCTTGGCATTGAGGTGTCCACTTCTAAGAGTGGAATATTTATTTCACAACGTAAGTATGCGTTGGAAATTATTATGATGCAGGACTCGCTGGGATCGGCCCCGATTGATACCCCCTATGGAGAGAGGATTGAAATTGTCGGAGGAAAGTGATTTACTTAAGAATTCCAAATCGAGATAGAAGGCTAGTCGGCGATTGATTTACTTGACTATTTCTAGGCCCGATATAACATATGTTGTACATGTCTTGAGTAGATTCATGCATCAGCCTCGAAAATTGCATATGGAAGCAAAGACTTCGAGTTATCAGATATTTGAAAGGAGCTCCTAGTAAAGGTCTATTTTCTTCTTCAAATAATGATGCTAGATTGAGAGCTTATTGTGATTCAGATTGGGCAGGTTGCCCACTTACTCGGAGATCCACTACCGGTTATTGTATCTTTCTTGGGCCTTCATTGATATCTTGGAGATCAAAACGACAGAAAAACAGTTTCTCTTTCTTCAGCTCGAGGCGGAATATCGAGCAATGACGGGAGCATGCCGTGAGTTAACTTGGCTTCATTCCTCGTTGATGATTTGGGTCTCTCCCACGAAGAGCCTCGCTGTGTTGTACTCGTGATAATCGGGCCGCTTCTACACATTGCAGCCAACCCAGCTTTTTCATGAGCGAACAAGACACATAGAAATGGATTGTCACTACATTAGAGATAAAATTCAAGATGGATCGATAGTGACGAAGCATGTGAACTCTGCACACCAACTGGCAGACATCTTGACAAAGCCTCTAGGAAAAGATTTATTTGTTCCTATGATTCGCAAGTTGGGAGTGCAAGATATCCACTCTCCAACTTGAGGGGGAGTGTTGAAGAAATTGTACATTTCAGTTATTTACTTTCTATTATGCAATTCGGGTTACATTATACAAGACATAGCACAAGCCTTGCATGGCTCAATTCAGTTACATAATCAGTTCAAATACTTGTATAAATTCTAAGCTCAACAGTCAATACAATTTACAACATTCAGAATTCAATATCTTTGTTCTCTACTTTCTACAAAATCAAATCTCAGTCTTTACGGGAATTGCATGCTTAATCTCTTAACAAAAAGAAAGAAAAGAACCCTTTGAAGTGGTTTGACAATCAAAATCTTTCTCCTTATTCTCAATCAATAATCAATATTTGTTTCTCCTTAGACGCCCTACTGATCTTTAAGTTGTTGTTTTTTGGCAATTAAGTAAATAATTTGGGAAGTTTTCAATCAACATCACGCCAAGGAAGGCTAAAAATAAAACTATAGAGAGGCCTTTTTCTTTTATAGAGCTAAAAAAGACAAACTTAAGCAAGTATTTTACAGTTAATATGCAATTGGGGTGGGAAGGAAGGGATGACTAAGAGGATATGGCAACCCCAATGGTTGGTTTGCTCCTCAAATCCTCGCCTTTGGAGAGGGTTTTCAATGGTGGTCAGGGATATCTGGTGACTCTCCTCACAATCTCCGTCGGTGCTCACCTCTGTCAATAGTCAACTGTACGATCTACCTCTACTTGTTTTCCATTACCAGTTATTGAATGTCCATCTTTCCAGAGGAACCTTCTCATCTGCAACTACTCGACACGTTTTATTCTACGTACAATCCCTTTCAGCCATGTTTTTTTAGCAGCATCAAACAAGCAAGTGACAAAATTCTTACTAAAAAGGATTTTCATATAAGAACCCAAATCCATACTTCATTACGGAATGATTGTTTATGATATACATTGTCTCTCTAATACATTTATAACTTCTTGATAGAATAGAAATTGAGCTTTACGAGGTAGGAAAATCAGAATCCTGTATACAATGGATGACGGAATTTCCTTTGCTATAATCTTGTCAAAACTGAAAAGTGAAGGAAAAACTGTTATGAAAAATACACGATAATCTTCCAGAACCATCATCCCAACATGTCAGATGGAAGAGAGTTTCACCTCCTATTCTACATAAACATTTTCAAAGAAGAATCGACTCTTATACTCGGAAATTGGAAGCATTTCTCTTTTTTAAAAGAAAACAAAACTTTCTCCTGAAACAAAGATTCTTTTCCAATAAAACTTATTTATTTGAAAATTTAGGATCAGGAGTGATTATGTCTTTCCTCATTTTTCCTTGACGACGAGTTTTGTCTGCATAAAGAACTATAGACTATGATTTTTCACTCTTGAGTGTTTTTAAAACCTAGCTTGTGATAAGAAATAGGGTGACTGAACTTCCGACAGGGAATATCTAAAATGTTCAATGCAAAATATTCTCGGACTATTTTTACTGACTAAGACATGAGATCAAACCAGCTATGCCACAGGTGATGGATGATACATGGCTGGAGCTCCACTGTCGGCACTGGCTGCCGCTGCTTTAGAAGAAGCCTCTTCGTCATGAACAGCATTGGAGCAGAGCAGGGATCTAAAGGTTAGAATCATAAATGATCAAGAAATCAGCAAAAGACTCAAATTAGCAGTTAAACTTTGGATTCAAAGTACCAGTTAAAACTAGCACTGGAGATCAGTGGGAATGAACAGTGGCTAAAACCACTTAAGGCCCAAGAAAGTATAAACTGATCATTAAAGAATAGGAACACACCAAGTGGATCTTTAGAACATCATCCAAATAAGCAAGAAGATCAATTACTATCCTCACTGAAAGCACGACACATGGATCCTAAGCTACAACCTACACAATTTCTTGTTTCAAAGAAGTTTCTTTTCATAATCTAGAAACAACATTTATATGCACCTTACTTTTGATGGGATTTAGCTTGTTCACACAACAACAAAAATACAAAATAGAGAATAGAAGGATGACACCAATACAAATACGAATATAGAAACCAAAATAATATGAAAATGAAAGTAGAGGGACTAAAGGCACGTTAAACCAAGCCATCAATTTTATGTGGTTAATATTAAAAGAGAAACAGAGGGAAGGGATGGGGAAGCACATAAAAGATGGCAAATTTTGTTTTGAGACTTCCAGCAACCAGCTTCAGGAGCTTCTCTATTTCAGCTTCATCAAACGGTAATCTTTCTGTCATTAGAAATTTTTAATTTTCTATCTCTCTATATTTTAAGAACTATTTATTTCTTTAATTGAGGTGTCTGCAATATTCAGGGGCTGTTCCAGGGACAAGTAGTAGTACACAAAATGGAGGGCCAATGATCTTAGAGTTGCCGCTTGATAAGATAAGGAGGCCATTGATGAGAACCAGAGCTAATGATCAAAATAAGGTGAAAGAACTCATGGATAGTATCAAAGAAATTGGTCTTCAACTACCTGTAAGAATCTCGTGTCTTTTGTAATGCATGCTTGCTGTATTCATTTGGTTTCTGGGTTGCTGCTACTTGAATACTTCATTTTTATTTTTATTTTTTGATTCATTGCCTGTCTCAATTTTATTTTTTGTTTGGTTGGTAAGTATATCTGAGGAAATGCATACAAGCGGTAGAAATTGTCGATGAGCTGTATATTCCTAATTAGTATGAATCAATTATGTGATTCTGAAAGATTATAGGCTGATTATAGAACATTCCTAAATTGTTTATGTATATATATTCACGTCTTCTGTAATACAGTGAAAAAAATAGTGTCTGCTTTCAATTTGTGTCTGCTTTCAATGGGCAACTGTTTCGCTTCTTCTATAACTAGCCTCTACCTTTGCCACATCAACTGTAATTTATTATCCCAAACCAACCACTACTGACTTCGTCAAGAAACCGCGTGAGTACATTAAACATGATGTTATGTAACAGGAATTCTCAATTCATTTTCGGAAAGAATAAAGAATTGGCATATGATGTCTTAAAATCAATGTCATCGATAAAAAAATAGAAAAACATAGTGGATTTGTGATTGACATTTAGTTTTTATAATATCCAAGTCAATTTCTGTAAGGTTTAGTGAATTGAAATGTTAGAAACAGCACAGAGACTGAAAAGTTACAACAATATAGGGAATGAATTGAATGTTAGAGACAGTACAGGGACTGAAACATAACTCAACCCTCATCACCAAACCTTATCTCTTCATTTCACAACCAGCAGCCTCCTTTCCCTCACGCATCCTCTCTCTCTCTTTCTCACTTCATCCTATCACCGTTCTCTCTGTTTTTTGTTTTGAAAAAAATTAAATCAAACAGACAAATGGCAGAGCCACTTATAGCGCTACTATTACTTTTTCAACAGGTAATTACTTTTATACAACTTGCCAGAAAAAAAAAAAAATGAAGTCTTCTTTTCTTCCCTTGTAAGAAAAATAAAATAAAATCTCAAATACAAAGAATTTCTTTTAAGATTCATTTTCTTCCTTCTTGTATAGTGTCCGAGTGCAGACATATTGTATACATTAATGAAGTCTTTTTTTCTTCCCTTGTAAGAAAAAAAATCTCAATTTCTCAAATCTAATAAATATTTTATATATAAAATTATTAATTTAGCCAATCCATTTCACTGTACTTGTCAACTACTCCTAAAAAAGATTAATAAAAATTATTTAATCTATTAATTATCAAAAAATGAAAATTAGATTTTGTTGTAAAATCATATAAATGTTTCCTCATAGGTACAAGAAGAGGTGAACATAGTACAGGGTGTGAAGAAACAAGCCGACAAGCTGGAAAGCAATCTCATTGATATCCAATCTGTCCTGGAAGATGCAGAAAGAAAACAAGTGAAGGAAAAGGCTGTAAGAGTGTGGCTAGACAAGCTGAAAAGCAATCTCATGATTGTTGCTCGTGGCATGCGGGCTTTAACTTGCACAACAAAGCAATCCTTAGAACCCTAGCCATGTAAAGGCAGATATATTATCTTTTAAATTAATTTTGAGAGTAACATAAGCATTAATTAAGACAATTTAATTAATTGCCGTTTAAACTGTCAATGGTTTCTCCCAGTACGTATATACGTACGAAGTGTTCAACAGACTTAGCATAAGAGTTGACTTCCATAAAATCCATAGAATTGATCAAGCTACCTTCTTCTTCTTCTTCTTCTTCTTCTTCTTCTTCTTCTTTCAATTTTCATGGAATCTTTCTCAGCTTGCTGTCAGCACGAGCAGTTCCTGTGAAGCTTTTAAATAAGAGATCATAGATTTAATTAATAGCCCTTGCAGTAGTTTGAAAGATTCATGTTTCAGGGGTTGATTTATTAAATTTGAAGGAAGGTGATACGTGAGTTCTCTTTTAGCACGTACATGACATAGTTACATTACCAACTCAATAATTAATTAAAAAAAACCTAGTCGTAATTACGTCCTTAGAGTTTAACTGTTCAATAAACATTGTCGTTAAAAACTTTATCTTGGATTAATTCCTTGACAAATTCCACGTCCTATATATGATCGGAAAACGTCCAGCCTCCCCATGTAAGCATGCTTGTAGTCTCGGCATGGCGTGCTTCATGCCCACAAAAAGGAAATGCTAACCGAGTCTAGCTAACACCATTTGAGAGAGTCGTTTGATTACACGTTTTCATAAACTTTAATTTGGCAAAACATTCATTCATAAAAACAAATTAAAAAAAAAATAGCATGACTGCGTGCAAAAGATCAAGAGATTTTGGTGTTTTTGAGTGATTTAATAGAGATTTTGATGCTATAAACGATTATTTGCAAATCTGTAATCGAAATATATATATATATATATATATATATATACTCTTGAAAGGGAATTGTAATTGAAGACTTTTAAATTAAGATAAAATATTTTTATTATTATATATCTTCTCTCATATAAATGTTCAAGAATGTTTACTCTTATATAAAATAAAAATAAATCAGATATTAATAATTGAGCTATAATTTAATATCATTTAGTTTCTATTTCAAATTTTATCCTTGTTTTTTTTTTCATTTCCCATATTTAAAAAAAAAATTGTAGGTTTTTCTTCTTCTCAACTTCATCCCTCATCATTTAATTTCATTTAATTTTTATTCCAAATTTAGTCAACTTAATCTCTCTATATTTTAAGAACTATTTCTGTAATTGAGGTGTTTGCAATATTCAGGGGCTGTTCCAGGGACAAGTAGTGGTACACAAAATGGAGGGCCAGTGATGTTAGAGTTGCCACTTGATAAGATAAGGAGGCCATTGATAGAAGATTAAATTTCTTTCATTTTAGAAATTTTATTTTTTAATTTCCCTTTTTTTCTTTGCAAGTGAAACATGAATGAATGAAATTAAGTATGTTGCTGTCAATAAAAAAGATAAAAGGAGGGGAAAAGGTTATGAATTTTGAGAACAATAAACTTGAGTTGTTTGAGTTTTGTGTATTATTTAGATTTTAGGCCATGTCATATTTATATACGACTGATATCTAGAAATAAATTTACAAGAATGAAAGGCCAATCTCCTTCAAGTCATTGATTTGTGTGTCTGGGAAGATTGAAGGCTAATTCCAGATATGTATGAAAAGCAACCTATTCTCTTGAAGTCCGACTTCTCTGTACTGTCAAATGGCTGATTCTATCGAAACAAAATTCGCAGGATGAAACTTGGGAAATCTTGAACATGTACAAATCACAGAGTTCATGTTTTTGGCTCATTAAATTGACTTTTATGGTAAATAAGAGTACAAAAATGGTGGCCAAGGTAGATAGTCTCATTATAGTTGTATCTTTCCTTTGAAGATGAGAATAACGTGTTGCATATTATTCATTCTTCAATGGATTTCTTAATGTGAAGAAAGACTGTACCTACAAAGTAGACTCATGAGTTGTCTTTTCAGGTCGACAAGGAAGAAGACAATGAACAGTAACCAAGCAGTAGGTCATCGGTTACCTAAGTTGACCAAACACCGCGTCATCTAGTCCTTTTTTTTCTTTTTTCCTTTCCAAAACGACGTCGTTTTGTTTTGTATTAGGATTTTGGCCAAAGTTCAATTTGGTTCTTAAATATTTAATTGTTTTCATTATACCCTACATTGACCCAAAACTTTCAATTGCTTTAGATTTCGCCCCTGAAAAAATTAAATGGAAGTCTTGAATTTACACAATTTTTTCATGTTGGTCCTTGGTCTCAGTTTTATGCAATTTGATTGCCAATTGACCCTTAAACTTTAATTTTCTTTTAATTTCACCCTTGATTGCGAGTCCAAGTATAACTAAGTCCTTGAATTAGACCCAAATTAATCTTTAAACATAATTAAACTTTAACTTGGCTCATGAGTAAATCAAATTTAAAATTTAATTATGCTCTTAGACTTAATTTATTATTTAAACTTTTCTGATAATTATTTATTTTGACCTTGAGTATGCATTTTTCTCCACTCTTGGGCACAATAAGGGTACAATCGGGCTATTGAACCCGTCCAAAATTTTCAACTTGATTTTCCACCATATTAGCTTCTTTTTTATTATTATTTTTTTTATTAAATTTTATAAAGAACCCAGAAATGGGTAATAACAATAAGTGTCTTATTGATCTCCTAGGAAGCTTTGTGTACCCCAGCCCACATGTAAGTGTGCAATCGTTGGTAGACCTTGAGGGAGCGGGTCCCCCCTCGTGGTTTGGCTTTTGAGAGTAGCTGCTACCTTGTGGGTGGTGTTCAGAAATGTGTTAACGATAAAAAGAAGATGTTAACCAATCCATGGTTTCCAATTCAAGAGCCATCATCATAAGGTATTGTTTAGAAGACCATGTTTAATACAACTAAAAAAAATCACTGGATATTTTTGGCAATGAAGGTAAGCAAATTTTTAAAAAAATAAGGAAAGAAATTAAAATCACTTGAACATGTTAAAGCATCCCAATGGAGTTAAGTAAAACTTGGTTAAATATCTTTAATTTTTTTATATTAAAAAAACAATTTCATTCAAAATGATTTTATTATAATTCCTTTTTTTTTTTTAAAAAAAAAAAGGTGTATCTAGATTAACCCTTTCATCTTGGATTTGGTCCTTAACCTAGGTTGAACCTCAAATCAAGTTTTGAAAACTATTTCATTCATGGTATATAACCTGCAAGATGGTATGTAACTTGATACAAATTGATTGTTTTAATACAAGAATTAATACAAATTCTATAATTATAGAGCACTTACTAAACATGACAAGATAATTACAACCAGCTAATTACTACATCTACCTAGATACATGACTTACACAATGTACATTTTAATATATTTCAAAAAACACTTGGCAGCACAATCTCAAACACCATCAACAAATCCAATCCTCATTGTAATAAATCATACGACCTCAACAAATCTTGACCATCCATTTTCGGAACTCAGTATATAGTGTAATAAATCATGTTGTTTCGCTTGTGTGCCATTTCAGCCACCATTTGTTTGCTGGCTCTTGAGGACAGATACGTTGTTGTTCTAATTTATTTATTTATGTTTCTTCGAAGATCTGTACGTCATGAAACGATGGTGCGAATCAGAATATCTCTAATTTCTAATTTCTAATTTCTAATTTCCTGGGATTGGTTAACATCTGAAAGGAAATTAATCTGTTTCACTGAAAGGAAATTAATTCTTCACGACTATATTTCCTAAAAATAACATAAATATTATCCTTTGCGTGTGAGAGAGAATAAGTCCAACCTCAAATAAATTAATATAGCAATCAAGTCCTTATAAAGAGAAGAAATTACAATTCAATGTACTAGATCTCACTTTAAGTATTAAATTAAATACTTTTTATATTTGTGTTAGGTAGCCTATTCAATATCATCCTTATCACCACTATCATAACAATAATAAGAAGAAGGATAAGAATAAGAATAAGATACCCAACAAGTTTATTATATTTACACGTTGACTTCCATGTCCAAAACATTGCCTCTCCCTCCGGTCTCCACCACAAGGAATTAATTTTGTCGATCGTCCACAACACAAAAAGTAAATTAAACAGACCCAATCTCTTCGTTTCACAACCGGCAGCCTCCTTTCCCTCGCACTCTCCTCTCTCTCTCTTTCTCACTTCATCCTATCACCCTTCTCTCTGCCTTTTTGCTTTGAAAAAATTAAATCGAACAGAGAAATGGCAGAGCCACTTATATCGTGTGGAAGATCAAGTCAACAATGAAGATAAATCTGCCGAGAATCTCTCAATCCTCTCATCTGCAGAATCCAGTAGATTGCAGATAGTTTAATTTGAATTTCAATTTGATGATGTATAGGAAGTTTGTTATTTGTGTACTCTATTTAAACACTTGTAAGTCTTGACAGTGATACAATGAAAAATACAAAAGCTTAAATCTTTCATGGTATCAGAGCTTCAAAAACAGACCAACGTCTGATCATCCCTTCTGCAAAAAAATTATTTTTCTCCATTTGCTTCCACTGTCATCAAATGGCTTCTTCTTCAACTACACCTTCAAATACCTCCTCTGCCTTCTCTGTTCCTTCTTTATCCCATCTACCTCTCACGCTGAACATCAAACTGAATCATTCCAATTTTCCAGTTTGGAAAGCTCAAGCACTGCCATACTTTCGTGGTCAAGGTGTTATGGGTTATTTAGATGGCACAATTCAACCCCCACCTCAAGAAATTGATGCCACAGATGCTCTTACGGGTGTTACTTCTAAAGTGCCCAATCCAGAATTTTCTCATTGGCTTCGCCAGGATTCTCTAATTCTTGCCACTATTAATTCCTCCCTCACTGAAGATGTTCTATCTCAGGTCATGTCATACACCACCTCAAAAGATGTATGGCTTGCTCTTCAACAAAATTTCTCTTCTATCTCTCGTGCCAAAGTTGTTCAACTGCGTACACAACTTGCCACTGCACGCAAAGGAGCCATGACTGCTAGAGAATTTTTCCTCTCCATTCAACGTATTGCTGATGAACTTGCCCTTGCTGGGCAACCTCTGAAAAATGAAGAAATTCTTACCTACATTCTTGCTGGACTTGGACAGGAGTATGACTCCTTTGTCTCCACCATCACTTCTCGTCATGATGCTGTTCCTTTGGAGGAACTCTACTCTTTGCTTCTTCTCACAGAAGCACGTCTTCATCAACATCATGAATCCATTCATGTTGCTGCGTCTGTGAATATTGCTACCAGACAGCCACCTCAGCACTCATCTCGTCAAAGCAATATGGGCTTCAATCGAAATCGCAGTCACAATTATCGTGACAAGTTTCGTAATCATCGTTACAATTCTCGTGACTACCCACCCAGCCTCCTCTCTCATTTGTCGTATGCAACAAACCGGGTCACCATGCACTTAAGTGTTATCACCGTTTTGATGTTTCATATCAGGATCAACATTCACAAAGACCCCCACAAGCCTTCCTTGCTGCTCGACCATCATCTGCTACCAATGAATGGCATCCTGACACAGGAGCCACTCATCATCTCACCAATGACTCAGCCAACATTCAACTCCCACATGAAGATCTAAATGGAGATCACATTCAAGTGGCAAATGGTGCAGGTTTGGAAATTATTCGTAGTGGAAATTCCAGTTTTTCTTCTCATTCTAAGTCATTCATTCTTAGTCAAATATTGCTTGTTCCGGATATTACAAAAAATCTACTCTCTGTCCATCGTTTTTGTCGAGATAATAATGTCTTTTTTGAGTTTCATGCCTCTTTTTTTCTTGTGAAGGATTACTTGGGCAACATCCTACTTCGGGGACCACTTAATAATGGCTTATACAATTTCTCCATGTCGCTTGCTCAACTTCGTCCGCAAGCTCTTTCAAGTATTCATGTTTCTGCCACATTGTGGCATCAGCGTCTTGGTCATGCCTCTTTACCAATTATTAATAAGGCACTTTCACTTTCATTTTCAAATAATAAAAAATCTATTTGTTCCCATTGTCAAATGGCCAAAAGCCATGCTTTACCATTTTCCCATCAACATGTGTCCGTGTCCAAACCCCTAGAATTATTATATTCCGACGCTTTGGGGGGCCAAGACTCACATTATCCACCACAGTGCACGCTATTATATTAGTTTTTTGGACGATTCCACTAAATTTTTATGGCTCTTCCCTTTAAAACTCAAATCTGATGCATTACCAATTTTCCAAAAATTTCAAGTTGCAGTTGAGCGTCAATTTGACACCAAAATAAAATCCATTCAAACTGACTGGGGAGGTGAATACCGAAGCTTCACTCAATTTTTACAAAATCAAGGTATTTCACATCGGGTAACTTGTCCTTATACGCACCAACAAGCCGGTGCTATTGAGCGGCGTCACCGCCAAATTGTAGAAGTAGGTCTTGCGCTACTTTGCCCACTCAAATTTACCTCAAAATTTTTTGGGAAGATGCCTTCTTGACAGCTAGCCTTTATTATAAATCGCTTGCCTACCCCAATTTTACAAAAACAAATCCCCCTTACGAAATGGTGAATCATTCAAAACCCGATTTTTAAATTTTTACGCGTGTTTGGATGTGCTTGCTCGGGCCTTATTTGCGTCCGTATAATAAACACAAATTGGACTTTCGTTCAAAATCATGTATTTTTATTGGTTATAGCATTGGTCATAGGGGTTACAAATGTTTGGATGCTTCCACAGGCAAAATTTATGTTTCCCGTCATGTTGTATTTGATGAGTCTTATTTTCCATATAAATCGTCCTCCACTGTTAGTCCTCCACAAAATCACTCGTCTGTCACTTTATCTCCTCTTCACTTGTCGAATTTTTCCACTAACTCTTCTACAGGTTCCATATTTCCAAACTCAACACCACCGCCACTTGTGATCCCCACTGATTCCCCATCATCTTCAGCCACGGTCACTGATATCTCATCTCCAACAGCCCCGGACCTACCCATTGCTCTCATCCCTAAAATTGACAGACCTCCACCAATTTCATCACCAATTGCCCAAGCTCCACCAAACACCCATCCCATGATTACCCGCAAAGAAGAATAATATCCACGCACTCCAATATCGTATCCACTTCCCGTAGCACTTATGGCCACCGTCACCACCATGGACACTGAACCAACATGCTATACCGAGGCAAGTAAACATGCCGGGTTGGCGAGCCGCAATGAATTCGGAGGTTGATGCCTTGCTTAAAAACGGTACATGGACTCTTATTCCTTCTCCTCCATGTGCAAATGTTCTTGGGTCTAAATGGGTTTATCTGATAAAACGAAGGGGTCGATGGGAGTATAGAACGGTTCAAAGCTAGGCTAGTAGCTAAGGGATTTAATCAACAGTGAGGGTGTTGATTTTTCTGAAACTTTTTTCCCCTCGTTGTAAAACCCACTACCGTTCGCATGGTGTTATCAATTACTATATCTCGTGGCTGGCATCTTCGCCAAATTGATATTCAAAATGCCTTCTTGCATGGCTTTTTGAATGAGGATGTATATATGGCTCAACCACCCGAGTTTCTTCATCCCCAATTTCCAGAGCATGTGTGCAAATTACGTAAATCCATCTATGGTCTTCGCCAGCGCCACGGGCGTGGTTCTCTCTGCTAACGTAGAAATTGCAGATTATTGGTTTTAAGGGGAGTCAAGCGCATCACTCTCTTTATGTCTACCAAAGTGGTCCTATGCTTGTTTATTTTCTCGATTTATGTGGATGATATCATCTTAGCAGTGCCGATCTCAAATTTATAAATCATGTGATTAGTCCGCTACGAGTTGATTTTCCAAATCAAGGATTTGGGAAAACTTGGATTTTTCCTTGGGGTGGAGGCAATTCGCCGTGGCCGATGGACTTTATTTGTCTCAGCATGTTACATTCTTTGATCTCCTTCTTCGCAAAGAACATGGACAAGTCTAAACCTCGTCTGTAACACCAATGTCCACATCACAGCTCTTTAACTAAATCACCGGTGAACCATTTTCTCGATCCACATTTGTATAGAAGTATTGTTGGGGGGCTACAATATCTGTCTTTTACAAGGCCTGAACTTGCTTTTGCTATTCATAAAGTTAGCAAATATATGCATGATCCGAAAGAGGACCATTGGATGGCAATAAAACGTATTCTGAGATACTTGAAAGAGACTATTTCTTATGCTCTTTTTATTCAGCCTGACTCTCATCTGCAGCTTCAAACTTTCAGTGATGCTGATTGGGCTTCGGATCAAGATGACAGGAGATCAATTGGGGCTTATTGTGTGTATTTGGGCAAGAATTTGGTGTCTTGGAGTTGCAAGCAGCAGCCTACTGTTGCTCGCAGTAGCACAGAGGCAGAGTATAAAGCATTGGCAAATGCAGCTGCCGAGATACAATGGTTAAAAACCTTGCTTGATGATCTTCACATCACACCAATTCAGCCTCCTGTTCTTTGGTGTGATAATATTGGGGCTACTTATCTTACAAGTAATCCTATGTTTCATGCTAGAACAAAACATATTGAAATAGATTTTCATTATGTTCGGGATCAAGTAATCAGTGGCAAACTACTTGTTCGTTTGATTTCTACCAAAGATCAGTATGCAGATGTCTTTAACTAAGCCTTTATCTTCCCAAAGCGTTTTCAACTTCTGCACACCAATCTCAGAGTAATTGCCTTACCCTTTCGATTGAGGGGGCATGTGGAAGATCAAGTCAACAATGAAGATAAATCTGCCGAGAATCTCTCAATCCTCTCATCTGCAGAATCCAGTAGATTGCAGATAGTTTAATTTGAATTTCAATTTGATAATGTATAGGAAGTTTGTTATTTGTGTACTCTATTTAAACACTTGTAAGTCTTGACAGTGATACAATGAAAAATACAAAAGCTTAAATCTTTCATATCGCTACTATTGGAGCAGCTCACCATGGTTCTTTCTCAACAGGTAATTAATTACTTTTATACAACTTGCAAGAAATATAAAAATGATGTCTTTTTTTTCTTAATTTATAAGAAAAATAGAATAAAATCTCAAATACAAAGAATTTCCTTTAAGATTCATTTTCTTCCTTCTTGTATAGTGGCAGAGTGCAGACAGATATCATTATAATGATCGTAAATATATAAATGAAGTCTATTTTCTCCCCTTGTAAGAAAAACAATTTCAAATGCTCAAATCTAGATTTCGATTTTGTTAAAGAAGTTTCTTTTTATTGTTTTATTATTTTTCATATTTCCAAAAATAATCTAAAACAAAAATTCTTAGAAAGAAAAAAGGAGATATCCTTTTATTTAATTCTTTATACTTCCATCTATACATAGTTTAATATAATATGGAACCTTAAAATGAAAAAAAACAATATTATTATTTTAAATATATAAGTTTCTAATAAATAAAATTATTAATTTAGCCAATCCATTTCACTGTACGTGTCAATTACACCTAATAAAGATTAATAAAAATTATTTAATTAATTACCAAAAATTGAAAATTAAGTTTTGATGTAAAATCATATAATTGTTTCCTCAAAGGTACAAGAAGAGGTGAACCTAGTAGAGGGTGTGAAGAAACAAGCCGACAAGCTGAAAAGCAATCTCATTGATATCCAATCTGTCCTTGAAGATGCAGAAAGAAAACAAGTGAAGGACAAGGCAATAAGAGTGTGGCTAGACAAGCTAAAAGATGTATGCTATGATATGGATGACGTGCTCGATGAATGGAGCTATGCAATTCTTACATGGAAAACAGGGGATGCTGAAGAAAATATTCACAACCAACCGAAGAAACGATGTTCCTTCCTGGGATCTCCGTGCGTTTGTCTCAATCAAGTGGTTCAACGTCGTGACATTGCCCTCAAGATCAAAGCAGTCAGTGAAAAATTGGATGACATTGTTGAAGAGAAAGCTATGTATGGCTTTGAATTGTACAGAGCCACTGATCATGAACTGCAGCGACTAACAAGTACCTCCCTTGTTGATGAATCGAGCGTGTGTGGTCGAGATGATGAAAAGAAAATTGTTGTAAGCAAGTTGCTGGCTGGAAGTGGTCAAGAAGCACGGGATATGGAGGTCATCTCTCTTGTAGGGCTGGGCGGGATTGGAAAAACAACTCTCGCCCAACTAGTTTTCAACGATTCTAAGGTTGCGACTCATTTTCAGGAAAAGATATGGGTGTGTGTTTCAGAACCATTTGATGGGGTTAGAATAGCCAAAGCTATCCTTGAGCACCTTAAAGTGAGCACATCGAATTTGGTTGAATTGCAATCCCTTTTACAAAGTGTTTCTCAATCCATCAATGGAAAAAAGAGTCCTTCTTGTCCTTGATGATGTCCGGACCGAAGATCATAGACTTTGGGAACAACTGAAACCATCTCTCGTAGGCTGTGCACGAGGAAGCAGAATTCTAGTGACCACTCGTAAGGGTGCTGTGGCAATGATGATGGGAACCAACCACCGGATCGACATTGAAACATTGTCTGATGATGCATGCCGGTCAATATTCAATCATATGGCATTCCTCGATAGAAGCAAAGAAGAATTGAAAGACTGGAAGATATCGGAAATAAAATTGCGAACAAGTGCAAGGGCTTGTTGAAACCTGAAGTGATTCCAGAACTGCTCAAGTGAACCGGTCGACCGCTTGGTTGAACCGGTCGACCGGTAGTAGCATCAAAGCTGTCAGGTTGAAGAAGCTGAGAAGATTCGAAGACTGAAGGTTATTATTTAAGTTTTAGTAATCCTTTTGTATTCGTGGATGATTATAAATCCTTAGAGTTTAGGAAACAAGTCTGTCAAATCAGCTTATAAGAAATCTTGTAAATAACCGATTTTTAGAAAAATATTACCGTTGATAGTTGTTGGTTAGGTAATTTATAGTCGTTGTAAGTTCTTGTTGTTCTATAAATAAAATGAGTGGGATGGCAAGTAACCACATATGAAATTCTGCCAATGTTGATGTTCTTTTAGCTTGAAATTACAAAGCTTATTGTTCTTTACAAAGTTCTATTGTTCTTTCTTTCCCGAAAATTGTTCATTCCAGATTTTTGATAGCTACAAAGTGCGTGTTTGTGTTCTTTGATATTTTCTGAAATTTCAACATGGTATCGTGAGCGAATTAGGTCTTTGAAAAGGGATTTGAGTGAAACACGAGTGATCAAAGAAAAAGTGAGATTTTTCCCAAAATTTTTCCGAGAAGAATTTGCAAAAAGGTTCTTTTGAAATCAAGGATTTTGCCTTGGTTTGTTCTTTTAATCTTGCTCTCCGTATTGTGAAGTCTTGAAACAAATCACAAGAAAAAGGAACACTCCAGCTGACAGTTCTTGACAGAGATGGATGCATCATTCTCTTCAAAATCGCCAATCTTCACAGGAGTAAACTATGGAGTTTGGGCAGTGAAGATGAAGATTTATCTGAAGGCTTTCGACCTATGGGAAGATGTGGAAGATGACAGGGAACCAGCTCCCTTGAACAACAACCCATCAATGACCCAAATCAAGTATTTCCATGAACAAAGAGCAAAGAAATTCAAAGCTCTTACTTGCATTCACAATGCAGTAAGTGAGGAAATCTTCTCAAGAATCATGGCATGTGAAACCGCAAAGGATGCATGGGACAAAGTTGAAATCAGAATTTCAAGGTGATGAGAAGTCAAGGAGGATGCAAATTCTAAACTTGAAGAGGAAATTTGAAGGGCTAAGGATGAAGGATTCTGACACCATGCCAAAGAATTCTCATCAAGTGTGTCCAAGATTGTAAATGAAATGACTCTACTTGGAGAAGAAATTCAAGAATCAAGAGTTGTGGAAAAAGGTTCTAGTAAGCTTACCCGAAAAAATTTGAGAACAAAGATATGTTCTTTAGAAGATTCAAAAGACTTCACTTCCATGAGTCTTCAAGAGCTAATCAATGCCTTGCAAGCCGTGGAACAAAGGCAAGCATTTAGGCAAGAAAACACCGGTGAAGAGGCATTTGCAAAGCAAGGTTCAAAGGAAGATCAAAACCTCGAATTTCTACAAGAACTCGTAACCAAGAGCAAGCTCAAGTTCTGGAAAACAAAGGGGCGTAACAAAACCGGCAAAGCAATCAAACACATGCAAATAACTTCAATGCAAGGGGGAAAGGAAAGGAGAGAGCACTTTCCCCGCATGCAAAGTACCGTCGAAAACTAATCATCTTGAGTCATTTTGTTGGCTCAAGAATGCTCAATGTCGAAAATGCAAGCAATTTGGACACATCCAAAAGTTTTGCAAGAACAACACCTCAAATGGGAAGCAAGCACATGTAGCCGAGGCCGTGGAACAAAAGGATGAGCAATTGTTCACCGCCATTGTGAATCACAAACTGCAAAGCAAGTCCGAGGTTAGTAAGTTAAATTGGCTAATTGATAGTGGGTGTACAAATCACATGACAGCCGAAATTAGCATGTTTAACAACTTTGATGAAAAATATAAATCAAGGGTTAAGGTTGCTAATGGACAGTATGTAAGTGTAGAGGGCAGAGGGGAAGTTGATATTGAAACCTTGGTCGGAACTAGAAATTTTAAAGATGTGCTTTATGTTCCGTAAATTGACCAAAACTTGATGAGTGTAGGTCAATTACTTGAAATTGGATATTCATTGTTCTTTGACAAAGGCATATGCACAATAAAGGATGATCTAGGAACACCTTTGTTTGCTGCTAAAATGAATAATAGGTGCTTTAGCATTAAGGAAGAAAAAGCACACATAAGCATAAATATCAATGCATCTGAAAATTCAAGTCTGTGGCATAGAAGAATGGGACACTTTAACTATGCTACATTGAAGAAAATGGCTGAACTACAAGTAGTAGAAGGATTACCTGTTATACATGAACAAAATGAGGTTTGTGAAGCATGCCAACTAGGAAAACAAGCTAGAATTAAATTCAATAAAAGTGCATGCAAATCTACCACTAAGCTGCAAATTGTTCATAGTGATGTATGTGGCCCTATGCATAATGAATCCTTGAATGGTGCTAGATATTTTGTGTTGTTTATAGATGACTTCAGTAGATTTTGTTGGGTTTATTTCCTTAAGACCAAAGGGGAAGTTTTTGAAGTGTTTTTGAGGTTCAAGGTCATGGGCCGAGAAGGAATCCAAACTGCAGCCTTGAAGACTTTAAGGTCTGATAATGGGGGGGAATTTACCTCCCATAAATTTGAAGAATACCTAGTTAAAGAGGGTATTAAGCACCAACTAACCATCCCTTACACCCCTCAACAAAATGGTGTAAGTGAGAGGAAAAATAGGACCTTGATGGAAATGGCAAGGTGCCTTCTCTATGAGAAGAAATTGCCCTTGAAGTTTTGGGCTGAGGCTGTGAGCACAGCCACTTACCTCCTAAATAGGATGATGACAAGGTCATTAGGAGATAAAACACCCTATGAAGAGTGGCATGGACATAAACCTAGCATAGATCATTTAAAGGTATTTGGCAGCCCCTGTTATGTGCTTCAACCTGAGATTAAGAGAAGGAAATTGGACCAAAAATCTGAGGTTGGGATTTTGATAGGCTATAGCTCAAACTCTAAGGGCTATAAGGTTTTTGATTTGAAAACAAACCAAGCTGTAATAGCTAGGAATGTTAAGGTGGCCGAGAACCAAATTTGGAATTGGAATGATGAGAAAGTTGAAAATACCAATGATGAAGAAACTGATAATCATGCACCCGAGACTGATGAAAGTGAATCTCGAGGATGAAGACCAATCGATGAGGGGGGACTAGGTTGCTTAGTGACATCCATGATAGATGTAATTTGGTTGAAATGGAACCACATAATGTAGAAGAAGCCATGGATTCTAAAACTTGGGTGGCAAAGCAATGAAGGAGGAGTTAATGATGATAGAAAAGAATGAAACATGGCAGCTTGTTGACAGCACCTAAAGCATAGAAAAGTCATTGGTGTTAAGTGGATTTTTTAAGACAAAATTAAATGCCGATGGAAGTGTCAATAAGAACAAAGCTAGACTTGTTGTTAAAGGATACTCACAAGAGCAAGGGATAGACTATCATGATACTTTTGCCCCTCGTTTCAAGGATGGATACTATCAAGTTGTCGCTCATGTTGGTCGCTCAAAAGGATTGGTTGGTTTGGCAAATGGATGTCAAATCAGCATTTTTGAATGGCACCTTGGATGAAGAAATATATGTGGAACAACCACAAGGTTTTGAGGTTGAATCAAATATGAACAAAGTGTACCTTCTAAAGAAAGCTTTGTATGGTTTGAAACAAGCTCCTAGAGCTTGGTATAGCAAATTGGATGATTATTTGACTAGTTTGGGGTTTGTGAAGAGTTTAAATGAAGCCACTCTATATGTGAAGAAGGTGGATGATCACATCTTGATAATTTCAGTATATGTTGATGATTTGTTAATTACGGGTGACAATCGAAATTTGTTAATGAATTCAAGATGAACATGAAGAACAAGTTTGAGATGAATGAACTTGGATTATTAGCATATTTTCTTGGAATGGAAATAACACAATCCAAGGAAGGTTGCTTTGTATGTCAAAAAGCAATTTACAACTAAGATGCTAAACAAGTTTGCCATGGAAAATTGCAAACCAGTTAGCACCCCAATGGTGCAAGGTATGAAGCTCACAAAAGCTGATGGGGCTCCCTCTGCAGATGGAAAAGTTTATAGAAGTTTGATTGGAAGTTTATTGTATTTATCTTCCACACGACCTGACATTGTGTTCACTGTCAACTACCTCTCAAGATTCATGCAAAATCCCAGCCAAATGCACTACATTGCAGCCAAAAGAGTGCTGAGATACTTAAGGGGAACACTGGAATTTGGCATGTTTTTTGGCAAGATGAACACTGTCAAATTGAAAGGATTTTGTGACAGTGATTGGGGTGGAAGTGATGAAGAGATGATGAGCACTTCAGGGTATTGTTTTTTCAATGGGGGAATGCATTTTTTTGTTGGAATTCAAAGAAACAATCAGTAGTTGCACATTCAACCGTCGAAGTTGAATATATTGCAAAGCATTTGTGGTCGCCAATCAACTTGTTTGGTTGAGAAAGATTTTGAAGGATTTGGATTGTGATCAACTCGGAACCTACCGAGTTGTTTTGTGACAACATGTCTCGCAATTGCAATTTCCAAAAACTCGGTGTTCCATGATAGAACAAAACACATGAAAATCAAGTTTCATGCTATTCGGCAATTCCAAAGCAAGAAGGAGAACTGGAGATGAAGTATTGTTGTTCTAAGGAGCAATTGGTCGACTTGTTTACCAAAAACTCTACCAAAAGGAAAGGTTTGAGGAGCTAAGGAACATGGTGGGAATGTGCAGCTCGAGAATCAAGGGGGGAGTGTTGAAACCTCGAAGTGATTCCGTAACCGCTCAAGTGAACCTGCGACCGCTAGTCAACCGGCCGATTGCAGTTGAACCCGGGCCGACCGGTAGTAGCATCAAAGCCGTCAGTTGAAGAAGCCGAGAAGATTCAAGACCGAAGGTTATTATTTAAGTTTTAGTAATCCTTTTGTATTCGTGGATGATTATAAATCCTTAGAGTTTAGGAAACAAGTCCGTCAAATCGCTTATAAGAAATCTTGTAAATAACTCGATTTTAGAAAATATTACCGTTGATAGTTGTTGGTTAGGTAATTTATAGTCGTTGTAAGTTCTTGTTGTTCTATAAATAAAATGAGTGGGATGGCAGTAACCACATATGAAATTCTGCCAATGTTGATGTTCTTTTAGCTTGAAATTACAAAGCTTATTGTTCTTTACAAAGTTCTATTGTTCTTTCTTTCCCGGAAAATTGTTCATTCCAGATTTTGATAGCTACAGTGCGTGTTTGTGTTCTTTGATATTTTCTGAAATTTCAACAGGGCTTGCCTCTAGTTGCCAAGGTATTAGGAGGTCTAATGCAGTCTAAAAGAACAAGAGAAGAGTGGGAAGATGTTTTATCTAGCGAACTATGGGGGCTAGATGAGGTTGATAAAAGTCAGGTTGAAAAAGAAATATTTCTACCTTTGCTTCTGAGTTACTACGATTTACCTTCTGTGGTAAGACGATGTTTCTTGTATTGTGCCATGTTTCCAAAAGACTACTTGATGAAGAAAGATGAATTGGTGAAGATGTGGATGGCTCAAGGTCACCTGAAGGGAGCTGGACGTAGAGATATGGAGGTTGTTGGAGAGCAGTATTTTCAAGTCTTAACAGCGCGCTCTTTCTTCCAAGATATAGAAAAGTATGGTGTAGAAGATTTCCCATTCAAGATGCATGATATAGTGCATGATTTTGCCCAATATATGACAGAAAATGAATGTCTAACGGTGGATGACAATAACCTTGGAGAAGCAACAGTGGAGACTTCAATTGAAAGGGTTTGTCATTTAAGCATGATGCTGTCAAGGCAGACCTCTTTTCCCTCGTCCATTTATAGAGCAATAGGTCTCCGCAGCCTCTTGATCGCCAACAGTGGACACCCATGGCTTGGAGTTGCACTACCTGATGTAATCAAGCAGTTGACATGCATAAGGTCTTTGAATCTATCAGGGTCTTCAATCGAAGAAATACCAAAAGAGGTAGGGAAATTGATACATTTGAGACACCTGAATTTGGAAGGTTGTAGAGAGTTGGTGTCCCTGCCAGAAACCATGTGTGATTTATGCAATCTGCAATCCCTAGACGTTAGTAAGTGTTCGTCTCTCTATGAATTACCTCGAGCCATAGTAAAACTTATCAAATTGAGGCATCTCCGTATTAATGCTTCATGTGTAGCCTTCATGCCAAAGGGAATAGAGAGGTTAACATGTCTTCGAACATTAGATTGTTTTATTATGTGTGGTGGTGGTGGTGAGAATGAAAGTAAAGCAGCAAATCTAAGAGAATTAAAAAAACTTATATCACATTGGAGGGAGTCTTAAAATAAAGAATCTACAAAGAGGAGGCATAGAAGACGCTGTAGAAGCACAACTCAAGAATAAGAAGCGCCTGCTTTGTTTGGAATTGAATTTTTGCGTCAACTATGAGGACGATAGTTTAATTGAAGTTTTAGAGCCTTCATTAGACTTGGAAAGACTATGCATATATAATGACGGAGGGATAGTTTTGCCAAATTGGATGATGGCATTAACCAGATTACAGCATCTTAATCTCATTGGTTGTGTAAACCTGGAGGTTTTGCCTCCGTTGGGAAGATTGCCTAACCTTGAAAGTTTGATGTTATACGAATCGCAGGTGAGAAGGTTGGATGATGAATTTGTGGGTATAGAAGAAGTTGAGAATGCCAAAATAAATGAAGGAGAAATTGCAAGGGTCACTGCTTTCCCCAAATTGAAAACACTTAGGATTGCATCTCTCTCTAAATTAGAAGAGTGGGATGGAATTGAAAGGAGAGTGGGAGAAGAGGATGCCACCACAACTTCAATATTCATTATGCCACAACTTCGTGAGTTGTTTATTCTCGGTTGCCCATTGTTGAGAGCACTACCATACTATGTTTTGGCAGCGCCTCTACAGGAGCTATCCGTACAATATTGCCCCAATCTAAGGAAACGTTACGGGAAGGAGGAGAAGGGTGAAGATTGGCACATGATTTCTCACATCCCAAAAGTTATTTTTATTTAAATGTAAAATAATTTGTAAGTCTTGGAGGGTTTCATTCAATGTTTCCGTAAAAGTAATTTTTATTTAAACATCACTCATGTTAATAATTCTATATTTGTTCTAATGTCTATCCATTCGTTTGATCATGCAAAAAAGTAATTTCAATGAAAAGTCAAAGTTGTTGAATAAATTAATTTCTATGAGCATGAGTCCATGAATTCATAATAAAAGAAACACGACCATTGCCAACCTTCCCAAGCTGTGTCAATCCATCTCTGTTCTTTGGAATGACCTAAACATGAACGGGAGCCTGAGGGTTGATGTCCCTGAATGCTAGGACCTTTTCATCCTCGTATACAATGGTTGACGGAATTTCCTTTGCTATAATCTTGTCAAAACTGTAAAGTAAAGGAAAAACTGTTACGAAAAATACACGATAATCTTCCAGAACCATCATCCCCAACATATCAGATGGAAGAGAGTTTCACCTCCTATTTTACATAAACATTTTCAATGAAGAATCTACTCTAATAGTCGGAAATTGGAAGCATTTCTCTTCTTTAAAACAAAACAAAACTTTCTCCCTCTTCCCAAACACTAACCACTAACCTCCCGAGACAAAGATTCTTTTCCAATAAAACTTATTTATTTAAACAGATGCCAAATTTGAAAATTTAGGATCAGGAGTGATTATCTCTGCCCAGTTTGTAATAACGGTATCATCCTTCTAACTCGAACAATAAGGCAACATTAAATCCAAAACAAAACAAAATAATTAAGACCCATTACTCTGATTACCATGAATAGCTAAAAAACCATTACCTTTTAAACTATGAATTGACATAAACCATCAACACATAGGTTATTGAAAGCAAGCAATAAGATTTACTCCATTCAATACAAAGAAAAAAAAGTCATTCAAAATACCTTTGAGAGAGTCGGGGATGAAAAAACTTGATGGAATTGAAACTAAAGGCAGCACTTTGTGATACTTTCACATTTGAAAATGCCCTTTGAGTTGCTGCACAATTCCTGTTTATATACAATATTAAACACAACCCACAAATTGCATGGCATTCAAAGGTGTAAAAAAGACATACATAGGGAGAAAGAGTACCTAAGCAGGCTGAAAGACCCAATTGCAGCCATGGTTAGCAGTAAAATAAAGCACCTTCGCAAAGTGAGGTGTTATATAGTCCTTGAGGGGTATAATCTAGACAACTATTGTACTTTCACTGACCTGACAATATAATCTGGACCATCAAAGGATGGTGGGCAAACCAATGGATGCATTTGACGAACGGTTGCTACAACTTGTAAAGCTGGAAGCTTGATGCATAAAGCCACCAAATACTTTTACAAAAACAATCGCCCTGGTTTGAAAACTGATTTTATAAAGCATCATTTATTCACACAACAACAAAATTACAAAATAGAGAATAGAAGGATGACCCCAATACAAATAAGAATATAGAAACCAAAATAATAAGAAAATGAAAGTAGAGGGACTAAAGGCACGTTAACCAAGCCATCAATTTTATGTGGTTAATATTAAAAGAGAAACAGAGGGAAGGGATGGGGAAGCACATAAAAGATGGCAAATTTTGTTTTGAGACTTCCAGCAACCAGCTTCAGGAGCTTCTCGATTTCAGCTTCATCAAATGGTAATCTTTCTGTCATTAGAAATTTTTAATTTTCCATCTCTCTATATTTTAAGAGCTATTTATTTCTGTAATTGAGGTGTTTGCAATATTCAGGGGCTTTTCCAGGGACAGGTGTACACAAAATGGAGGGGCAGTGATCTTAGAGTTGCCACTTGATAAGATAAGGAGGCCATTGATGAGAACCAGAGCGAATGATCAAAATAAGGTGAAAGAACTCATGGATAGTATCTAAGATATTGGTCTTCAAGTACCTGTAAGAATCTCGTGTCTTTTGTGATACATGCTTGCTGTATTCATTTGGTTTCTGGGTTGCTGCTACTTGAATACTTCATTTTTATTTTTTGTTTGGTTGGTAAGTATATTTGAGGAAATTAATAAAAGCGGTAGAAATTATGTGACATTTAGGTGGAGTAACATGACAGGATATAGACTTCGAACATTAAATTTCTTTCATTTTAGAAATTTTATTTTTTAATTGCCCTATTTAGTATTATCAGGCGTTTCGATTTTTATTATTTAAAGGGAATAGTTTTCCTATTTTTACTTTCGTTTTCTATATTTTTATTTGCAAGTGAAACATGAATGAATGAAATTAAGTATTTTGGTGTCTCCCATAGTTATGGATTTTCTTGATCATTGTTTGGGTCTGAGTCTTTGAGGGATTTGATTTATAACAACCCCGTTATCCTTCATTCTTGGACGTGTCAATTATGCTGCTGTCAATAAAAAAGATAAAAGGTTGGGAAAAGGTTATGAATTTTGAGAACAATAAACTTGAGTTGTTTGAGTTTTGTGTATTATTTATATTTTAGGCCATGACATATATACGAATGATATCTAGAAATAAATTTACAAGAATGAAAGGCCAATCTCCTTCAAGTCATATATAGGAAGATTGAAGGCTACTTCCAGATATGTATGAAAAGCAACCTATTCTCTCTTGAAGTCCGACTTCTCTGTACTATCAAATGACTGATTTTATCGAAACAAAATTTGCACAAGCTTCTACTATGACTCTAATATTTTCGCATTCTGCTTTTTTTCCCCTTACATTTCTAAGCTATTTTAGCTATAATTAGAGAATTATGACTTCACATATTGGTGCCTTTGGCCACCTAAAGGATGCAGCTGCATTCCCTGCACATGATGAATGAGCAATGAAAGTTTTTCACCAGATTCACTTCCCGTTTATATCCTTCTGTGTCTGAGCATTCAGTATTGGTTCTGTTTACATGCCAAGGGACAGATGTGTCATCTTATTTGCCTAAATTTCTCTAAGCAATTCTCCACTCTCTCCTTACTGATTGACACACACACTCTGTAGAAATTTTCGTCTCCTTCTCGGTGTGGTTGCAGTGGACAAAATATAACAAAAGATATATAAAATATTTTCATCTCCACTCTCTCCTTGTCATATTTGAACGCATAAATAACTATATTTGAAATAAAATTAGTATGATAAAATTATTAAAATATATACACCATTACAAACATGATTGAATAAATTCTAGGCGATCAACCTACGGAATTTTAAACATTGATTTACTCCATCTACCTAGATATATATATGACTTCCACAATGTACATTTTAATATATTTTAAAAAACACTTCACACCATAATCTCAAACACCATCAACACATCCAATCCTTATGGTATGAAATCATAGGACCACAACGAATCTGGACCATCCATCTTCAGGGACTGTAAAACATTCAAGCAGGAAAAGCCATCCGCAGTGAGTAACCAGTACAGGGACTGAAAAGTTACAATAATGGAGGGAATGAATTGAAATGTTAGAAACAGTACAGGGACTGCAAACATAACTCAACCCTCATTACCAAACCCTAAGTACATAAGCTAACTAAATCCTACCTCTTCATTTCACAGCCGTCAGCCTCCTTCCCTCACACCCTCTTCTCTCTCTCTTTCACTTCAACCCATCACCGTTCTCTCTGTTTTTTTGTTTTAAAAAAATTTAAATCAAACACACAAATGGCAGAGCCACTTATATCGCTACTCTTGGAGAGGTTCACCACGGTTCTTTTTCAACAGGTAATTACTTTTATACAACTTGCAAGAAATATAAAATGATAGTCGTGGCAGAGTGCAGACAGATATCATTATAATGATCATAAATATATAAATGAAGTCTTTTTTTTCTTCCCTTGTAATAAAAAACACAAAAACTCAAATGCTCAAATCTAGATTTCGATATTATTAAAGGAATTTCTTTTTATTGTTTTTATTATCTTTCATATTTCCGAAAATAATCTAAAACAAATACTCTTAGAAATAAAAAGTTGTCAATAAATATCCTTTATTTAATTCTTTATACATCCATCTACAGTTTAATATAATATGAAAACCTTAAAATGAACAAAAACCCCAATATTATTATTTTAAATATATAGGTTTCTAATCAATATTTTATATATAAATTATTAATTTAGCCAATCCATTTCTCTGTCAACTACTCCTAAAAAAGATTAATAAAAATTATTTAATCTATTTATTACCAAAAATTGAAAATAATTTTTTCTTATAAAATGATATAAATGTTTCCTCATAGGTACAAGAAGAGGTGAACCTAGTAGGGGATGTGAAGAAACAAGCCGACAAGCTGAAAAGCAATCTCATTGATATCCAATCTGTCCTTGAAGATGCAGAAAGAAAACAAGTGAAGGAGAGGGCTGTAAGAGTGTGGCTCGACAAACTAAAAGATGTATGCTATGATATGGATGACGTGCTAGATGAATGGAGCTATGCAATTCTTACATGGGAAACGGGGGATGCTAAAGAAAATATTCACAACCAACAGAAGATACGATGTTTCTTCCTGGGATCTCCTTGCTTTTGTCTCAATCAAGTGGTTCAACGTCGCGACATTGCCCTTAAGATCAAAGAAGTTAGTGAAAAAGTGGATGAGATTGCCAATGAAAGAGCTAGGCATGGCCTCCAAATTAACAGAGGCACTGATGAAATACAACGACTAATAAGTACCTCTCTTGTTGATGAATTGAACGTGTGTGGTCGAGATGATGAAAAGAAAATTATTGTAAGCAAGCTGTTGAATGAAAGTAGTCGGGAAGCACGGGACGTGGAAGTCATCTCTCTTGTAGGGTTGGGCGGGATTGGAAAAACAACTCTCGCCCAACTAGCTTTCAACGATGTTGAGGTTACGGATCATTTTGAGAAAAAGATATGGGTGTGTGTTTCAGAACCATTTGATGAGTTTAGAATAGCCAAAGATATCCTTGAGCAGCTTGAAGGTAGCAAACCGAATTTGGCTGGATTGCAATCCCTTTTACAAAGTGTTTCTCGATCCATTAAGGGAGTGAGGGTCCTTCTTGTCCTTGATGATGTTTGGACTGAAGATCATAGACAGTGGGAACAACTGAAACCATCTCTCGCAGGTTGTGCACGAGGAAGCAGAATTCTAGTGACCACCCGTAATGGCGATGTGGCAAAGATGATGGGAACCGACTATCGGATTGACATTGAAACATTGTCTGATGATGCATGCCGGTCAATATTCAATCATGTGGCATTCTACAAAAGAAGCAAAGAAGAACATGAAAGACTGGAAGATATCGGAAATAAAATTGCGAGCAAGTGCAAGGGCTTGCCTCTAGCTGCCAAGGTATTAGGAGGTCTAATGCAGTCTAAAAGAACAAGACAAGAGTGGGAAGATGTTTTATCCAGCGAACTATGGAGGCTAGATGAGGTTGATAAAAATAAAGTTGAAAAAAAAATATTTCTACCTTTGCTTCTGAGTTACTACGATTTACCTTTGGTGGTAAGACGATGTTTCTTGTATTGTGCCATGTTTCCAAAAGACTATGAGATGAACAAATATGAATTGGTGAAGATGTGGATGGCTCAAGGTTACCTGAAAGGCACTGGAAATAGAGATATGGAGGTTGTTGGAGAGCAGTACTTTCAAGTCTTAACAGCGCGCTCTTTCTTCCAAGATATAAAAGAGTATTATCCAGAAGTTATCATGTTTAAGATGCATGATATAGTGCATGATTTTGCCCAATATATGACAGAAAAGGAATGTCTAATAGTGGATGACAATAACCTTGGTAAAGCATCAGTGGAGACTTCAATTGAAAGGGTTCGCCATTTAAGCATGATGCTTCCAGGGGAGACCTCTTTTCCCTCGTCCATTCACAGAGCAAAAGGTCTCCGCAGCCTCTTGATCCGCAACACTAGAGGCTCATCACGGCTTAGAGCTGCACTACCTGATGTAATGAAGCAGTTGACATGCATCAGGTCTTTGAATATGTCAGGGTCTTCAATCGAAGAAATACCAAAAGAGGTAGGGAAATTGATACATTTGAGACACCTGAATTTGAATGATTGTAGAGAGTTGGTGTCCCTGCCAGAAACCATGTGTGATTTGTGCAATCTGCAATCCCTAGATGTTATGTGGTGTTGTTCTCTCAAGAAATTACCTCTAGCAACAGTAAAACTTGTCAATTTGAGGCATCTCTGTATTGATGGTTCAGGTGTAGCCTTCATGCCAAAGGGAATAGAGAGGTTAACATGTCTTCGAACATTAGATTGTTTTATTGTGTGTGGTGGTGGTGAGAATGAAAGTAAAGCAGCTAATCTAAGAGAATTAAGAAACTTACATCACATTGGAGGGAGTCTTAAAATAAGGAATCTACAAGGAGGAGGCATAGAAGACGCTGCGGAAGCACAACTCAAGAATAAAAAGCGTCTGCTTTGTTTGGAATTGAATTTTTGCGTCAACTATGAGGATGACATTTTATTTGAAGCTCTACAGCCGCCATCAGACTTGGAAATACTAACAATAAAGAGTTACGGAGGGATAGTTTTGCCAAATTGGATGATGGCATTAACGAGATTACAGGAGCTTACACTCGAAGGTTGTGGAAACCTGGAGGTTTTGCCTTCGTTGGGAAGACTGCCCAACCTTGAAAGCCTGGAATTAGAGTTGGTGGGGGTGAGAAGGTTGGATGCTGGATTTTTAGGTATAGAAGAAGTTGAGAATGCCAATAATATAAATGAAGTAGAAATTGCAAGGGTCACTGCTTTCCCAAAATTGAAAACACTTGTGATTTCGTTTCTCTTTAAATTAAAAGAGTGGGATGGAATTGAAAGGAGAGTGGGAGAAGAGGATGCCACCACAATTTCAATATTCATTATGCCACAACTTCAACAGTTGGAGATTTTCGGATGCCCATTGTTGAGAGCACTACCAGACTATGTTTTGGCAGCTCCCCTACAGGTGCTAGAGATAACAGATTGCCCCAATCTTATGAAACGTTACGGGAAGGAGGAGAAGGGTGAAGATTGGCACAAGATTTCTCACATCCCAAAAGTTATTGTTCGTGAAATTTAAGATAATTTGTACGTCTTGGAGGGTTTCATTCAATGTTATATTAAGCTTCGTATGTTTCCATAAAAGTGAATTGAAATCATTTGTAAGCTTACTAAAATAAAGGTAGCGAGAGAGAGAGGGATTATTTGTGAAATAATTTGTAAGCCCTGAAGGGTTTCATTCAATGTTGTGTGTGGCTTCAACTGTTTCTGTATGAGTGGATTGAAATCATTTGTAATCTATTGTTGATTTGGATATATCCCATCGTCTCTTCAAGAGTCACTTGCAAGTTTTTCTTCTAGTTTTGCAGGAAAAAAGTTGGAACAACACACAAGTTTTTTTTTAAAGCATGTTTTTATGATTTTAATATATTGATATTAAAAATAAAAAATAACACAATTCAATATATACAAAATAAAAATAAAAACTTCAATCAGGTAAAAAATCATTTTTTTAAAAATGTTATTTGATAAAAGTAATATTATTTTTTTTTTTTAAAAATATCTCTTTCTTTCTTCTCACACGCTCACATTCTCAGTTTTTCCTCTCTGTCTTCAAGCAATCAACCATGGGTGATAGCCAGTGCTCCTTTTCTCTCACTACTTTCAGTCCTACTAGGATGCTTGTACCGATTGGATGAGGCCGAGCTTCTATTGGAATCAAATGGTCTTGCAATTTAAGCGCTCTCTCTCTGTTTTTTTTTCTTCATCTTGTCATTTCTGAATGTACTATATGTTAAGGAACCATCTCACCTAAAAGCTTAAGCTTGTAGGTGAGGCCCCAGAATATGATTTATATTATTTTCTAACACACCCCCCTCAAGTGAAAGCCCTTTGGGCTTGAAACTTGCACAGGCCCACTTCACCTTGTGCTTCATTTTTATCAAATAAAATGGGGGTGGTGAGATTCGAACTCGTGACCGCTGGGTCAACAAAACTCTGGTTGATAAACATATATACGTGCCCTTTTTGCAGAACAGTGGTTTGTTTTTGATACGCAAATATCCATTTTCAACGAATCTGGACCATCCATTTTCAGAACTCAGTATAAATGAAAACCACGAGTGTTTCACCTTTGGAACTCAAAATGGCATGTCATTTTCAGTAGAAACATACAAGCAGGAAAAGCCATGCGCAGTGAATAACCCCTGATCGAGACAAGACTTAAAAGTTACAATAATGGAGGGAATGAATTGAAATGTTAGAAACAGTACAGGGACTGAAACATAACTCAACCTCATCACCAAAACCCTATCTCTTCATTTCACAACCAGCAGCCTTCTTTCCCTCACCCTCTCCTCTCTCTCTCTTTCTCACTTCATCCTATCACCGTTCTCTCTGCCTTTTGTTTTTAAAAAATTAAATCAAACAGCCAAATGGCAGAGCCACTTATATCGCTACTATTGGAGCAGATCACCCAGGTTATTTCTGATCAACAGGTAATTACTTTTATACAACTTGCAAGAAATATAAAAATGATGTCTTTTTCTTCTTAATTAATAAGAAAAATAAAATCTCAAATCTCAAATACAAAGAATTTCTTTAAAGATTCATTTTCTTCCTTCTTGTATAGTGGCAGAGTGCAGACAGATATCATTATAATGATCATAGTTATATATTTACATAAATGAAGTCTTTTTTTCTTCCCTTATAAGAAAAAAGATCTCAAATCTAGATTTCGATTTTATTAAAGAAATTTCTTTTTATTTTTTTAATATTTTTCAAATTTCCGAAAATACTCTAAAACAAATATTCTTAGAAAGAAAAAGAACTTGTCAATACATAACCTTTTATTTAATTCTTTATATATCCATCTATAGTTTAATATAATATGAAAACCTTAACATGAAAAAACACCAATATTAATATTTTATATATGAAATTATTAATTTAGCCAAACCATTTCACTGTACGTGTCAACTACTCCTAAAAAAGATAAATAAAAATTATTTAATCTATTTATTACCAAAAATTGAAAATTAGATTTTGTTGTTAAATCATATAAATGTTTCTTCATAGGTACAAGAAGAGGTGAACCTAGTAGGGGGTGTGAAGAAACAAGCCGACAAGCTGAAAAGCAATCTCATTGATATCCAATCTGTCCTTTAAGATGCAGAAAGAAAACAAGTGAAGGAAAAGGCTGTGAAAGTGTGGCTACACAAGCTAAAAGATGTATGCTATGATATGGATGACGTGCTAGATCTAGATGAATGGAGCTATGCAATTCTTACATTGAAAACAGGGGATGCTGAAGAAAATATTCACAAACAACAGAAGATACGATGTTCCTTCCTGGGATCTCCTCATGGCAATCCTCAGCCTCGCAAATTCCTTCTCTCTTGGATCTTAAGATGTCACATTTCATCATCCTTCAAAGCTTGCTCGTCTTTAAGCAGTCGTATCTCCTCGTATTTTGATGGTATTCCCTTACATTACGTCCTGAGGATTTTAACTCATCTATTTGCTGATAACTCCAGATGATTTTACGAATGAAAAAAGCGATGGAAACCCATGGTGAAATAGAAGGAAAGGCAAATATGCGAGCTCACAAGTTAACTTCGACTTTGATTCGGACTCATAAGGTCCAAACTAATAAATGATTCAAGCCAACAAAATAAACTTTACAATAAGGATTCATTTTCTTTTTTTACTGGGCACTTTAATACCTTTTTCAATAATACAATAATAGTAAAAATATATTAATGAATTAAAAAAGATAAAAGTTATTCTTCTCCCATTAATTATTCTTAGAACCCTGCTGATTTTATTTTATATATATATAAAATTAAGCCACAAAATAATCAGTCTACCAAGAAAAGTAATTTCTGATTATCTTGCTTCCATTCAACCTTCAGTCGATGGCGTGGCTCCAATGAGGTCACGCCATAAGTAGTAATCAATGCCTTTCTGCGGAGGACTTTGAACTTCAAATATAAAAGCACTGCCAAGAGTGGCAACTGCGTTCTGCATATCTGTGCAAGCAGACCGAATGCTATTCCTCAGCTTGGTATATTCCTCCTCTCTTCGATCTTGCTGGCTCTTAAGACTTTGAATTTCTTCATCTTTCATGGCTACCTCAAACTCCAGCAGTCGTATTTTCTTGTCTCTTTTTTTTATGCGATACTCAAACCGCTCTCTAACTTCTTCACCGACAGATCGTTGATCGGTAAGGGATTTTTTTATGCCAATCTCGCCCTCGAGGCGCCGCTCTATTTCTTTATCTTTGCCATCATCTTCTTCCTTCTTACCATGTGACACTTGGTGATTAAGGGATTCCTGAGACTGGAAAGCTCTGACCATGTTCTCAAGCTCAGCTATTTTCCTATTAGCTCCAGATAACTGGTCCTTGAGGGAATCCCTTTCCGCTAAAACTTGACGGGGCCCTTCATAAGAAAAATCAGGCCTTTGTTCAGGTTCATCAACCTGCAACAAGGATACCCGTATCATTAATTATTTGTAGCAACCTATTTAGTACAAAGTGGAAAATATGTCCATAATTAATAACCATGAAATTCAATTCCGCTACACTGAAGGTAAAATTTTATTTTCTTCGCAAGGGTGGTGATTTTTATTTTTTTTGCACCCCCACATCAAAGAAACTGAGTACATTCTTGATTACCTTATTATCCCGCAGCTTCCGAAACTTAGCTTTAATCCATTGAATTATCTTCATTGGATCTTCTATCAAAATCAAAGGATTGGACTGTCCCTAAGATGACAACTTATGGATCCGATCTTCAAAAGTTCTGCAAAATTAAAGACAGCAGCAAATTCTCATGAGAAAAAAAAAAAATAGAAATCATCTGTTGTTACCAGTTATATATTTTGGGTGTTAATTAACACCTGCCGAAAGGTTGTGTGTTTCAAGCAAGGGTATCGGACTTCTGAGACCACTTGAATGCTACTAGTTTCAACAGATCGCAGACCGTCAGGTGCACTACAACGAAATATGAAGTAAACGAACGAATGCCTTAATTTTTCCTGAGAAAACGTTTCCTGAGATGAATGCATTTGTTGATGTAATTATATACAGAAACTCTACCGCCGATACATTATATAAAATCCCAGAGGTGGAATTGTTGCCTCTATCTTTGTAGCTTCAGAGGAAGTTCTCTGGTTGCAACTTGCAGTGTATAATATAAAATATATATCCAAATTTTTGCTATCCCAAACCAACCACTACTGACTTTGTCAAGAAATTAACCCCGTGAGTACGTGTACATTATACTTGATGTTATGTACCAGGAATTATCAATTCATTTTTGAAAGAGTATACGATAAAGACATGACATATGATGTCTTAAAAACATACAATAGTGGATTAGTGATCGACATTTAGTTTTGATAATATCCAAGTCAATATCTTTAATCTGCACACTTCAACTATATCTTAAAATTATTCACATACTGTGCTACACTCTATCCTATTTCTTATCTTTGTCAACTATTTGTTGAAGAGATCAACAACGATGGTCCAGGAATAAACAACATCTTCTTCTCCAAACTTCTCTCTGTGCAGAACCAAGCTCGTCCTCTGAAACAAAAAAATCATTACCAGAGAAGTTAAAGTATCTATGCTCATGATTGCTGAAAGATACTTCAGAATTTGCGTCTGCTTTCAGCCAAGTTCAATGACCATCTGTTTAGCTTCTTCTATAACCAGCCTCTACCTTTGCCACATCAACTGTAATTTATTATGTTAAACTCGGGTCGTTGACAAGCTTGTAACGCTATTAGTCATAGAACTTCGATAGACTACCAAATGGAAATCGTCATGGTCTATGCTTATCGAGAGCCAATCAAAGCAGCTGGTTTTTTTTTTTTTTTTTTGAATGAAGGATTTCGTTTATTAAAACCAACGGCACAGGTGTGGTAATTTCAATAACTAGCTAGTTTGCGATTTTGGCACAACATCTGGGAATTGAAAGACAGCATCAGATTATTTATCAATTGAAGCGGCAGCCGATGATATGGCTCCAATGAGGTCATAATCGTAATGATTGCCTTTCCCTGGACGATTTTCAACTCTAAACATAAAAGCACTGCCAAGAGTGGCAACTGCTTTCTCCATATCGGTACAAGCAGACTGAATGGTATTCCTCAGCATGGTATATTCCTCCTCTCTTCGATCTTGTTCGCTCTTAAGACCTCGAATTTCTTCATCTTTCATGGCTACCTCATACTGAAGCAGTCGTATTTTCTCGTCTTTTGCTTCTATGCGGTGCTCAAACCGCTTTATTACTTGTTCACCGACAGATTGTTGATCGGTAAGGGAGTTTTTTATGCCACCATCTTCTTCCTTCTTACCATGTGACACTTGGTGATCAAGGGATTCTTGAGCATGGAAAGCTCTGGTCATGTTCTCAAGCTAAGCTATTTTCCTATTAGCTTCAGATAACTGGTCCTTGAGGGAATTCTTTTCCGCTAAAACTTGATGGAACCTTTCAAGTTCATCAACCTGCAACAAGGATACCCGTATCATTAACTATTTGTGGCAACCAATTTAGTAACAAATTGGAAAATATGTCCATAATTAATAACCATGAAACTCAATTCCGCTCCACTGAAGGTAAAATTTTATTTTCTTCGCATTGGTGGTGAATAGTTTTTTTTTGTTTTGCTCCCCCACATCAAAGGAACTCAGTACATTCTTGATTACCTTATTATCCCGTAGCTTCCGAAACTTAACCTTAATCCATTGAATTATCTTCATTGGATCTTCTATCAAAATCAAAGGATTGGACTGTCCCTAAGATGACAGCTTATGGATCTCGATCTTCAAAAGTTCTGCAAAATTAAAGACAGCAGCAAATTCTCAAGAGAAAAAAAAAAAACAGAAATCATCTATTGTTACCAGTTATATATTTTGGGTGTTAATTAACACCTGCCGAAAGGTTGAGTGTTTCAAGCAAGGGTATCGGACTTCTGAGACCACTTACTAGTTTCAACAGATCGCAGACCGTCAGGTGCACTACAACGAAATATGAAGTAAACGAACGAAGGCCTTCAATAATCATGAGAAAACGTTTCCTTAGATGAATACATTTGTTGATGTAATTATATACAGAAACTCTACCACTTCATCTTTGAAGCTTCATAGGAAGTTCTCTAGTTGCAACTTGCAGTGTATATAAAATATATATCCAAATTTTTGCTATCCCAAACCAACCACTACTGACTTTGTCAAGAAACCCCGTGAGTACCAGCAAGTGATGTGGCCCAGTTGAAGAGGAGCTCCCTCCTGTTGGTGGGAGAGGCCACTGGTGGTGGCTTTTAAACACTCAAAGGAAATAAAACGCACTGTTTTATTTCAAAAAAAAAATACACAGAGGGTTGAGCACACTGTTAAAAACTCTCTCTTTTCTCTCGTGTTTTCTCTCTAATATCTCCCACTATCCTTTCACCTTAACTAAGCTTCCTATTTATACATAAAATAAAAACTTGATATTTTTGAAGATAAGATTGGCAAGTTGCAGGCGGCTTGCAGGAGGCGGTGGTCGTGGATAGTGGCTGTCAGGAGCTTTAATTGATGGAAGTCGGTGGTTGCATTTCTAGCCTTTTATGAATTGAGTTTATCCTAACAAATTCCCCCTTTAAACTCAATCGGAAGATGTCATGCCAAGCATGAACTTCAATCCAATAAATATATCTCCCTTCAATGGCTTTCTGAAGATATCTGCAACTTGATCATTTGTTTTGCAAGAGATCAATTCAACTTCTTTGTTCTTCACATGCTCCCGGATAAAGTAATGACGTGTATCGATGTGTTTACTTCTTTCATGATACACTGGATTCTTTGCTAATGCAATCGCTGATCGATTATCAATATAAATCTCCGTCGGATCTTCTTGAAGAAATCCCAAATGCTTCAGCATATTCCTTAACCATATTAAATGGCATACAACTGAGTTGGCAACAACATACTCAACTTCACAACTTGATAACGTCACTATCGATTGCTTCTTGGATGACCATGTGAAAGATGTGTCTCCCATAAAAAATACAAACCCTGTTGTACTTTTCCTTTCATCCAAATCTCGACCCCAATCACTATCTGAATAGCCAATAAGTTTAAAGTTCTTACTTGATGTATAGAACATACCTTCACTTATTGTTCCTTTGATGTAGCGGAGAATTCTCTTAGCTGCACTCAAGTGCGTCTGATCTGGTGTCTCCATATATCTGCTGATAAGTCTTACTCCATAGAGTATATCCGGTCTTGTACATGTCAAGTACCTCAAGCTTCCCACCAAGCTTTTAAAGTTAGTAGGATCAATATTTCCTACTTTACTTTTCCTCAATTCCACTCCATTTTCAACTGGAGTTGATACTGGATTGCAGCTTTCCATCATGAACTTTCCAAGAATTTCTTTGGTGTAGCCACTTTGGGACACAAAAATCCCTTCTTCTTTCTGAGTAACTTCTAAGCCCAGAAAATGTGCCATCAAACCAATGTCTGTCATCTCAAACTCCTGCACCATGTTTTTCTTGAAGTCTGTAAACATGGTAGGATTGTTGCTGGTGAATAACAAGTCATCAACATATAAGCAAGCAAATAGTTTGCTTCCATCATCTTCTTTCTTCATATATATGGCGTGTTCATATGGACATTTTTCAAATCCATTTTCTTGAAAATACTTGTCAATTCTGGTATTCCAAGCACGCGGAGCTTGCTTCAATCCATAGAGAGCTTTCTTCAACTTGTATACTTTGCCTTCATTGTCTTCTTCAATGTAGCCAAGTGGTTGTTCAACATAAATCTCTTCTTCTAGGAAGCCATTCAGAAATGCTGACTTCACATCAAGTTGATAGATCTTCCATCTATGTTGTGCTGCAAGTGAGATAATCGATCCCGATTGTCTCTAGACAGGGCTACGGGGAGCAAATACTTCTCCATAGTCTATGCCTTCTCTCTGTTTGTAGCCTTTTGCCACCAATCTTGCTTTATGTCGTTGTACTTCACCTTTTGCATTCTTCTTGGTCTTGTAGACCCATTTCACACCAATTGCCTTTCTTTACTTTCTAGCAGATTGGTTAACTTCCATGTATCATTCTTCTCAATGGCATGTATCTCTTCATCCATTGTTGTGATCCATTTCTCTTCTTTAATAGCCTCATCAAAGCTAATTGGATCACTATCTGCGAAGAAACAAAATAATGTTGTATCTTCTATTACCTGAGTTGCATCGTATAAATCTTCAAGATTTCTCATCCTTGGTTCTTCTGATGAGTATGCTTACGGTGATGTTGATGATGTTCTCGGTGTTGGAGAGTTTCTCTCGTTGAATACAAGAAAAGCGTATGCCGGAGGCTGTGGCTCCTCTTACGGTACTCTTGGATCTTCGGCAAATGCTTGTTGGTAATACGCTTCATCTTCAAGGATCAAATCTGTATTGATCCATTTGATTTTTTCTTGATCCTCTTTCCACTCCCAGGTTTTATCTTCTTCAAAGATAACATCTCTACTGATGATCACCTTCTTTGTGATAGGAATATATAGCTTGTATCCCATTCTTCTATCTCTATATCCCACAAAGATGCATTTCTCGCTTTTATCATCGAGTTTTGTTCTTCTTACATCCGGGATCTTTACATAAGCCATACAACCAAAGACTCGAAGATGAGTCACACTTGGTTTGTGGCCACTCCATGCTTCTTCTAGAGTGATGGCTTGCAAACTTTTTATTGGGCAGCGGTTCAATAAATATACTGCACAAGATACGACCTCAACCCAGTATTGTTTGGGCAGTTTCTTAGCTTTGAGAAGACTTCTTGCCATATCAAGAATAGTTTTATTCTTCCTTTCTGCTATCCCATTCAACTATAGTGTATAAGTTGGTGTTGTCTAATGTCTGATACCTTGTTGTGTACAAAAAACTTCAAAGTCATTAGATGTGAATTAATCATCTTGATCAGATCTTACGGATTTGATGTTATATCCACTCTGCTTCTTCACAATTTCTTTAAAATCTTTAAAGCAATTTAAACACTTCGACTTCATCTTGAGAAAGTAAATCCGAGTCTTCCTACTAAAATCATCAGTAAAAGTGAGGAAGTACCTGTTATGTCCAGTTGACATAGGCTTTATTGGTCCACACACATCTGTGTGAACTAACTCCAGTGGCCTCTTTGCTTTCCAGTTGATCTCCTTGGCAAAACTAGCTTTTTGTGGTGCTTGCATAGGAAACAGCTCTCATAGACTTCTTCTGGATGATCAATGTGAGGCATTCCTTTGACCATTACTTACTTTTAAGCATCTTCAGGCTTGTAAAATTCAGATGTCCAAGCCTTAAGTGCCAAAGTCATTCTTCACTGTTGGTGATGGCAGTCAAACACTTTGCTGCATCATACTAGATGTTTAAAGGGAACATCCTGTTCTTAGACATCTTCACAAAGGCAATCAATCTTCCATTGTTGTCTTTGACTGCAACATGACAATCCTTCATGAAGAGATTATACCCTTTCTTCAGAAGTTGTCCTATACTCAGCATGTTGTGTTTGATAGCTGGAATATAGTACACATCAGCAATGTAGCTGTTATCGCCATTCTTCAACTTTATCGAGATGTTGCCTTTCCCTTTAACTGGAACTTTGGAAGTATCTCCAAATATGACCTGTTCTTGTATGGTCTCATCGAGATCACTAAAGAGGTCCCGTTGCCCGCACATATGATTGCTAACTCCAGAATCTAGATATCATACATGCTCCTCATTTTTGCCCAGTCCTTGTTGGACAAATAATGCAGCTGAACCACTGATGATGGCATCTTCATCTGCATAGTTAGCTTGCTCATGCAACTCTACTAGAGCTTTCTTTTGGCATTCAGTGCTATAATGCCCAAATTAATTGCATTTATAACACTGAATATTTCTCTTATCATGGTTATTGTAACCACCTCCTCTTCCTCTAGGAGTCAAAAGTTGTTGTCCTCGTCCTCCTCAGGTGGTGTTTCTACCACCTCTTCCTCTGAAGCTTGTATTCCAAGATCATCTTCCTTGAAATCGTTGGAAGCCTCCTCTTCCTTGTTGATTTCTTCCTCGAGGGGTATATTCATGTGTTGAAGTCCCTCTTTGCTCATATCTGTCTTCCTTCAGAGACAGTTTTGATTGCAAGGCATGTTCTATTGCCTTATCTCCATTTCTTCTCACAAGCTTTTGTTCATGAGCTTGTAAAGAACCCATCAACTGATCCACCATCAATTTATCCACTTCCTTGGATTCTTCAATGGCAACAACAACATAATCAAATTTTGGATCTAGGGATTTCAAAATTTTCTCTGTAATTCGAGCTTCTGAAAGAGCTTCTCCATTTCATCTCATCTGATTGATTATCACCATAATTCTCGTGTGATAATCAGAAATAGATTCCGAGGGTCTCATTTGTAAGGATTCAAATTCACCTCGCAAGGATTGAAGACGAATCTTCTTGATTCTATCAGCTCCTTTGTATTTTTGTTGGAGAGCTTCCCATATATCCTTCGACTTTTCTGCAGAAGAGATAATCTCAAACGTGGCTTCTTTTCTGTAGAAGAGATAATCTCAAACGTGGCTTAATCAAGACCTTGATAGATGATGGTCTTGGCTTTGTCGGTAGTGGCTCGGCTCGGCTCGGCTCAACGGCTCAAATATGGCGCGCGTGAGGATCACTTGTCTTCTTCCTCGGGACGCGTGGCTGAGAGTGGTGAATAGTGTCATATTTTCAGAGGGAGAGTGTGGCTCACCCCTAGCTCCGATTGAGTTGATTTTTGCACCGACGAGTTCGTATTGAAGAACTCTATACTCTGAAATGATCAAAATTTATTTTCGACAAACTTGAAAATTCAGATGTACCCCCAAAAATCTCTCTGTTTTTGACGAACGAGGATCTGATACCAATTTTTGGTGGGAGAGGCTACTGGTGGTGGCTTTTAAACACTCAAAGGAGATAAAACACACTGTTTTATTTCAACAAAAAAATACACAGAGGGTTGAACACACTGTTAAAAACTCTCTCTTTTCTCCCGTGTTTTCTCTCTAATATCTTCCACTACCCTTTCACCTTAACTAAGCTTCCTATATATACATAAAATGAAAACTTGATATTTTTGAAGATAAGTTTGGCAAGTTGCAGGCGGCTTGCAGGAGGCAGTGGTCGTGGATAGTGGCTGTCAGGAGCTTTAATTGATAGAAGCCGGTGGTTGCATTTCTAGACTTTTATGGATTGAGTTTATCCTAACACCTCCTTCACAGGACCCAGGTTCGAGTTCCCAGTGGGAGTGGGAGTGGGAGTTGGAAGGGTCCTCCTCTCTTGTTCCTGGGTATATCTTTGCGCGGTATGCCTGTCGCCCCTACGGTGCATTACATGTTCACTGAGCTTGCAGGATGTTCAGTGGGCCCAGGCAATAATCGAGGTGCGCGTAAGCTAGTCCAGACACCCCGGTTATAAAAAAAAAACAAAAAAGAAACCCCGTGAGTACGTGTACATTATACTTGATGTTATTTACCAGGAATTTTCAATACATTTTTGAAAGAGTATACGTGTACATTATACTTGATGTTATGTACCAGGAATTTTCAATTCATTTTTGAAAGAGTATACGATAAAGACATGACATATGATGTCTTAAAAACATACAATAGTGGATTAGTGATCGACATTTAGTTTTGATAATATCCAAGTCAATATCTTTAATGTGCACACTGTTAACATGAGCTGTAATGTATCAAGAGGAAGGTGTAATGTATAGATTAAATCCTCATTAACTGTCATTTAATCTAGAGTAACTGTCATACATAAATGAGCATTAATCCAGTGCTCCGATTAGTATTCTAGTCCTATATAATGTACTTTCTGGAGATGTATAGAAATGAACTGAATATATACAAAAATATGAACTATTGAACATGGTATCAGAGCAAGGGTTTGAATCTTACCCTGAAAATTGCTCCCCTGCCTAGGCCTGGTTCTTCCCATCCCTGAAAATTCCCTCTTCCTTTCACCCCTACCAAACATGTCATCAGACTCTGAATCAGAGCACAATACTGGTGCATCTCAATCAGACTCCATGATGACTGAACTCACAGCAAAAATCACAGAAGCCCTGGGCAAGGTCCAGACACCATCACTGACCACTGAACCTGCTGCTGCTCCGATTGGGATTAAATTGGACAACAGCAACTATGCTCTTTGGTCCCAAGTTGTCGAGATGTATGTCTCCGGCAAAGACAAATTGGGATTTATCAATGGTGATTCACCACAACCACCACAGACAGACCCCTCCTTTCGCAGATGGCGCACCGACAACGCCATTGTCAAAGGGTGGCTAATTAATTCAATGGATCCCTCGCTGATAGGGAATTTTATTCGATTCCCCATAGCAAAAATGGTGTGGGACGCCATTGCTACCACCTTCTTCGACGGCAGCGACACCTCTCAGGTGTATGATCTCAGACGACGAGTGGCCAAATTGAAACAATCCGGCGGCCCCCTTGAAAAATACTACAACGATCTCCAGGGACTATGGCGTGAAATCGACTTCAGGCGACCTAACCCAATGGAATGCCCAATCGATATACAACACTATAATGCTCTTGTTCAAGAAGAAAGGGTGTATGTCTTCTTGGATGGCTTGGACGACCGACTTGACAAAATTAGGGGCGACGTACTGCAGCTCCACCCATTCCCCACCGTAGAACAAGCCTATGCCCACGTTTGTCGTGAATCAGTCCGGCAGGCGGTGATGATCACTGGAGAGAGCACCACCCCTGGTGCTGTGCTCGCCACCAAGGGACTTCGATTGGGACCACCAACATCGTCTTCCATGGCTCACAGACAGAGAACCCGTGTGCTATCGGGAGAAAAATTGGGAATGAAATGCACTTATTGTGGAAATCAAAAACATACACGGGAGAATTGCTTTAAATTAAATGGGTATCCTGATTGGTGGAATGATCTTCAATCAAAAAAACGTCGGGATACCACTGGCAGAGATGATGACCACGGCACTGCTGCTATGGTTAATTCAGCACCTCAATTGTCCTTTACACCACCGGTTGAAAAAAATTCAGTCAACCCCGACCCAGGTAAAATCGGATGTGTATGTGTTAATTCTGTTGATGATGCTGAAAAAGATGCATGGCTGCTGGATTCTGGAGCCACTTACCATATGACTTTTGATCCTGAGGATTTTACACAGATTTCCATACCACGACGGACTAATATTGCTAATGCTAATGGTGATATTTTTCCTGTCATTGGTGCCGGCACTGTGCCTTTATCTCCCTTATTACAACTGCCCAATACGTTACTTGTTCCTTCACTATCTCATAAACTTCTCTCTGTTAGCCAAATAACATCTGCTCTTAACTGTGTTGTAATGTTGTACCCTACCTTTTGTCTTCTTCAGGACATTCTCACCAAGGAGATCATTGGGCGTGGTACTAGGAGAGGGGGCTCTACTATATGGATGACTTGAGTTTGGGCAAAGCTCACCACATGGGATATTCTGGTAATATCAAAGAGAAAGAAATCTGGTTATGGCACCGTCGATTAGGACATCCGTCTTTTACCTATATGAAACATTTGTTTCCAAATTTGTTCTCTCAAGTGAAAAACTTTGATGATAAATGTGAAACATGCATTCTAGCAAAAAGTCATAGAGTCTCCTATCCGTTGCGACTAAATAAAAAGGACTCTCCTTTCACTTTGATACACTCTGATGTGTGGGGTCCTTCCCCAATTACTACTGTGTCTGGATTCAGATGGTTTGTGCTATTTGTTGATGACTGTACTCGTATGACTTGGCTCTACCTGCTCAAACATAAAGACGATGTACTGGGGATATTTAAATCATTTCATGTTATGATACAGACTCAGTTTTCTGCTAAGATTCAGGTACTCAGATCAGATAATGGTGGCGAATATGTAAATAACCAGATGAAGGAGTATTTTCAGCAACACGGTCTTATCCATGAGACCTCATGTCCCAGAACTCCTCAACAAAATGGAGTTGCCGAGAGGAAAAATAGACAAGTTCTTGAAACCGCTCGAGCTCTCCTAATTGGTGCTCATGCTCCTAGTCAATTTTGGACTGACGCTGTTACCACTGCAGTTCATCTAATCAACCGGATGCCCTCTAATGCCTTGGGATTCAAAACACCACTACAAGCACTCTCAGCACATTCTCCTATACCTTCAATTTTGATGCTTCCACCCCGGGTGTTTGGATGTGTCGCATATGTCCATCTCCATAAAAACCAACGGACAAAACTAGACCCATGTGCTCGTCGCTGTATTTTTTTGGGATATGCAACTCATCAAAAAGGCTATCGATGTTACGACCCCATGTCTAATCACACATATGTTTCGCTGGATGTCACCTTCGTGGAAACAGAAACTTTTTATCCACCCACTTCTTCACTTCCGGGGGAGATTAGACAGGAAGAGCCGAAATGGATGGAACTAGAATGGCCAAACTTACCTGAAGAGCCAAACTTACCTGAAGAACTCGTGGAGCAGATCCAATCAGCACATGGATCAGTTGATCATCAAGCAACTAATCTGGAACCCCCTATTGAAGTCATCCCTACTGAAGACCCTTCCCCCTCTCAAGTACCAGCAGACCCAACTCCTGAGAATGACCCTGAGGTAAGTTCTCTAAACAACAATACTATGGAATCTTTTCCTAGTTATATGTTACCCCACAGGCAGAATCGTGGTAAGCCACCAAACCGCTATGATCCAGATGTAGAGGAGAGAAGATCACGATATCCCATTGCAAACTATGTGTCCACAAAGGGAATGACAGACTCTCTGAAGAGTTTCATGCATAATCTCTCTACTCACCATATTCCAACAAAAGTGGAGGAAGCCATGGAAGATCGAAGGTGGACCCAAGCCATCAAAGAAGAAATGGAAGCACTAATAAAGAACAAGACATGGAATCTAGTACCATTGCCGGAAGGAAAGAAAACAGTGGGGTGCAAATGGGTGTTCTCTATCAAACACAAAGCTGATGGATCAATAGAAAGATACAAAGCAAGACTTGTGGCAAAGGGGTACACACAAACATATGGCGTGGACTATCAAGAAACATTCGCACCAGTGGCTAAACTAAATACGGTGAGGGTATTATTATCTCTTGCAGCAAATTTAGATTGGCCACTACACCAGTTTGACGTGAAGAACGCCTTTCTTCATGGTGATCTCGAAGAAGAAGTGTATATGGACATACCTCCCGGTTACTCTGTAACTTCAGGAACCAATGAAGTGTGCAAACTACAAAGAGCTTTATATGGGCTCAAGCAATCACCGCGGGCATGGTTCGGGAGATTTAGCCTGGCAATGAAGAAATATGGCTTTACACAGAGCAACTCAGATCATACATTATTCCTCAAAAAACAAAGAGGTAAGACGACGGCTTTGATTGTCTATGTTGATGATATGATTATCACAGGAGATGACAAAGAGGAAATATCACAACTTCAAGGAAAATTGGCTAAAGAATTTGAAATGAAGAATCTCGGCGGGCTCAAATATTTCCTGGGAATCGAGGTTATCAGATCAAACAAAGGTATATTTTTATCACAGAGAAAATATATCCTGGATTTGTTATCTGAGGTTGGATTATTGGAGTGCAAACCGGTAGATACCCCGATCATCCAGAATCATAAGTTGGGAATTTACCCAGACCAAAAGTCTACAGATAAGAGGAGATATCAACGGTTAGTGGGAAAATTAATTTATTTATCCCATACTCGTCCAGATATTGCATATGCAGTAAGTGTGGTGAGCCAATTTATGCATTGTCCAAGTGAAGACCACATGGAGGCTGTAACCCGGATTCTGAAATACTTGAAGTCATCTCCAGGAAAAGGACTCATGTTCACTAAACATAACCATTTGAAAGTGGATGGTTATACTGATGCAGACTGGGCAGGAAATATTTCAGATAGAAAGTCTACCTCAGGATACTTCACATTTGTGGGAGGAAACCTTGTGACATGGAGAAGCAAGAAACAAAAAGTGGTGGCCCTCTCAAGCGCAGAAGCAGAATTTCGTGGGATGGCCAAGGGATTATGTGAACTTCTCTGGTTGAAGAGACTATTAACTGAGGTGGGTTTTGCTCCAACTTCAGAAATGAATCTCTTTTGTGATAATAAAGCGGCCATAGATATCTCTCACAATCCAATCCAACATGATAGAACAAAACATGTGGAGGTGGATCGGCACTTCATCAAACACAATCTGGAAAACAAAATAATTCAATTCCCGTTTGTCAAGTCAGAAGACCAGCTAGCGGATGTACTCACCAAAGCGGTGTCCAGTAAAGAATTCCACAGCTCACTAGTCAAGTTGAACATACGGGAACCATACGTATCAACTTGAGGGGGAGTGTTAACATGAGCTGTAACGTATCAAGAGGAAGGTGTAATGTATAGATTAAATCCTCATTAACTGTCATTTAATCTAGAGTAACTGTCATACATAAATGAGCATTAATCCAGTGCTCCGATTAGTATTCTAGTCCTATATAATGTACTTTCTGGAGATGTATAGAAATGAACTGAATATATACAAAAATATGAACTATTGAACACACACTTCAACTATATCTTAAAATTATTCACATACTGTACTACACTCTATCCTATTTGTTGAAGAGATCAACAACGATGGGTCCAGGAATAAACAACATCCTTCTTCTCCAAAGTACTTCTCTCTGTGCAGAACCAAGCTCGTCCTCTGAAACAAAAAATCATTGCCAGAGAAGTTAAAGTATCTATGCTCATGATTGCTGAAAGATACTTCAGAATTTATGTGTGCTTCCAGCCAGTCAATAGTCAAGCCAGTCATACAATTTATCTCTGCAAGTCTTTTATTGCTTAGTTCAGATGCAGAAGCTCAGTCTTTTAATGATCAAAATAAGGTGAAAGAACTGATGGATAGTATCAAAGAAATTGGTCTTCAAGTACCTGTAAGAATCTTGTGTCTTTTGTAATACATGCTTGCTGTATTCATTTGGTTTCTGGGTTGCTGCTACTTGAATACTTCATTTTTATTTTTCATTTTTGATTCATTGCCTGTCTCAATTTTATTTCTTGTTTGGTTGGTAAGTATATTTGAGGAAATGAATAACAAGCGATAGAAATTATGTGACATTTAGGTGGAGTAACATGACAGAATAGATGACTTCCACAACGTACATTAATTTTAATATATTTTAAAAAACACTTCACAGCATAATCTCAAACACCATCAACAAATCCAATCCTTATGGTTTGAAATCATAGGACCACAACAAATCTGGACCATCCATCTTCAGGGATGACCTTACAGGGACTGTAAAACATACAAGCAGGAAAAGCCATCCGCAGTGAGTAACCAGTACAGGGACTGAAAAGTTACAATAATGGAGGGAGTGAATTGAAATGTTAGAAACAGTACAGGGATTGAAACATAACTCAACCCTCATCACCAAAACCCCACCCCCCTCCCTCCCTATATATATATTTTTTTTTCCTGCTTTTCTTTTCTTTCTTTTCCACTTATAATTTTTTTTCATTTTTTGTTTGTTCTTTTGTTAAAGTTATTTGTCTTTTTTTTTCTTTGATTGATTTTTTTTTCCATTATTAATGCAACAAATAATTTTAGTTTTTTTTTCTTGCTTCCTTTTTTGTTAATGTTTTTTATTTTTAATAATTTAATAATTTTTATTATTTTAGCAGTAATCATAATGATATTTTTCAATGTTAAGGCTTCAATGTTCATGTTATTATAATAGGGTGTGTTAATGTGTTTCATTATATCAACCTTACATGTATAGATGTTATATTATATTTGATTTTTTCAATTGTTTTCATTTGATTGAAATTGATAATATATTTGGTTTTTATTTTGGCCCATATACTTTTAATTTTTTATAGTTCTTAAATAATCCCTATTTTTGTCCATGTTTATATATGTGTGCTTTTAGTTTTGGTTTTTAATTTTTATTATTTTCTCTTTGTTGAGATAACATTGTTTTCAAAAAATTTGTTCTTAAAATAATTTTCTTAGATGCAGTGTAAAAATCTTTTGGTTAGTCTTTCAACTCCTAACGAGGTAGAGATTCTCTCACGAAGAAAGATCTACGTCAAACTTAATTTATCCTTAAATTGGTATTAATTATATATATATATATATATATATATATATATATTATTTTGATTTGTTTTAATTGTGTCCTCAAATTAAAATTGTTCATATATGTTACTCTTCATTTCGGTCCTTATTCTTTTAATTTTTCAACAAAATTACACCTCTTTTTTTTTTAAATAGCTTTATTTATATCAGTCCCAGAATTTTTATTTGTTTTAATTGTATCGTTCAATTGGAATTAATTATATAATTTATTTTTTATTTTTGGCTCTTATTCTTTGAATTTTTTATTTAATATTAATTGGTTTGATTTTTTTTGTCATTCTTGGACAATGCTTATTTTTTATCTGTATTTATGCATCTATGCTTTTAGTTTTTGTTTGTAATTTTTATTGGAGTTTTATTTTTAATTGGTTCAATCCTGAAATTTTAATTTATATTGATGATTATTATAAAATTAATATTTCTCCCTTTTTCTCTTTGGTCATTTTTTTTGTTTTTTGTTATTTTTATTTGTTCTTTAGATCAGATGATTCTTATGATTTTATTATTTGTGAAATAATAATGATAATTTTAGTGATTATTTTTTAATTGTTTATTTGTAAAAATATTTTGTTTTTTTAAGTTTTTTGGAATAATTTAATTATTTTAATTTTTTGAGTAGTACTATTAATAATAATTTTAATTATTATAGCAATGATAATGACGGTAACGTAGGGATGAATTTTTAATTTATATTTTTGTCTTTTTGTGGATAGAAAATTAACTACTCGTTTTTATTATTTGATTATTGTAAGTATTTTCATAATTTATATTTTGTTTTTGTGCTTAATTTAAATTAAATTATAAAATGAATTAATCTTAATACAGTAAATTCAATAATTTAGATATTCGAAACTTCTTGTTTTTTTAGCGATGATGATAATTTTATGCTGGTTATTTCGTTAAAATTTACTAAACAAATAAAATTATATCGATTTAAAATTCATATATTTTATAGAAAACTTGCACTTAACACGAATTCTGTATTAATTTATTATTTTAATTAAATTTATATTATAATAAAAAATTTCTTACACAGTTGATATTTTTTTGGATTGAAAAAAAATTGGACTGATTCTAATACAAAACTGATTCTACATAGCATTTGATCCGTTTCGATATTCGACTTCCTAGTCAGGATGTGGCCAATTACAGTCAGGATTACAAATAGCATCGCTGACTTTAGTCTAATGCTAGATAGGTAGACCGTGATATGCTGTTGTAAACTGGGTAAAGAAAAATTAATATAAAAATAAAATCAGATAATGTCAATGTTTTAAAAGAAAGTAAAAAAAAAGAAGATATATAGATATTTATTTTATTTGGCTTAACAAGTTAATTTAATAATATAATTAAAAAAACATTAACGGTAAATATCATTTTGTTGTGGATTAAAGGGCCGGACATGGAAGGAAGACAAGAAGAAGAAGTGGAAAAGAGAAAGAGACTAGACTGATACCATCCATAAATAAAGATTTGTCGGACACACACCATCCATAAATAAAGATTTGTTGATTTTCCTGAACGAGACTAGACTGAAAAGTTACAATAATATAGGGACTGAATTGAAATGTTAGAAACAATACAGGGACTGAAAACATAACTCAACCCTCATCACCCAACCCTATCTCTTCATTTCACAGCCAGCAGCCTCCTTTCCCTCATACCTCCTCTCTGTCTTTCTCACTTCATCCTATCACCGTTCTCTCTGCTTTTTGTTTTGAAAAAATTAAATCAAACACACAAATGGCAGAGCCACTTATATCACTACTCTTGGAGCAAATCACCGTGGTTCTTTTTCAACAGGTAATTACTTTTATACAAATTGCAAAAAAATTGAAGTCTTCTTTTTCTTAATTAATAAGAAAAATAAAATAAAATCTCAAATACAAAGAATTTCTTTTAAGATTCATTTTCTTCCTTCTTGTATAGTGGCAGAGTGCAGACAGATATCATTATAATGATCATAGATATATGTATACATTAATGGAGTCTATTTTCTTCCCTTGGAAGAAAAACAATTTCAAAGGCTCAAATCTAGATTTCGATTTTGTTAAAGAAGTTTCTTTTTATTGGTTTATTATTTTTCATATTTCCAAAAATAATCTAAAACAAAAATTCTTAGAAAGAAAAAGGAGTTGTCAATACATATCCTTTTATTTAATTCCTTATACATCCATCTATAGTTTAATATAATATGGAACCCTTAAATGAAAAAAAAATATTATTATTTAAAATATATAGGTTTCTAATAAATAAAATTATTAATTTAGCCAATCCATTTCAAGATTGATAAAAATTATTTAATTAATTACCAAAAATTAAAAATTAAGTTTTGTTGTAAAATCATATAAATGTTTCCTCATAGGTACAAGAAGAGGTGAACCTAGTAGGGGGTGTGAAGAAACAAGCCGACAAGCTGAAAAGCAATCTCGTTGATATCCAATCTGTCCTTGAAGATGCAGAAAGAAAACAAGTGAAGGAAAAGGCTGTAAGAGTGTGGCTAGACAAGCTAAAAGATGTATGCTATGACATGGATGACGTGCTAGATGAATGGAGCCATGCAATTCTTACATGGAAAACAGGGGATGCTGAAGAAAATATTCACAACCAGCAGAAGATACGATGTTCCTTTCGGGGATCTCCTTGCTTCTGTCTCAATCAAGTGGTTCGACGTCGTGACATTGCCCTTAAGATCAAAGAAGTTAGTGAAAAATTGGATGAGATTGCCAATGAAAGAGCTAGGTATGGCCTCCAAATTAACAGAGCCACTGATGAAATACAGCGACCACCAAGTACCCACTTTTTTGATGAATCAAGCATCAGTGGCCGAGATGGTGAAAAGAAAAGTGTTGTAAGCATGCTGCTGGCTAAAAGTAGTCAAGAGACACAGAATGTGGATGTCATCTCTCTTGTAGGGTTGGGCGGGATTGGAAAAACAACTCTCGCCCAACTAGCTTTCAACGATGTTGAGGTTACGGCTCATTTTGAGAAAAAGATATGGGTGTGTGTTTCAGAACCATTTGATGAGGTTAGAATAGCCAAAGCTATCCTTGAGCAGCTTGAAGGGAGCACACCGACTGTGGTTGAATTACAATCCCTTTTGCCAAGAGTTTCTCAATCCATTAACGGAAAAAGGGTCCTTCTTGTCCTTGATGATGTCTGGACCGAAAATCATAGACAGTGGGAACAACTGAAACAATCTCTCGCCAGCTGTGCACGAGAAAGCAGAATTCTAGTGACCACTCGTAAGGGTGCTGTGGCAACGATAATGGGAACCGACCACCGGATTGACATTGAAACATTGTCTGATGATGCATGCCGGTCAATATTCAATCACGTGGCATTCCATAAAAGAAGTAAAGATGAATGTGAAAGACTAATAGATATCGGAAATAAAATTGCAAACAAGTGCAAGGGCTTGCCTTTAGCTGCCAAGGTATTAGGAGGTCTAATGCAGTCTAAAAGAACAAGAGATGAGTGGGAAGATGTTTTATCTAGCGAACTATGGGGGCTAGATGAGGTTGATAAAGGTCTTGTTGAAAAAGAAATATTTCTACCTTTGCTTCTGAGTTACTACGATTTACCTTCTGTGGTAAGACGATGTTTCTTGTATTGTGCCATGTTTCCAAAAGACTACGAGATGAACAGAGATGAATTGGTGAAGATGTGGATGGCTCAAGGTTACCTGAAGGAGACTCCAAGTAGAGATATGGAGGTTGTTGGAGAGTACTACTTTCAAGTCTTAGCAGGGCGCTCTTTCTTCCAAGATATAAAAAATTATGATCGAGAAGATATGAGATTCAAGATGCATGATATAGTGCATGATTTTGCCCAATATATGACTGAAAATGAATGTCTAACAGTGGATGACAATAACCTTGGAGAAGCATCGGTGGAGACTTCAATTGAAAGGGTTCGTCATTTAAGCATTGTGATTTCAAATGAGACCTCTTTTCCCTCATCCATTCACGGAGCAAAAGGTCTTCGCAGCCTCTTGATCGACAACAATGGATACCGTTGGCTTGGAGCTGCATTACCTGATGTAATCAAGCAGTTGATATGCATAAGGTCATTGAATCTGTCATGGTCTTCAATTGAAGAAATACCAAATGAGGTAGGGAAATTGATACATTTGAGACACCTGAATTTGGAAGGTTGTAGAAAGTTGGTGTCCCTGCCAGAAACCATGTGTGATTTATGCAATTTACAATCCCTAGACGTTTCAGCGTGTTGGTCTCTCAAGGAATTACCTCGAGCTACTGTAAAAGTTATCAAATTGAGGCATCTCCGTATTTATGCTTCAGGTGTAGCCTTCATGCCAAAGGGAATAGAGAGGTTAACATGTCTTCGAACATTAGATTGTTTTATTGTGTGTGGTGGTGGTGAGAATGAAAGTAAAGCAGCTAATCTAAAAGAATTAAAAAACCTAAATTACATTGGAGGGAGTCTTGAAATAAGGAATCTACGAGGAGGCATAGAAGACGCTACGGAAGCACAACTCAAAAATAAAAAGCGACTGCTTTGTTTGGATTTGTATTTCAAACACAACCATGAGGACGGCATTTTAATTGAAGGTTTACGGCCTCTGTCAGACTTGGAAAGACTATGCATAAATAATTACGGAGGGATAGTTTTGCCAAATTGGATGATGGCATTAACCAGATTACAGGAGCTTCAAATCATTGCTTGTGGAAACGTGGAGGTTTTGCATCCGTTTGGAAGACTGCCCAGCCTTGAAAGCCTGAAATTACAAGGGTTGGAGGTGAGAAGGTTGGGTGCTGGATTTGTAGGTATTGAAGAAGTTGAGAATGCCAATATAAATGAAGGAGAAATTGCAAGGGTCACTGCTTTCCCAAAATTAAAAACACTTGAGATCTCAGGTCTCTATAAATTAGAAGAGTGGGATGGAATTGAAAGGAAAGTGGGAGAAGAGGATGCCAACACAACTTCAATATTCATTATGCCACAACTTAGTGAGTTGGATATTCTCAATTGCCCATTGTTGAGAGCACTTCCTGACTACATTTTGTCTGCGTCATTACAAAATCTTAAACTCAGTGATTGTGGAAAGCTGGAGGTTTTGCCTCCGTTAGGAAGATTGCCCAACCTTGGAAGCCTGGTATTAAAAAGGGTGGGGGTGAGAAGGTTGGATGGTGGATTTATAGGTATAGAAGGAGTTGAGAATGCCAATATAAATAAAGGGGAAATTGCAAGGGTCACGGCTTTCCTAAAATTGAAAACACTTATGATTGGGTATCTCGAAGAATTAGAAGAGTGGGATGGAATTGAAGGGAGAGTGGGAGAAGAGGATGCCACCACAACTTCAATATTCATTATGCCACAACTTCGTGAGTTGAAAATTTACAATTGTCCATTATTGAGAGCACTACCAGACTATGTTTTGACAGCGCCTCTACAGGTGCTAGACATAACAGGTTGCCCCAATCTTAGGAAACGCTACAGGAAGGAGGAGAAGGGTGAAGATTGGCACAAGATTTCTCACATCAGAGAAGTTTATATTCTTTGAGTTTGACATAAAATAAATTTTAAGTTTTGAGTGTTACTACAATAAAGGTTGCGAGAGAGAGACTCTTTTGTAAAATAATTTGTAAGCCTTGGAGGGTTTCATTCAATGTTGTATGTGGCTTCTTCTATCTCTGTATGAGTGGATTGAAATCATTTGTAATCTATTATTGATTTGGATACATCCCATCGTCTCTTTAAGAGTCATTTGCAAGTTTTTCTTCTAGTTTTGCAGGAAAAAAGTTGGAACCAAAGAGAAGTTTTTCTTTTAAAGCATGTTCTTATGATGTTAATATATTAATTATAAAAATAAAAAATAGCACAATTAAATAAAAAATCATGTTTTTTTTTTAAATGCCCTTGTCTCTCTCTCACATGCTCGCATTCTCAGTTTTTCCTTCGTGTCTTCAAGCAATCAACCATGGGTGATAGCCAGAACAATATTATAGATTGTACAAGGTACCAATCTTCAAGGTTTTCTTTATTGTTTTGCTTAATGTCATCTTATGAATAGAATATGTGCATATAACCTGGTTAAGATAAATATATCTAGAAAGTAGTTATTGAGATTGTCTATATTACAAGACCTATTGTTAGTTGTCTTATTCCCAATAATGCCATTTTGACCCCCAAAACAACTTAATTTAGCATGAAATCCAAGAGTTAAATATCCGATTACTATCTTATATCAATTCATTGCCATCTTTTGCTGTTAACCGTGAAGATTGTAACTTGTGAATTTTATGATTGTAGGAATCAATTCCTGTCACACAACTTGGGAGGGAAACTGCTGCTGTTATGCAAGAGTTTACTCAATCTGGGTACTGGAACATCCTGTATACAATCGAAGTGTTTCAGTGGTTTTAGTAGATTTCCTCTGTATTTTAGATCCATTTTAACAGTAGTTCTCGCTTTTTAGCATGGAAACTTCTGCTAGTAACGTTGAATTGCAACTCCACCGGCACTTCATACCTTTGTCCTTGACACAAATCTCATGCTGGAGTTTTTTCTGTTAAATTACTAATAATAATGCAATAATAATTGTGCCCTTTTTATGAAAAAATAAATTTTTTTGCTTATTAATAATAATTGCTGTTAAACTTTTTTATTACTGTCTCAATATAGAATCCCATGCAACCTCAAAGACACCACGAGGTTACAAGAATGCTAACATTGTTTGACTCCTTGAGTTTGTTAGAGATATTTTGAGGCTTTTGTCCCTTTGGAAAAAACAGAAGCTACTTTTGTCTAGCAGTGCTGGTCTTCACCCATGTATTCCATTATCCAAGAAAACACTCTTCACGTATCTTCTTGCTTGTTGGATGTTTACAGATACCCAACTCGGAACTCCTCTTTTATGCTTTCATGTAAGTCGTATCCTTTCTCCCTTTCCTTGAGCAATGCCACTGCTAATGCTTTTCATTTTGCCTTGTTATTTTCTGTTTATATAAACTTCAATTCTGGTGGTTCTTTCCCTTGTTGCTGGATACTATTTGTTTTTTCATGGAATTTCTTGTTCTGAGAAATGGGTTTCAATGGAATTGCTAAGTATCAATGCTCATTTGAGAGAGCATGTCTAAATTGTCTTATGCCCTTGTTAGTTAAAACATTTAGAATTTTGTTGGCTCTCAAATATATTGAACAAGCAATCATCTTTACCTGAAAAGTCTTACCGTGACTTCAGAAATATTAAGGTGATGGACCAATTTTAGCTTTCAGAGTGCTATGTTTATCGTTGGTGACCTCTGACTAGTCTTCAACAATTGTGGACTTCTTTATCTTGCAAATTTTAATTTTTGTAGTTTAATCAGATAGTTTAGACTAATATTTGATTCTGTAGTGGAAAGACAACCTATACTCACGGAAGTTAAAAATTATTGCACAAGACAGGGATAAGATTTGGTTTAGAAACGGAAAGTTGAATTTTTTTTAACTAGGTTTTCTGGTTTGCATTACATGTGTCTGCTGTTGTGCTTAAAAACAGTTTTAGTGACTCTCTTGGTCCAGTTATTTTGCATTCTAAAGCATCTTTATATGGATTTTACTCTGTTTCTTCCTCTGAGCAATGGCTTTAAATTAAGAGGTGTATATGATTGTTGCTGGCAAATGTGAGTTTAAGTAATTAGTGTTTGCAGGTTGCTTGTTAGATGCACACTGAAACATATTTTTGTAGAATCAAGAATTCAGAATGGTCATTTCAGACACAGAGAAGAATCCTAATAGTGGAGATGTTAAAAAGTGGAAAAGTGACAGGGTCTTCATCGACAAACATGGCAAATGGAGAATCTTTGATCACAAAAAGATGTCCAGGAAACGATGTAATTAAGAGTGATTCACTTTGTCCTCATCATATATATAACTGCTCAAGCAAATATGAATTTGATTATTAAGTCATCTTTTTTACCTAGATGGCCCTTTGAGGCGACAAGGATGGAAATATGGATCTAGATTTATTGATGGAATTTTCCCAGTGCTGAGTCCTGTTGCTCATCAGATTCTGAACTTTGTGCGGAAAGAATGTAGCCATGGAACTTTGTTTGAATAAACAATGGGATCCAATTGCGTTGGTGGGTAAATCGTGCTGTATTTCTTTCATTGTGTAAGGTGGTAGGTGATGGATTGAACCACATTGCATACACATATTTTTGTGGCAGGATGTATGCACAATATTTTCTCTTCAATCATTAAGACTGAAACCTCGATTGTTCAAATCTCCTTGAAGTAGTTGGTGCTGCATTTGGTGTATGGAATTGTCATATACCATCATTTTCCTACAACTAAATGAAACAAATCTCTTTACTCTCTCTATTTATTATATCAACATTTTAAAAATCACGAGTTCTTAATAATCTTGTTGAGTGTAACTCTAAAATCTCCAGATATGTCAATGGATATTGTACAAGAGCTCCTTCCAGACAGATGTCATGAGCTAATAGATGCTTATGGGCACAAATATTTGTACAAGAAGGCATAAAAAACATATGTTGAGATTTTGATAATAAAAACCTGCTACAGAGCCAATACAAAGAATCAAAGAATGGCCTTTGATACTATAATCAATATAAATCTGAACCTCTGCGTCTACTACAGATTCAGATTTTGACAGAGAATGGGATGCTTTATAATCTCGTTTGTCCTTCCTTCCTGGATTAACTTTGACAATAAGTGATCGGTGAAGGGTAGGAAATTAAATCTCAGTCTTTACGGGAATTGCATGCTTAATCTCTTAACAAAAAGAGAGAAAAGAACCCTTTGAAGTGGTTTGACAATCAAAATCTTTCTCCTTATTCTCAATCAATAATCAATATTTGTTTCTCCTTAGACGCCCTACTGATCTTTAAGTTGTTTTTTGGCAATTAAGTAAATAATTTGGGAAGTTTTAAATCAACATCACGCCAAGGAAGGCTAAAAATAAAACTATGGAGAGGCCTTTTACTTTTATAGAGCTAAAAAAGACAAACTTAAGCAAGTATTTTACAGTTAATATGCAATTGGGGTGGGAAGGAAGGGATGACTAGGAGGATATGGCAACCCCAATGGTTGGTTTGCACCTCAAATCCTCGCCTTTGGAGAGGGTTTTCAATGGTGGTCAGGGATATCTGGTGACTCTCCTCACAATCTCCGTCGGTGCTCACCTCTGTCAATAGTCAACTGTAGTCAACTGTACGATCTACCTCTACTTGTTTTCTATTACCAGTTATTGAATGTCCATTTTTCCAAAGGAACCTTCTCATTTGCAACTACTCGACACGTTTTATTCTACGTACAATCCCTTTCAGCCATGTTTTTTTAGCAGCATCAAACAAGCAAGTGACAAAATTGTTACTAAAAAGGATTTTCATATAAGAACCCAAATTCATACTTAATTGTGGAATGATTGTTTATGATATAGATTGTCTCTCTAATACATTTATAACTTCTTAATAGGATAGAAATTGATCTTTACGAGGTAGGAAAATCAGAATCCTAAATAGAAGGAACAGGACATAACATCTAAAACCAAGATGAAAATCTAAGAAAAAATTGCAAGAAAATAATTAACATAATTAGTTCAAACAACATCTTCGGTGTTTAAGTGGATGGAGGCCTTCTTTTTCAGCCACAACTTTGGCAGCATAAAGAAGTTGGCCCAACACCTCCCCATGTCCTGCTTCCGCCTAATAAAAAGGAATAATCAACTGGTAGCTACCATTTCAGATTAGAAAGCTGTAAAGTCATATCCATAAAGTAAGAAGATGCAGTTGATATTAGGACTTTTCGCCAGATCCTTGCATGTTTTGTATATTTGCAGTTACAGATGCCCTTACAGTTGAAAGGGAGAAGAAATAAGGAGAGTGTTTGGCACATTATGTCAAGCAGAAGAAACACCTCCAAGTCAATGGTATTGCATGTGAAGGAAAGCAAGCATTAGCAACCATTTTAAACATCACTCATGTTAATAATTCTATATCTGTTCTAATGTCCATCCATTCGTTTGAGCATGCAGAAAAGTAATTTCAATGAAAAGTCAAAGTTGTTGAATAAATTAATTTGTATGAGCATGAGTCCATGAATTCATAATAAAAGAAACACGACCACTGCCAACCTTCCCAAGCCGTGTCAATCCATCTCTGTTCTTTGGAATGACCAAAACATGAACGGGAGCCTGAGGGTTGATGTCCCTGAATGCTATAATCTTTTCATCCTCGTATACAATGGATGACGAAATTTCCTTTGCTATAATCTTGTCAAAACTGAAAAGTAAAGGAAAAACTGTTACGAAAAATACACAATAATCTTCCAGAACCATCATCCCAACATGTCAGATGGAAGAGAGTTTCACCTCCTATTTTACATAAACATTTTCAATGAAGAATCGACTCTAATACTCGGAAATTGGAAGCATTTCTCTTCTTTAAAACAAAACAAAACTTTCTCCCTCTACCCAAACACTAATCACTAACCTCCTGAAACAAAGATTCTTTTCCAATAAAACTTATTTATTTAAACAGATGCCAAATTTGAAAATTTAGGATCAGGAGTGATTATCTCTGCCCAGTTTTTAATAACGGTATCATCCTTCTAACTCGAACAATAAGGCAACATTACTTTTTACGGCAATCATCCTTCTAACTCCAAAACAAAACAAAATAATTAAGACCCATTACTCTGATTACCATGAATAGCTAAAAAACCAGTACTTTTTAAACTATAAATTGACATAAACCATCAACACATAGGTTATTGAAAGCAAGCAATAAGATTTACTCCATTCCATACAAAGAAAAAAAAAGTCATTCAAAATACCTTTGAGAAAGTCGGGGATGAAAAAACCTGATGGAATTGAAACTAAAGGCAGCACTTTGTGATACTTTCACATTTGAAAATGCCCTTTGAGTTACTGCACGATTCCTGTTTATATACAATATTAAACACAACCCACAAATTGCATGGCATTCAAAGGTGTAAAAAAGACATACATAGAGAGAAAGAGTACCTAAGCAGGCTGAAAGACCCAGTTGCAGCCATGGTTAGCAGTAAAATTAAGCACCTTCGCAAAGTGAGGTGTTATATAGTCCTTGAGGGGTATAATCTAGGCAACTATTGTACTTTCACTGACCTGACAGTATAATCTGACCATCAAAGGATGGTGGGCAAACCAATGGATGCATTTGACGAACGGTTGCTACAACTTGTAAAGCTGGATGCTTGATGCATAAAGCCACCAACGCTTAATGGTGCTTGTGCTCCCTCTATTCTCATATTTATCCTATTTAGTCCCTTAACTTTTATTTGCTCTAATGACATCTCTTATTTTCTATTTTATAATTATTTGATCGGTTGATGTCTTAAAATCTCACCTCAAAGGAAAGGAGGCATCTAGTGTATAAATTTCAACAATCTTTATAGTGGAGTTGTTGTCTGATATCTGTCACTAACATTTCATATTTTCTATCAAATGTTATTTAAGCTCTATTTGAAGTGTTTTTTAAAAATATTTTTGAAAATATGTTTATACTGATTTTAGATGGTTTGATGTGAAAATATCTAATTATTTTTTTTAAAATGTATCAAATTAATATTTTTTAAATGAAAAATACTTTTACAAAAACAATCTCCCTTCTTTAAAAATTGATTTTATAAGGCATCATTTATTTGCAACTTTCTTTTGATGGGATTTAGCTTGTTCACACCGCAACAAAATTACAAAATAGAGAATAGAAGGATGACACCAATACAAATTAGAATATAGAAACCACAATAATAAGAAAATGAAAGTAGAGGGACTAAACGCACGTTAACCCAAGCCATCAATTTTATCTGGTTAATATTAAAAGAGAAACAGAGGGAGGGGATGGGGAAGCACATAAAAGATGGCAAATTTTGTTTTGAGACTTCCAGCAACCAGCTTCAGGAGCTTCTCTATTTCAGCTTCATCAAATGGTAATCTTTCTGTCATTAGAAATTTTTAATTTTCCATCTCTCTATATTTTAAGAACTATTTATTTCTGTAATTGAGGTGTCTGCAATATTCAGGGGCTGTTCCAGGGACAAGTAGTAGTACACAAAATGGAGGGCCAGTGATCTTAGAGTTGCCACTTGATAAGATAAGGAGGCCATTGATGAGAACCAGAGCTAATGATCAAAATAAGGTGAATGAACTCATGGATAGTATCAAAGAAATTGGTCTTCAAGTACCTGTAAGAATCTTGTGTCTTTTGTCATACATGCTCGCTGTATTCGTTTGGTTTCTGGGTTGCTGCTACTTGAATACTTCATTTTTATTTTTAATTTTTGATTCATTGCCTGTCTCAATTTTATTTTTTGTTTGGTTGGTAAGTATATTTGAGGAAATGAATACAAGCGGTAGAAATTATGTGACATTTTGGTGGAGTAACATGACAGAATATAGACTTAGAAGATTAAATTTCTTTCATTTTAGAAATATTATTTTTTAATTTCCTTTTCGATTTTTAATATTTAAAGGGAATAGTTTTCCTATTTTTACTTTCCTTTTCTATATTTTTCTTTGCAAGTGAAACATGAATGAATGAATGAAATTAAGTGTTTTGGTGTCTCCCATAGTTATGGATTTTCTTGATCATTGTTTGGGTCTGAGTCTTTGAGGGATTTGATTTATAACAGCCCCGTTATCCTTCATTCTTGGACGTGTCAAGTATGCTGCTGTCAATAAAAAAGATAAGAGGGGAAAAGGTTATGAATTTTGAGAACAATAAACTTGAGCTGTTCGAGTTTTGTGTCATATTTATCTGTATCGTACTTTGATTACGACTGATATCTAGAAATAAATTTAAAGAATGAAAGGCCAATCTCCTTCAAGTCATTGATTTGTGTGTCTGGGAAGATTGAAGGCTAATTCCAGATATGTATGAAAAGCAACTTATTCTCTTGAAGTCCGACTTCTCTGTACAATCAAATGGCTGATTTTATCGAAACAAAATTCGCAGGATGAAACTTGTGAAATCTTGAACATGTTTTCGTACCTTTTGGCATGCTTGAGATCGTGTGGTGAAGACACACAAATCACAGTTGTATATTCCTTTGAAGATGAGAATAATGTGTTGCATATTATTCATTCTTCAATGGATTTCTTATTGTTGATTGAGGAAAAGAAAGAAATGGATCACATTGAAGTGCCCTTTAGTCCTCTTGTTAATCTAGTGCTAGAACAAGAGATGTAGATCAGCTTCTTTAAGTTTCACTTCTCTTCTCTCAACTTCTCAATTCAGCATGGGTGTGATTGTTTCAGAAATCCAAAAACAGAATTTGATATGCTCATAATTAGAATGGCGTGTGTTCCAAAGAAGCTTTGTTGCCTTGATGTCAGATTCGTTGTGCCATCACTAACCTTTGTAATCACTGCAGATTGATGTGCTTGAGGTCGACGGAGTTTACTATGGTATGTGCTCAAATGTTCATATGATAATCTGGTGTCTCTCTTCACCATCTCATATCATCACTGTTCTCATTTGTAGGATTCTCGGGATGCCATCGCTATGAAGCTCATCAGCGCCTTGGCCTCCCCACAATTCATTGCAAAATTCGACGCGGAACAAAAGAAACACTAAGGTTGACTTTTGATCTCTTGTCAATCCTTAATGATCTTCATCAAACTCTGTTAATAAGTCATTTGATCTTGCTTTTTCCATTTTATTTTGCAGGCACCACCTCCGCTGAGTCCTGGGATGCAGTCTTTTCCAAGTGATTAATCTGTAACTTAGTGGACCTCTGTACTTTATTGCAAGTAATTAAAAGGGTTATATCAACAATACATTTATACAGGTGTTACAGTTTATAGATTCTATCAATCTAATAAAAATGGTCATGCACAAGCTTCTACTATGACTAATATTTTCGCCTTCTGCTTTTTTTCCCCTTACAGTTCTAAGCTATTTTAGCTATAATTAGAGAATTATGATTTCACATGTTGGTGCCTTTGGCCACCTAAATGATGCAGCTGCATTCCCTGCACATGATGAATGAGCAATGAAAGTTTTTCACCAGATTCACTTCCCGTTTATATCCTTTTGTGTCTGAGCATTCAGTATTGGCTCTCTTTATGCCAAGGGACAGATGTGTCATCTTATTTGCCTAAATCTCTCTAATCAATTCTCCACTCTGTAGAATTTTTCATCTCCTTCTCGGTTTGGTTGCAGTGAACAAAATATAACAAAATATATAAGCTTTTATACATATTCCTGTTTGTTTCCAATATCCATGGTTGGGTAACTCAAGGCAGAGAGGATACTAATGGAGTGGTGAAGATTCTCTCTTTTTTTTAGTATTTTTCTCTTAGAAAATACATTTTTTAAAAACCTATTTTTGATATTAATAAACAGTAAATAGGTTCTCTGTGTGATCATGAATGGATCCTCGTCTCCAGATATCTTTTGTCTGTATTAATATCATATTCCGTTAGCTTTTTTGTATTTGTTTACTTACTAATGCCGTCATGTTTTGTATTAACAACTCTTTTCCAAGAAATTTGTAGCATCTGTTAGCTTAATTCTAAAAGTTCGCAAGAAGAAAAATGAAAGTTCCTTTAATGTATTTGTATTGTTAAGAAATAAATACATCAAAATTCATACATACTCCACTCTTTAAACTGTCAACCTACTCCATTGTTGAAGAGAGAACATTATCCTTGAGCAGTGCAATCTTTATGGTGTTCCAAATTTGTGCAGTGGAATTCATACCTGCCCGCCTCCCTTAGGATAAACATAGACTTGGCCCCATCATCCCTTCTCCTTCTCAAAATAAATAAAAATAATAATCAAACCACTTCTTTCAATGTAGACGGGGAGAAACGACTTTGCCTCGATTAATAATTTGGATCCTTGTGAATGAATCTCTCCGTTCTATCCAGAAGAGAGACTGCTTCTTCTGTCTGATATAAATGAATAATAAAACGCCTGACAGCTGCAGAACAATTTAACTACCAGTTTTAACTCCCAGGGAAGTTCTTGTAATGAGAAATATAATATTTATAATCTAATTTCCTATTATAATGCGTATGCTAAATAATAATAATAATAATCTATTTTTATTCAAACTTCATCCATCTTAGGTATGTTCCTTTTTTCTAATGTTATTAAACTTGTGATCGTTAAAATTTAGGTGGTTACTGAGGTTTTGTATTTCATTATCTCGGAAGCTACTTGTCCACAACGCCATTCATTTTCTTCTCATGACATTGAGATGGCAGGTCTTCGCGATAATTTCTTTCTCCGAAAAAAGCATAGATTTGTAACTGTTACAAACATCATCTTCCTCTCCAAACTTCTCTCTGTGCAGAACCAAGCTCGCCATCAGAAACAAGAAATCATTGCCAGAGAAGTTAAAAGTATCTGAAAGATACTTCAGAATTTGTGTCTGCTTCCAGCCAAGTTCAATGGCACATCAACTGTAATTTATTATGTTAAACTCGTTGACAAGGTTGTAATGCTATTAGTCGTAGAACTTTGATAGACTACAAAATGGAAATCCTCATTGAGAGCCAATCAAAGAAACTGGTTTTTTTCTTTTTGTGAATGAAGGATTTCGTTTTATGAGAACCAACGGAACAGGGACTCGAACCTGCCACAGAGCTGATACAAAGAATCAAAGAATGGCCTTTGATACTATAATCAAAGAATGGCCTTCGAGTAATGTTCCATATCTCATAAGAAATTCTTCAATTCCTTGAAACTCCTAGCCCCACCAAAACATTTCAATTCTGGGACTTTAGGCTTGGAAATACTCACACTACCCGCAGAGTTCACTATTGCCTTCCTCAAGACAATCATTTTCTAGTATGTTTTTGATGGCATAAAATTTAAAGTGGTAGAGTAAAGGGAAGATCAGTTAATATATCATATATTTATCAAATTATTAAATAGAAAACTACTCCTTCAATAGATATTTTAACGTTGATATATATATTTATTTAACTATTAAAATCATTATTATCTGATTAATCCACGGAGCTCTGCAAAGACTCTTGCAATACCTTTCTTCGAAGGACTTCTGTTCGTAAATTCAAAAGCATAGTCAGCAGTGGTAACAGCGTCGCCAAGATCGGTACAGGCAAACTTCATGGCAATCCTCAGCCTCGCAAACTCCTTCTCTCTCGGATCTTAAGATGTCACATTTCATCATCCTTCAAAGCTTGCTCGTCTTTAAGCAGTCGTATCTCCTCGTATTTTGATGGTATTCCCTTACATTACGTCCTGAGGATTTTAATTCATCTATTTGCTGATAACTCAGATGATTTTACGAATGAAAAAAGCGATGGAAACCTATTAAGGATTCATTTTCTTTTTTTACTGGGCACTTTATTATATATATATATATTTATATATATATATATATATATATATATATATATATATATATATATATATATATATAAATATATATAAATAAAATTAAGCCACAAAATAATCAGTCTACCAAGAAAAGTAATTTCTGATTATCTTGCTTCCGTTCAATCTCCAGCCGATGGCGTGGCTCCAATGAGGTCACGCCATAAGTAGTAATCAATGCCTTTCTTCGGAGGACTTTGAACTCTAAAAGTGGCAACTGCGTTCTGTAATTATATACAGAAACTCTACCACCGATACATTATATAAAATCCCAGAGGTGGAATTGTTGCCTCTATCTTTGAAGCTTCAGAGGAAGTTCTCTGGTTGTAACTTGCAGTGTATATCCAAATTTTTGCTATCCCAAACCAACCACTACTGACTTTGTCAAGAAACCCCGTGAGTACGTGTACATTATACTTGATGTTATGTACCAGGAATTTTCAATTCATTTTTGAAAGAATATACAATAAAGACATGACATGTGATGTCTTAAAAACATACAATAGTGGATTAGTGATCGACATTTAGTTTTGATAATATCCAAGTCAATATCTTTAATGTGCACACTTCAACTATATCTTAATATTATTCACATACTGTGCTACACTCTATCCTATTTCTTATCTTTGTCAACTATTTGTTGAAGAGATCAACAACGATGGTCCAGGAATAAACAACATCTTCTTCTCCAAACTTCTCTCTGTGCAGAACCAAGTTCGTCCTCTGAAACAAAAAATCATTTCCAGAGAAGTTAAAGTATCTATGCTCATGATTGCTGAAAGATACTTCAGAATTTGTGTGTGCTTTCAGCCAAGTTCAATGACCATCTGTTTAGCCTCTTCTATAACTAGCCTCTACCTTTGCCACATCAACTGTAATTTATTGTGTTAAACTCGGGTCTTTGACAAGCTTGTAATGCAATTAATCATAGAACTTCGATAGACTACCAAATGGAAATCGTCATGGTCTATGCTTATCGAGAGCCAATCAAAGCAGCTGTTTTTTTTTTTTTTTGAATGAAGGATTTCGTTTATTAAAACCAACGGAACAGGTGTGGTAATTTCAATAACTAGTTTGCAATCTGGGAATTGAAAGACAGCATCAGATTATTTTATTTATTTAATTTATATTATTAACAACGGAAAGTCACGGTCCAACAGGATATGCCATGCTTTATTTTCCAGACAGATAGTGATGACGGAAACTTCGAACAAACCATTTCCATTACGTAATTTTAATGGATTAATATAGTATTTTAAAAAGTTGTATTTCCTATTTTGAACTTTGTGTTTTGTATTTAAGCCTTATTAATCTTTCCTTGAGGAGTCATATTCTGATTTATTCATTTATTTCAACTTTGAGAGGTATGGTTTAAATGGTAAGACACTGAATTTGCTCCTCAAAATCATCGGTTTAAGTTTTATATCAGTCAAGGTCAATACAAATTTTAATTGATCTTTAACTTTAAAACTTATGAACTTAGTTGATATTCTGAATTCAAATAGTGTACTGACAACTTTGCCCTTCATCATTAGTCATCAATCCTGGTAAATAAAAAAAAAGCTAACACCAGCGATCTTATTTAAGGTAACTATTTAATTACCAATTTTGTTCGACGTAATAATTCTGAGATTTTTAGAATGATTATGTATTTATTTATTAATAATGGCTGTTAACTTTTAAAAAACAATATTCAATATTGTACAATTATTAAACTAAATTAAAACTGGAATTGGTGTAATTTTAAAAATTAGAAGTCTTTGTGCAATTTGCTTCGGATCTTGATAAAGTTACTCAGAATCATAGACTTAGGATGAAATTGTATGTTTTTCTTTTTTACTTTGGAACGAAACCAAAAAACTTGAGGACCAAATTGAGGTTTTATCTGGTGTGAAATACTCGGTTTGTTCAACCATTTGACAGCCGCAGGCTTCGGGTTCTTCTTCTTTCTTCTTTTCTCGACTTTCCTCGTTGTTACATGTCCCATTTATCTTGACTTCCCTTTGGATTTTAAGGAATCCTGCTGATATACTTCAAAAACAAGAGTAATTATAGATTTTTGGATGTTTAGGATGTTATTTTTAAAAAATATTTTTATTTAAAAATACATTAAAATAATTATTATATAAAAAATATTATTTTAATATAATTCTAAAGTAAATATTTATAAAATTCTTCTTGGTTGTCATTTTCAATCTATTTTTACTAGGAAATTTCTCTTCACATCACCATAAATTCCCTTATGATGTTTTGTCTTTCTTTCTTTTTTGCATTGACTGGCTACGTTTATTCTACCTTATTATTGACTTTTGCGAGTCTTTTCTTTTTTAAACTACAATTTTTTTTTTTAATTTTTTTTCATATGATATGGGATCCATGCATCATTGCGAAAGATAAATATATGATAATCTAAACCTAGTCGGTCGCAAAGTGAGAAACTTTCACATTCTCAGTATATCAACATATATTTTTAGAGATTCTCGGTCACAGTAACGATCCGACTGATAAATTACTTTCATATTAAACTGTGATTTATTATCTTAAACTTGGGATGCCGGCAGGAGAAGAACCCTTTGCAGTTGTCTGACAACATCATTATCTTTCTCCTTCATGTTCTTGAACAAGAATCAATATTTGTTTCTCCTGATACGCACTGCTGATCTTTAAGAAGTACCTTTTTTTTTTGGCAATTAAGTATATAATTTCGCAGACGTGAAATCAACCGCACACGTAAGGAAGGCTGAAGATAAAACTATATATGGCGAGAAGACATTTTTATGTAGTTATATAGAGCAAGAAAAGACTAAACTGAAGCAAGTATTTTACAATTTTTATATAATAGGGGTGGGTGGCTAAGAGGAAAATACGGCACCCCGATGCTTTGCCTCACAAATTCTTGCTTCTAGAAAGGGTTCTGAATGCTGGCTCTCCCACGTTCTTCTGTTAACAAATGCAGTAATTATCTCCAAGTTGGATTTGCTGCATTCAAGTCCTACATTGTCTCGGATACTAGCTGGATTGATATATTCCAGTATCCCGGAAAATATGTTAGTGTATCCTAGTATAAATAGGTTTCCATGTAATTAGCAAATCAAGCCTAAACTCTAGGATCTGTAACGTAAGGGTTTCTTGTATAGAATAGCTATATATATTCAACTTGTAACAGAGGAACAATATAGTGAATATACGAGATTGAATCTCTTTGAAATCCCGTGCATACGTTTTTGACTTGGTATCAGAGCCTGGTTCATTATCTGCTCTATATCTAACCCCGAACCACGAATCATACAAAACCGAATCGAATCATACAAAACCATGGCCAGTGACAAAACCGAATCATACAAAACCGAATCCTCCTCTGTTCCAGCTTATCCGAGTTCAATCGGGAAAACTCCGGGTTTCTCAACCAATGTCACCCTTACTCGAAAGCAACTATGATGTCTGGTCTCAGATCATGGAGATGCAAATTGCGGGGCAAGAGAAACTTGAATATCTCATAAGCAACACAATCCCTGAGAAAACTGATCCATCCTACGGTAAATGGTATGCTGAAAATCAGAAGATCAAAGGATGGTTGCTTACCTCCATGTCACCAGAAATTATGAAACGCTATCTCAGACTGCCTACCGCACATGGAATTTGGACTGCCCTAGCCAAAGCATTCTATGATGGGGCAGATGAATCACAACTTTTTTCATTGAACCAGCGTGCGTTTTCCACCAAGCAGGTTGGTCGTCCTATCTCTACCTATTATGGTGATTTGGTAGAAATATTTCAAGAACTTGATCATCGTGATAAGATTGTTATGAAAGATCCCGATGATGTCATTGCCTACAAAAAATCAATTGAGAGACTGCGGGTGCATATTTTTTCCGAATGGCCTTGACGAAGAATTTGAACAAGTACGTGGTGAGATTCTCGTGAGAGAGTCTCGCACTAGATCTTGAAGAAACATATGCTTATGTTCGCCGTGATTCTATCCGTCGAAACACATTGAATGGGGAACCTGGACACTTAGAGCCATCTGCTATGATAGCTCGCCGAAGCAGGTATCAACGCCCACCGAACTTGAAACCGGATCGAAATTCCGGTCCACCAAATCATAATCGATCAATTGGATCACAAAACCGTAGCTATGAAGTGGGAGCCGCACGACCGTAACGCATGTGCACTCACCGTGGTGAAACCCGGACACACTAAGCAACGCTGCTATGAATTGATTGGATATCCGTAATGGTGGGATTCTTCCAAAGCACCCCGTAAGAGGAATTCAAAGGCAAATCCTCATGTGTTCATTGCTCGTAGCGAGCCAAATCATATGTTTAGCAATAATCCTCATGTGTCTGTTGCTGTGGCCGAGCCAAATCATAAAGTTGGGAAGGACTCCTCTTCCAATGCCATCACGGGGAATGCAGTGACACTGCCGTGAACACAGGTGATGATGCTGAGAATGCAGGTAAGGCTCTTCACACTTCCACTTCTGTTAGAAATAGTGAATGGATAATTGATTCAGGTGCCACAAATCATATGACATTTAACCATAATATTCAGACCATACAACCCTCAAATCACCACATAGTGTCCACAGCCAATGGAACTCCTTCCTCTGTGTCAGGAGAAGGCACAGTTACTCTCACAGAAAATCTGAGCTTAGAGTCAGTCCTTATTGTTCCGAGTCTTAATCATAATTTATTATCTGTTGCTCAAATAACCCGTGCTTTGATGTGTGTTGTAATTTTTTGGCCAAATCTTTGCATATTCAAGGATATTCAAACTCGGAAGACAATTGGTTATGGTACTAGGAGAGGAAAGCTGTACTACCTGGATCTAACTCCAGCAAGCTCAAATCAGTTGGCACAAGTCTTCCATCTAACCGATTCAGTCAAGCGGTCGACCGGCTCAGTTTTGTCTTCAGAACGGTCGACCGGTTCAGTTTTGTATCCAGAGCGGTCGACCGGTTCAGTTTTGCCTTCAGAGCGGTCGACCGGTTCAGTCAAGCGGTCGACCGGCAGTGTCCACCAGCAGTCGGAAATTTGGCTATGGCATAGGCGTTTAGGGCATGCCTCCTTTGGATATTTACAGAAACTGTTTCCACAATTATTTTCCCAGTTGATTGTCTCAAATTTTAAATGTGATGTATGTGAACGTGCGAAAAGTCATCGCGTTTCATTTCCTCTTAGTATGAATAAAAGTTCTGCACCTTTTATGGTTGTTCACTCGGATGTATGGGGACCAACAAACACCCCTTCTCTAAATGGATCACGTTGGTTTGTTTCATTCATTGATGATCACACCCGCATGACATGGATTTGCTTAATGAAGTCGAAGAGTGAAGTGAGTTCTTTATTCCAGCAATTCCACAAAATGATAGCAACACAGTATCAGACCAATATTCAGGTAATCAGGACCGATAATGGGGGAGAGTTTATCAATCATAACTTGAAAGATTACTTGACTGCACATGGTATTATTCATCAAACAACTTGCCCTTACACTCCTCAACAGAACGGAGTGGCTGAACGGAAGAATCGTCACCTTCTTGAGGTCGTTCGTGCATCCTTATTTGAAGCTCACATGCCTACTAGTTACTGGGGAGAAGCCGTTACTGCCGGAGCATACATTATCAATAGAGTACCTTCTAGTACTCTACAATTCCAAACTCCTTTTGAGGTGCTCCATCGCAGCGTAAGTGCTCCTACAATGCCAAACTTACCTCCTAGAGTTTTTGGATGTGTAGCTTATGTACATCTTCATAAAGGTGTGAGAACTAAGTTGGAACCTCGGGGACTTAGATGTGTGTTTGTTGGTTATGCTCTGCATCAAAAGGGTTATCGGTGCTATCACCCTCCTTCTCGACAACTGTATGTTACACTGGACGTGGTCTTTCATGAAGCTACTATGTATTACTCACCTCAAACTAAAGGGAACGATGAAGTGCAAACAGCAACTAAGGCTGCAGACAGTGTGGAGATCACTGCACATGGTGACCAACCGATTGATACTTAGGATAATCCATCGAGTGATAATGAGGAATGTCCAGTTAATGAGAACACGGAGGAGCACCAGGACATGGAAGAATATACCAATGACTCAAGCTATGACAATAATAGTCCAGAAATTGTTGATAACCAAGATATCATGGAGGAGGAGGTGCCGACAGCTTCCCACAATGTACCAATTAACCAATTGTCTTCCTAGATTGATTCCAGACTTGAGTCTCATGAAATTCACCCATTTGAATCTCTAAAGGAACTGCCTAATCGAGTCACAAGAGGTAAACCAAAGGTGAATTATGAACCAACCCTTCACTCAAAAGTCAAATATCCTATGAATAACTATGTGTCCTATCATAGACTGTCAAATGAAAAAATGACATTTGTACATCAATTATCCGTTGTTTCTATTCCTAACAATGTGCAGGAAGCCTTAGCCGATTCTAGATGGAGGGAGGCAATGAATGAAGAAATGAGAGCTCTTCAAAAGAACTCAACATGGGACGTTGTTGACTTGCCGAAAGGAAAAAAACCTGTTGGGTGTAGGTGGGTTTTCACCATTAAATACAAAGCTGATGGAACTATTGAAAGGTGCAAAGCAAGGCTGGTAGCCAAGGGGTATACTCAAACATATGGAATTGATTATATGGAGACCTTTTCACCGGTGGCCAAACTTAATACTGTTCGTATTATACTGTCACTAACAGTCAATCTTGACTGGCCCCTACAACAATTTGACGTAAAAAATGCATTTCTACATGGAACTCTCCAAGAAGAAGTGTATATGGAATTACCACCTAGCTGTAAACAGCAAACGGAAGGTAATAAACAGGTCTGCAGGTTGAGAAAATCCCTATATGGTTTAAAGCAGTCTCCCCGAGCGTGGTTCGGGAGGTTCACAAGTTTTATGAAGACAGTTGGTTACAGACAAAGTAACTCGGACCACACTTTATTCTTAAAGCATAATGAAGGACGCATTACAGTTCTCATTATGTATGTTGATGATATAATAGTAACCGGAGATGATCCAGCCGAGAGGGGGAGATTACACGAGCATCTTGCCCGTGAGTTTGAGATGAAGGATCTTGGAGAACTAAAGTACTTCTTGGGCATTGAAGTGTCACGGTCAGGTAAAGGTATTTTTCTATCATAAAGAAAATATGCCTTAGACTTACTAAGTGAAACAGTATGACGAAAGATGCGATCCCAGACTAGCACTCCCATGGAAGAGAACTTGAAACTACATGTTGATTCAAATCAAGTTCCGACTAACAAAGAACGCTATCAGAGGTTAGTTGGAAGGTTAATGTATCTTGCTCATACTCGGCCGGATCTAGCTTATTCATTGAGTGTGGTCAGCCAATTTATGCACTCCCCAAGCGAAGCACACATGAATGCTCGTGACCCGTATCTTACGCTACTTGAAGTCTTCTCCGAGAAAGGGAATTTTGTTCACAAAAGGACAAAATTTGGATGTTAATGGGTATACGAGATGCCCTGATCGGGCTGGTTCTATTCAAGATCGACGTTCTACATCCGGGTTATTTCACATTTGTAGGGGGAAACTTGGTTACATGGAGAAGTAAAAAACAGGAGGTGGTCGCAAGATCAAGTGCTCGAGGTCGAATATAGAGGGATGGCTAAAGCTATATGCGAATTGTTGTGGATTCGAAACCCGATGATGGATTTACATATTAAACCAGTCAACCCTATGAAGTTGTATTGCGACAACAAGGCAGCGTGTGATATTGCTCATAATCCTGTTCAACATGATCGCACTAAACATGTTGAAGTTGACAGGCATTTTATCAAGGAGAAGCTGGAAGAAAAATTAATTGAAGTTCCTCATGTTCGATCCCAAGACCAGCTTGCTGACATACTAACTAAGGCACTGCCAAACCACACGTTCGGTGCTATACTCAGCGAAATTGGAATGAGGGACATCTACGCACCAACTTGAGGGGGAGTGTTAACAAATGCAGTAATTATCTCCAAGTTGGATTTGCAGCATTCAAGTCCTACATTGTCTCGGATACTAGCTGGATTGATATATTCCAGTATCCTGGAAAATATGTTAGTGTATCCTAGTATAAATAGGTTTCCATGTAATTAGCAAATCAAGCCTAAACTCTAGGATCTGTAACGTAAGGGTTTCTTGTATAGAATAGCTATATATATTCAACTTGTAACAGAGGAACAATATAGTGAATATACGAGATTGAATCTCTTTGAAATCCCGTGCATACGTTTTTGACTTCTTCTTGGGTTCTCACCTCTGTCAAAAGTCAAGTCAGTCATACAATTTATCTCTGCAAGTCTTTTATTGCTTAGTTCAGATGCAGAAGCTCAGTTCAGATGCTCCTGATGTCTCTGGGGAAGGCTCTTTCCTCGGCTCAGAAGAATGATGAATGTTAACGTGTAGATTTATTGTCTGAAGTAGAATGAAGGACCCCCCCTGCTCCTTGTAAGGTTGGTTTTAACAATGCACCAAGGTGATCGATCATAAAATTGTATAGATTTCCTTGCCTGTTTTTTATCTAGTTCTTCACAAGCTAACACACAACTGATTCTACATAGCATTCGACCAGTTTCGATATTGGACTTCCTAGTTGTAGTGTAGTGTTGTTTTATACATGACGAAGAAGAAGAAAAGAGAGAGAGACAATGCCAAATTGAATCCATAAATAAAGATACGATTCCAACACTTCATTTCCATAAAGTAAAATTTCCAACACGCTCAATGTAAGAAGATGCAGTTGATATTAAGACTTTTAGCCAAATCCTTGCATCTTTTGTAGAGGGACTGAAGGCACATTAACCCAAGCCATCAATTTTATCTGGTTAATATTAAAAGAGAAACAGAGGGAAGGGATGGGGAAGCACATAAAAGATGGCAAATTTTGTTTTGAGACTTCCACAACCAGCTTCAGGAGCTTCTCTATTTCAGCTTCATCAAATGGAATCTTTCTGTCATTAGAAATTTTTAATTTTCTGTCTCTCTATATTTTAAGAACTATTTATTTCTGTAATTGAGGTGTTTGCAATATTCAGGGGCTTTTCCAGGGACAAGTAGTAGTACACAAAATGGAGGGCCAGTGATATTAGAGTTGCCACTTGATAAGATAAGGAGGCCATTGATGAGAACCAGAGCTAATGATCAAAATAAGGTGAAAGAACTCATGGATAGTATCAAAGAAATTGGTCTTCAAATACCTGTAAGAATCTCGTGTCTTTTGTAATACATGCTTGCTGTATTCATTTGGTTTCTGGGTTGCTGCTACTTGAATACTTCATTTTTATTTTTAATTTTTGATTCATTGCCTGTCTCAATTTTATTTTTTGTTTGGTTGGTAAGTATATCTGAGGAAATGCATACAAGCGGTAGAAATTGTCAATGAGCTGTATATTCCTAATTAGTATGAATCAATTATGTGATTCTGCAAGATTATAGGCTGATTATAGAACATTCCTAAATTGTTTATGTATATATATTCACGTCTTCTGTAATACAGTGAAAAAAATAGTGTCTGCTTTCAATTTGTGTCTGCTTTCAATGGGCAACTGTTTCGCTTCTTCTATAACTAGCCTCTACCTTTGCCACATCAACTGTAATTTATTATCCCAAACCAACCACTACTGACTTCGTCAAGAAACCGCGTGAGTACATTAAACATGATGTTATGTAACAGGAATTCTCAATTCATTTTCGGAAAGAATAAAGAATTGGCATATGATGTCTTAAAATCAATGTCATCGATGTTAAAAAAATAGAAAAACATAGTGGATTTGTGATTGACATTTCGTTTTTATAATATCCAAGTCAATTTCTTTAAGGTTTAGTGAATTGAAATGTTAGAAACAGCACAGAGACTGAAAAGTTACAACAATATAGGGAATGAATTGAATGTTAGAAACAGTACAGGGACTGAAACATAACTCAACCCTCATCACCAAACCTTATCTCTTCATTTCACAACCAGCAGCCTCCTTTCCCTCACGCCTCCTCTCTCTCTCTTTCTCACTTCATCCAATCACCGTTCTCTCTGTTTTTTGTTTTGAAAAAATTAAATCAAACAGACAAATGGCAGAGCCACTTATAGCGCTACTATTGGAGCGGTTCACCATGGTTCTTTTTCAACAGGTAATTACTTTTATACAACTTGCCAGAAAAAAAAAATTGAAGTCTTCTTTTCTTCCCTTGTAAGAAAAATAAAATAAAATCTCAAATACAAAGAATTTCTTTTGAGATTCATTTTCTTCCTTCTTGTATAGTGTCCGAGTGCAGACATATATGTATACATTAATGAAGTCTTTTTTTCTTCCCTTGTAAGAAAAAAAATCTCAATTTCTCAAATCTAATAAATATTTTATATATAAAATTATTAATTTAGCCAATCCATTTCACTGTACTTGTCAACTACTCCTAAAAAAGATTAATAAAAATTATTTAATCTATTAATTATCAAAAATTGAAAATTAGATTTTGTTGTAAAATCATATAAATGTTTCCTCATAGGTACAAGAAGAGGTGAACATAGTACAGGGTGTGAAGAAACAAGCCGACAAGCTGAAAAGCAATCTCATTGATATCCAATCTGTCCTGGAAGATGCAGAAAGAAAACAAGTGAAGGAAAAGGCTGTAAGAGTGTGGCTAGACAAGCTAAAAGATGTATGCTATGATATGGATGACGTGCTAGATGAATGGAGCTATGCAATTCTTAGATGGAAAACGGGAGATGCTGAAGAAAATATTCACATCCATCAGAAGATACGATGTTCCTTCCTCGGATCTTCTTGCTTTTGTCTCAATCAAGTGGTTCGGCGTCGTGACATTGCCCTTAAGATCAAAGAAGTTAGTGAAAAAGTGGATGAGATTGCCAATGAAAGATCTAGGCATGGCCTCCAAATTAACAGAGCCACTGATGAAATACAACGACCAACAAGTACTCATTTTTTTGATCAATCAAGCGTGAGTGGTCGAGATGGTGAAAAGAAAAGTGTTGTAAGCGTGCTGCTGGCTGAAAGTAGTCAAGAGGCACAGGATGTGGATGTCATCTCTCTTGTAGGGTTGGGCGGGATTGGAAAAACAACTCTCGCCCAACTAGCTTTCAACGATGCTGAGGTTACGACTCATTTTGAGAAAAAGATATGGGTGTGTGTTTCAGAACCATTTGATGAGGTTAGAATAGCTAAAGCTATGCTTGAGCAGCTTGAAGGGAGCACACCGATTTTGGTTGAATTGCAATCCCTTTTGCCAAGAGTTTCTCAATCCATTAACGGAAAAAGGGTCCTTCTTGTCCTTGATGATGTCTGGACCGAAAATCATAGACAGTGGGAAAAACTAAAACCATCTCTCGCAGGCTGTGCACGAGGAAGCAGAATTCTAGTGACCACTCGTAAAGGTGCTGTGGCAACGATGATGGGAACCGACCACCGGATTGACATTGAAACATTGTCTGATGATGCATGCCAGGCAATATTCAATCATGTGGCATTCCACAAAAGAAGCAAAGATGAACGTGAAAGACTGACAGATATCGGAAATAAAATTGCAAACAAGTGCAAGGGCTTGCCTCTAGCTGCCAAGGTATTAGGAGGTCTAATGCAGTCTAAAAGAACAAGAGAAGAGTGGGAAGATGTTTTATCTAGCGAACTATGGGGGCTAGATGAGGTTGATAAAGATAAGGTTGAAAAAGAAATATTTCTACCTTTGCTTCTGAGTTACTACGATTTACCTTCGGTGGTAAGACGATGTTTCTTGTATTGTGCCATGTTTCCAAAAGACTACGAGATGAACAAAGATGAATTGGTGAAGATGTGGATGGCTCAAGGTTACCTGAAGGGGACTGGAAGTAGAGAGATGGAGGTTGTTGGAGAATACTACTTTCAAGTCTTATCAGCGCGCTCTTTCTTCCAAGATATAGAAAAGTATGGTGTAGAAGATTTCCAATTCAAGATGCATGATATAGTGCATGATTTTGCCCAATATATGACAGAAAATGAATGTCTAACGGTGGATGACAATAACCTTGGAGAAGCAACAATGGAGACTTCAACTGGAAGGGTTCGTCATTTAAGCATGATGCTGTCAAGAAAGGCCTCTTTTCCCTCATCCATTCACAGAGCAAAAGGTCTCCGCAGCCTCTTGATCGGTAATGGTGGATACCGTTGGGATGGAGCTGCACTACCTGATTTAATGAAGCAGTTGACATGCATCAGGTCATTGAATGTGTCAGGGTCTTCAATCAAAGAAATACCAAAAGAGGTAGGGAAATTGATACATTTGAGACACCTGAATTTGAAAGGTTGTAGAGAGTTGGTGTCCCTGCCAGAAACCATGTGTGATTTGTGCAATCTGCAATCCCTAGATGTTATTCGGTGTTGGTCTCTCAAGGAATTACCTCGAGCGACTGTAAAACTTATCAAATTGAGGCATCTCTGCATTTATGATTCAGGTGTAGCCTTCATGCCAAAGGGAATAGAGAGGTTAACATGTCTTCGAACATTAGATTGGTTTATTGTGTGTGGTGGTGGTGAGAATGAAAGTAAAGCAGCTAATCTAAGAGAATTAAAAAACTTAAATCACATTGGAGGGAGTCTTGAAATAAAGAGGCTACGAGGAAGAGGCATAGAAAGCGCTGGAGAAGCACCACTCAAGAATAAGAAGCGCCTGCTTTGTTTGGAATTGCATTTCCACTTCAACCATGAGAACGACAATTTAATTGAAGTTTTACAGCCTCCGTCAGAATTGGAAAGACTATCCATATATTTGTACGGAGGGATAGTTTTGCCAAATTGGATGATTGCATTAACCAGATTACAGGAGCTTCGACTCTATTATTGTGAAAACCTGGAGGTTTTGCCTCCGTTGGGAAGATTGCCCAACCTTGAAAGCCTGGAATTACGCGGGTTGCAGGTGAGAAGGTTGGATGGTGGATTTGTAGGTATAGAAGAAGTTGAGAATGCCAATATAAATGAAAGAGAAATTGCAAGGGTCATTGCTTTCCCGAAATTGAAAAGACTTTATATTCGGGGTCTCTATAAATTAGAAGAGTGGGATGGAATTGAAAGGAGAGTGGGAGAAGAGGATGCCACCACAACTTCAATATTCATTATTATGCCACAACTTCAACATCTGAAGATTGAATTTTCCACATTGTTGAGAGCACTACCAGACTATGTTTTGGCGCCTCTAGAGTTGCTAATTGTAACAGGTTGCCCCAATCTAAGGAAACGTTACAATAAGGAGGAGAAGGGTGAACATTGGCACAAGATTTCTCACATCCAAGACGTTATTATTTCTTAAAGGTAAAATAATTAGTAAGCTTTGAGTGTTACTAAAATAAAGGTTGGGAGAGAGAGACTCTTATGTAAAATAATTTATAAGTCTTGGAGGGTTTCATTCAATGTTGTATATAGTTTTGTATGTTTCTGTATGAGTGGATTGAAATCATTTGTGATATATTGTTGATTTGGATATATTCCATTGTCTCTTCAAGAGTCACTTACAAGTTTTTCTTTAGTTTTTCAGGAAAAAAGTTGGAACCAGACACAAGTTTTTCTTTTAAAGCATGTTTTTATGATTTTAATATATTAAAAATAAAAATAACACAATTTAATATATTTAAATAAAAAAAATCCCTGTGGACCCAGGTAAAAATCATTTAAAAAAAATGTTATTTGATAAAAGTAATTTTATTTTGTTTTTTTTTTTTTAAAAATGTTCCCGTCTTTCTCTCTCACGTACTCGCATTCTCAGTTTTTCCTCTCTGCGTCTTAAAGCAATCAACCATGTGTGATAGCCAGTACTCCTTTTCTCTCACTACTTTCAGCTCTACCAAAAAGCTAGTACAGATTGAGCAAGCAGTGACTGTCGTTGAATCAGGCCAAACTTCTCTTGGAATCAAAGGTTCTTGCAATATAAGCTTTCTCTCTCTCTCTCTCTCTCTGTTTTGTTTTTCATTTTCTTGTCATTTCCGAATGTACTATGCTGCTGATGGTTGCTTAGATATTATGTTGTTGATTTTATTTTATTTTATTGGTGTTGTAGGGGCAAACGGTGCTGTTATTGCAACTGAGAAGAAATTGCCATCTATTTTAGTTGAGGAATCTTCTGTCAGTAAACATTCATTATTATTTTTATTGATTTTGTTTTATTCTCCCTTTTTGTATTTTTTTCGTTGTTCATTGTGTTTTCTATGTGAACCTTTCGGGTCGGCCATGTGATCTTTTGGTAATAACATAAAAATAGAGACATGGCTTGCAACATTCTAATTGAAGAAGCTGGTGATTGTTGTGGAAAAGCAACGTGGGTTCTAGCCAATGAGGTGGTGGTCTAGTTGGGAATGGGTTTATATTGAGATTTTAGGAGTAATTTGAGTTTATTGACATCGGTTGGTAGAAATCTGTTCAAATTCGGTTTAAATTTGTAATTTTTATTAGTAATTTGAGCTTAGTGATTTGGTTTCAAGATGGGTTGCTTTGCTGTACTTTTTTTCTTAACAGTTCTGAATCACATGTATTTTGTTGCAGTGGATTGGGTCCTGACTTTCGAGTTAAAGAGGGATACATCACTTTAAAATTTCCTCTACGTTTTATTTTTGAATTTGAGCAGTGGTGTTTTTTACAAGGTTTGGTGTATAAAAAGTATAAGAAAATTTTTCAGGAGGTTTAATATACAATTGCATTTGTGGGTAAATCGTGCTTTACTGTCTCTATTTATTATATCGACATTTTAAAAATCACGAGTTCTTAATAATCTTGTTGAGTGGAACTCTAAAATTTCCAGATATGTCAATGGATATTGTACAGGAGCTCCTTCCAGAGAGATGTCATGTGCTACAATTTGCTAATTGATGCTTATGGGCAAAAATATTTGTACAAGAAGGCATAAAAAACATATGTTGAGATTTTGATAATACAAACCTGCTACAGAGCTAACACAAAAGAATCAAAGAATGGCCTTTGATACTATAATCAATATAAATATGAACCTGTGCATCTACTACAGATTCAGATTTTGACAGAGAATGGGAGGCTTTTTAATCTCGTTTGTCCTTCCTTCATTGATTAAATTAGGCATTAAGTGATCGGTGAAGGGGAGGAAATCAAATCTCAGTCTTTACGGGAATTGCATGCTTAATCTCCTAACAAAAAGAAAGAAAGAACCCTTTGAAGTGGTTTGACAATCAAAATCTTTCTCCTTATTCTCAATCAATAATCAATATTTGTTTCTCCTTACACGCCCTGCTGATCTTTAAGTTGTTGTTTTTAGGCAATCAAGTAAATAATTTGGGAAGTTTTCAATCAACATCACGCCGAAGGCTAAAAATAAAACTATGGAGATAAGACTTTTTTCTTTTATAGAACTAAGAAAAACAAACTTAAGCAAGTATTTTACAGTTAATATGCAATTGGGGTGGGATGACTAAGAGGATATGGCAACCCCAATGGTTGGTTTGCTCCTCAAATCCTCGCCTTTGGAGAGGGTTTTCAATGGTGGTCAGGGATATTTGGTGACTCTCCTCACAATCTCCGTCGGTGCTCACCTCTGTCAATAGTCAACTGTACGATCTACCTCTACTTGATTTCTATTACCAGTTATTGAATGTCCATCTTTCCAGAGGAACCTTCTCATCTGCAACTACTCGACACGTTCTATTCTACGTACAATCCCTTTCAGCCATGTTTATTTAGCAGCATCAAACAAGCAAGTGGCAAAATTGTTACTAAAAAGGATTCTCAAATAAGAACCCAAATACTTACATCATTACAGAATGATTGTTTATGATATAGATTGTCTCTCTAATACATTTATAACAGCTTAATAGAATAGAAACTGATCTTTATGAGGTAGAAAAATCAGAATCCTAAATAGAAGGAACAGGACATAACATCTAAAACCAAGATGAAAATCTAAGAAAAAATTTCAAGAAAATAATTAACAAAATTAGTTCAAACAACATCTTCGGTGTTTAAGTGGATGGATGCCTTCTTTTTCAGCCACAACTTTGGCAGCATAAAGAAGTTGGCCCAACACCTCCACATGTCCTGCTTCCGCCTCATGAAAAGGAATAATCACCATTTTAGATTAGAAAGCTGTAAAGTCATTTCCATAAAGTAGAATTTCCAACACGCTCATTGTAAGATGTAGTTGATATTAAGACTTTCAGCCAAATCCTTGCATGTTTTGTTTATTTGCAGTTAAAGATGCCCTTACAGTTGAAAGGGAGAAGAAATAAGGAGAGTGTCTGGCACATTATGTCAGGCAGAAGAAACACCTCCAAGTCAACGGTATTCCATGTGAAGGAAAGCAAGCAAAAAGTCTATATTTGTTCTAATGTCTATCCATTCGTTTGAGCATGCAAATAAATAAGCTGTGTCAATCCATCTCTGTTCTTTGGAATGACCTAAACATGAACGGGAGCCTGAGGGTTGATGTCCCTGAATGCTAGGACCTTTTCATCCTCGTATACAATGGTTGACAGAATTTCCTTTGCTATAATCTTGTCAAAACTGTAAAGTAAAACAGTTATGAAAAATACACGATAATCTTCCAGAACCATCATCCCCAACATATCAGATGGAAGAGAGTTTCACCTCCTATTTTACATAAACATTTTCAATGAAGAATCTACTCTAATAGTCGGAAATTGGAAGCATTTCTCTTCTTTAAAAGAAAACAAAACTTTCTCCCTCTTCCCAAACACTAACCACTAACCTCCTGAAACAAAGATTCTTTTCCAATAAAACTTATTTATTTAAACAGATGCCAAATTTGAAAATTTAGGATCAGGAGTGATTATGTCTTTCCTCATTTTTCCTTGACGACGAGTTTTGTCTGCGTAAAGAACTATAGACTATGATTTTTCACTCTTGAGTGTTATTAAAACCTTGTGATTAGAAATAGGGTGACTGAACTTCCGACAGGGAATATCTAAAATGTTCAATGCAAAATATTCTCAGACTATTTTTACTGACTAAAACATGAGATCAAACCAGCTATGCCACAGGTGATGGATGGTACATGGTTGGAGCTCCACTGTCGGCACTGGCTGCCGCTGCTTTAGCAGAAACCTCTTCGTCATGAACAGCATTGGAGCAGAGCAGGGATCTAAAGGTTAAACTTTGGAGCAGAGCAGAGCAGGAATCATAAATGATCAAGAAATCAGCAAAAGACTCAAATTAGCAGTTAAACTTTGGATTCAAAGTACCAGTTAAAACTAGCACTGGAGATCAGTTGGAATCAACAGTGGCTAAACCACTTAAAGCCCAAGCAAGTATAAACTGGTCATTAAAGAATAGGAACACACCAAGTGGATCTTTAGAACATCATCCAAATAAGCAAGAAGATCAATTACTATCTATTTATCCTCACTGAAACTACGACACATGGACCCTAAGCTACAACCTACACAACTTCTTGTTTCAAAGAAGTTTCTTTTCATAATCTAGAAACAATGCAAGTTTCAGCAAATTCAAGTTCTATAAATAAAGCATTCAACCGATCCAACAATTAGGCTTTCACTGAACAGTCACTTTCAAAGCATGGTTCTTTACACTGATTATGGGATCAACCGATTTCCATCGAAACCAAATTTCTATACTAGAAACCATGACAATATAACTGCAACCAGCATATAAACCAAATCCTTAAACAACTTTCAAAATCATGCAAAGAACAAAAAGAAGTCTCTCTACCCAGTTTTTAATAACGGTATCATCCTTCTAACTCGAGCAATAAGGCTACATTAAATCCAAACCAAAACATAATAATTAAGACCCATTACTCTGATTACCAAGAATAGCTAAAAAACCAATACTTTTTAAACTATGAATTGACATAAACCATCAACACATAGGTTATTGAAAGCAAGCAATAAGATTTACTCCATTCCATATAAAGAAAAAAAAGTCATTCAAAATACCTTTGAGAAAGTCGGGGATGAAAAAACTTGATGGAATTGAAACTACAGGCAGCACTTTGTGATACTTTCACATTTGAAAATGCCCTTTGAGTTACTGCACAATTCCTATTTATATACAATATTAAACACAACCCACAAATTGCATGGCATTCAAAGGTGTAAAAAAGACATACATAGAGAGAAAGAGTACCTAATCAGGCTGAAAGACCCAATTGCAGCCATGGTTAGCAGTAAAATAAAGCACCTTCGCAAAGTGAGGTGTTATATAATCCTTGAGGCGTATAATTTAGACAACTATTGTACTTTCACTGACCTGACAGTATAATCTGGACCATCAAAAGTTGATGGGCAAACCAATAGATACATTTGACGAACGGTTGCTACGACTTGTAAAGCTGGAAGCTTGATGCATAAAGCCACCACCGTTTAATGGTGCCTGCGCTCTCTTTATTCTCAAATTTATCCTAGTTTGGTCCCTTAACTTTTATTTTCTCTAGTGGCATCTCTTACTTTCTCTTTTATAAATATTTGATCCGTTAATGTCTTAAAATCTCACCTCAAAGGAGGCATATAGTGTATAAATTTCCACAATCTTTATAGTGGAATTGTTGTCTGATATTTGTCACTAACATTTCATATTTTCGAGCTCTATTTGAAGTGTTATTAAAAATATTTTTGAAAATATGTTTATGCTGATTTTAGAAAATGTATCAAATTAATATTTTTTAATTAAAAAATACTTTTACAAAAACAATCGTCCTGCTAAAAAAAATGATTTTATAACATTTATTTGCACCTTTCTTTTGATGGGATTTAGCTTGTTCACAACAACAAAATTACAAAATAGAGAATAGAAAGGATGAAACCAATACAAATAAGAATATAGAAACCAAAATAACTACGAAAATGAAAGTAGAGGGACTAAAGGAACGTTAACCCAATCCGTCAATTTTATCTGGTTAATATTAAAAGAGAAACAGAGGGAGGGGATGGGGAAGCACATAAAAGATGGCAAATTTTGTTTTGAGACTTCCAGCAACCAGCTTCAGGAGCTTCTCTATTTCAGCTTCATCAAATGGTAATCTTTCTGTCATTGAAAATTTTTAATTTTCCATCTCTCTATATTTTAAGAACTATTTATTTCTGTAATCGAGGTGTTTGCAATATTCAGGGGCTGTTCCAGGGACAAGTAGTAGTACACAAAATGGAGGGCCAGTGATATTAGAGTTGCCACTTGATAAGATAAGGAGGCCATTGATGAGAACCAGAGCTAATGATCAAAATAAGGTGAAAGAACTCATGGATAGTATCAAAGAAATTGGTCTTCAAGTACCTGTAAGAATCTCGTGTCTGTTGTAATACATGCTTGCTGTATTCATTTGATTTCTGGGTTGCTGCTACTTGAATACTTCATTTTTATTTTTAATTTTTTATTAATTGCCTGTCTCAATTTTATTTCTTGTTTGGTTGGTAAGTATATTTGATGAGGAAATGAATAACAAGCGGTAGAAATTATGTGACATTTAGGTGGAGTAACATGACAGAATATAGACTTGGAAGATTCAATTTCTTTCATTTTAGAAATTTTATTTTTTAATCTCCCTTTTTTTCTTTGCAAGGTGAAACATGAATGAATGAATGAAATTAAGTATTCTGGTGTCTCATAGGTATGGATTTTCTTGAATATTGTTTGGGTCTGAGTCTTTGAGGGATTTGATTTATAACAACCCCGTTATCCTTCATTCTTGGACGTTGTCAAGTACGTTGCTGTCAATAAAAAAGATAAAAGGAGGGGAAAATGTTATGAATTCTGAGAACAATAAACTTGAGTTGTTTGAGTTTTGTGTATTATTTAGATTTTAGGCCATGTCGTATTTATCTGTATCGTACTTTGATTACGACTGATATCTAGAAATAAATTTACAAGAATGAAAGGCCAATCTCCTTCAAGTCATTGATTTGTGTGTCTGGGAAGATTGAAGGCTACTTCCAGATATGTATGGAAAAGCAACCTATTGTCTCTTGAAGTCCGACTTCTCTGTACTATCAAATGACTGATTTTATCGAAACAAAATTCGTAGGATGAAACTTGGGAAATCTTAAACATGTTTTCGTACCTTTTGGCATGCTTGAGATCGTGTGGTGAAGACACACAAATCACAGAGTTCATGTTTTTGGCTCATTAAATTGAGTTTTATGGTAAATAAGAGTACAAAAATGGTGGCCAAGGTAGATAGTCTCATTACAGTTGTATCTTTCCTTTGAAGATGAGAATAATGAGTTGCATCTTATTCATTCTTCAATGGATTTCTTATTGTTGATTGAGGAAAAGAAAGAAATGGATCACATTGAAGTGCCCTTTAGTCCTCTCGTTAATCTAGTGCTAGAACAAGAAATGTAGATCAGCTTCTTTAAGTTTCACTTCTCTTCTCTCAACTTCTCAATTCAGCATGGGTGCGATAGTTTCAGAAATCCAAATACAGAATTTGATATGCTCTTAATTCGAATGGCGTTGTTCCAAAGAATCTTTGTTGCCGTAATGTCAAATTCGTTGTGCCATCACTAACCTTTGTAATCACTGCAGATTGATGTGCTTGTGGTCGACGGACTTTACTATGGTATGTGCTCAAATGTTCATATGATAATCTGGTGTCTCTCTTCACCATCTCATATCATCACTGTTCTCATTTGTAGGATTCTCGGGATGCCATCGCTATGAAGCTCATCAGCGCCTTGGCCTCCCCACAATTCGTTGCAAAATTCGACGCGGAACAAAAGAAACACTAAGGTTGACTTTTGATCTCTTGTCAATCCTTAATGATCTTCATCAAGCTCTGTTAATAAGTAATTTGATCTTGCTTTTTCCATTTTATTTTGCAGGCATCACCTCCGCTGAGTCCTGCGATGCAGTCTTTTCCAAGTGATTAATCTGTAACTTAGTTTGGATATCGCTATTATCCTAAACCTCTGTACTTTATTGCAAGTAATTAAAAGGGTTATATCAACAATACATTTATACAGGTGTTACAGTTTATAGATTCTATCAATCTAATAAAAATGGTCATGCACAAGCTTCTACTATGACTAATATTTTCGCCTTCTGCTTTTTTTCCCCTTACAGTTCTAAGCTATTTTAGCTATAATTAGAGAATTATGATTTCACATGTTGGTGCCTTTGGCCACCTAAATGATGCAGCTGCATTCCCTGCACATGATGAATGAGCAATGAAAGTTTTTCACCAGATTCACTTCCCGTTTATATCCTTTTGTGTCTGAGCATTCAGTATTGGCTCTCTTTATGCCAAGGGACAGATGTGTCATCTTATTTGCCTAAATTTCTCTAATCAATTCTCCACTCTGTAGAAATTTTCATCTCCTTCTCGGTTTGGTTGCAGTGGACAAAATATAGCAAAATATATAAGCTTTTATACATATTCCTGTTTGTTTCCAATAACCATGGTGGGGTAACTCAAGGGAGAGAGGATACTAATGGAGTGGTGAAGATTCTCTCCTTTTTGTAGTCTTTTTCTCTTAGAAAATACATTTTTAAAAAGCTTGTTTTTGATATTAATATACAGTAAATAGGTTCTCTGTGTGATCATGAATGGATCCTCGTCCCCAGATATGTTTTGTCTTAACAACTCGGATTATAATATTGTATTTGTTTACTTCCTAATGCCGTCATGTCTTGTATTAACAACTCTTTAACTACTCCATTTTTCTCTTTTTTGATCTTCTTTCTCTGCGTGCTAGCTAAAGCTATCTGTTTATCAGTCTCAACGCTCGTGATATTGATTAGTAGCAGAGATAGTGGGAGATGAATTTGATGGGTTGGTGGCGTAGGCCACATGTAGAGATTTAAGAGGTGGATACATACACTTATCCCTTAATCACACCCCATTTTATTAAACACTATAAATCCAATCATTTTGGCTTAATCTCTAAGTCAAGTGTGTTCTCATAATCCAATTTTCAGTGAATTCTTCCATTCTACGCCCAGCATATGATACCCTCCATTTCCCAATCATCACAAAAAAGAAGCCTACCATACTGTAAAATCATCACCAATTTCCTGCCCCCTCTCAAGTATAGCACATGAGTAGATAACTTATTTAAAACTATAGGTTGACAAACTCGGTTCGGCTTTCAGACCGGATCTGACTCGGGTTAAGTTTTTAGTTGAACTGGATGTATATATAATCTTATGTTAAATATAGGTATGAATGTAGATGACTTGTATACGACTATAGTTATTAAATATGTGCTCTGTGAGCTGATATGAAAAATCCAAATTATGATAGGTGCTAAATTTGTAGTTGAGTTAAATATTACATTAACTTAGTAAAACTTCGTTGATCTGACCGAGTTTTTTTATTGATCCAGTTGACCCAACAAAACCGGATGAATAGTTGAGTGATTTAAATTTTTTTTCAAATTACATCCTGAATTAGATCTTAAAACTATATACAAGCTAATATTTACATTCTAATTTAAGAATATTATAAATGTGAATGAAAACAAATCTTAATTGTTGTTCAATATCAAGGGTTGTTTTTTTTTATATAAAAAAAACAAAGGTGGTTGTGCTGTAAATTAAAAGTCTATCAAATAACAACAACTTGATATATGGCATGATAAATTATACAAATAGTAACTTGAACCACTAGTTCAAATATAGGGATAGAATATTACAAGAAAAATAATGCAATTTCACACCTTTTTTTTTGTTTTTTTAATTATCTTTTGGCATCCTTACTGTGGACATTGACTAAAACCCTAACCTATCAATTTTATTTTGAAACCCGTATAAATTTGGAACTTTATATCACCGTCGTGACCATTATCATTTAAATGAGCTACCTTAAAAGGAAACTAAATGGACCTTGCAAATGATCTAGTTCACCAGCTTAAAAATATGGATCCTTTCACCATGGGATTAACGTTTATTTATTATTCTTTATTTTTGGATTAGATTAATTAAGATATGATTAATATTGTCACATGTAAATAAGCAATTAATTAATATTTTTGTTTGATTTCAACACCGAGAATGACAGACATGTAAAGGATTTTGATTCTATCAAATGAAATTGATATCTAGTTAGAAGAATTAGAGATAGTTGAGATGAATCTATTGCTCTAAAAAGAGAAGAAAATTATTCAAAAACTATTTTAGAATACATTTATTTTTATGTTCATGATTTATTTCCTTCAACTAAATACATTTTTATTTTTTATGTATCATTCTCTTTCATTCTTGGACACTAAACAAGCTCATCTTTTAGAATTAAGCAAGTACATCATGGTTGTCATACCTTGATCTAGGAATTGATTCAAAAAATAGTTTTGATGATCAAGTCAACGAGTCAATTTATGAATTATCTAGTTATCTGTTTATTAAAAAATATAGTTTTTTTTCTTTATTATTAGTCCAATTAGATTTGATTGTAGGTCATAGAAAACTCGACAAGGTTAAACAAGTTTTGCCGAATCAATATCTTGTTTAATTCAATTAAAAACTTCATCCGAGTCATAATATAATTCAACAAAAATCTTTAATTATTCTCTAATCAACCTATCATTTTAGACTTGCATAACACCTATTGACCAAAAACATAAAAGAGTGACTTTCTCTATACCCCTATTTTTTTTCAAATAAGCAAATTTTTGTTTGGTATATGAAAAATCCCATACATCTATCTAGTTGGTGTGTATTTAGATTAAAAATAAGTTTGTTATGAGTTGAGAATCTAAATTATTGATTTGACCGATTAATTTTAGTTAACTCATTTTTTTAGATCATTTTTTTTTATCTTGAATTTTACTCAACATTTCTTTGGGTCCCTATCATAAAAAAATCTCTATATAAATCTATATATTTTTTTTATTTTTTATTAAATTTTTTTTCTATAAAAATTCATGCTAAATAAGCTATTACATTGTTTTCTATTTTAAAATAAGTGAAACACCAATCAAATAAGTATTATAATATTGAGTTTATTTGATATTGTGGTAGTGATTGTTTTTTTAATTTTTTTAAATATTTTTTATATTAATATATTAAAATAATTTAAAAATATAAAAAAATTAAAATTTTAAAAAATCCTCTTAAAACACAAAAATAACTCTACACCCCGCCAATCATGCTGTATTTTTATTACATACGTGCATACCACCATCACAACAGCATCTCCACATCAGAAAACCAAAGAAAAATAAAATAAATGGACCACCTGTCTGGCTATTTTATTTTTATTAATCAACTAATTAAATCCTCATTTATATGCCTTTATTATTATTAAAAATAATAATATTAAATCTGCTTTCCAATTTTTCTTTCTCCATTAAAATACAAAACACAACCACACAGCTCTCCTCCTCCTTCTCCTACCCCAGCTCTCTCTCTAAAACCCTCTCCTCCTCCTCTTCCAAAGATTCAGATCTGAAGCTCACGACAGCACGACAGTGTTAACTCCACTCTCTAGTTTTCCATCTCTGTAAGCTTTCTCCCTCTTCCTCCTCTAAAGACTCTGCTCCAATTCTTAGATATGAGAGCCGTGGTTTGCATTTCGAAATTTTTAGCTTGTTTTTTTCTCAATATTTGCTCATTAAACCTAAAAGAGTTTGCGAAGTTACTGACTTTGCACTAATCTTGATTTCTGGCTGCATTTTGCTGTTTTGTCTAGAGTGTTTGTGCTTTGTTTGGTTGCTTAGATTATTTACACATTCGTTCTTTCTTTAAATTGTTTTTTCAAAACTTAAGTTGGTAAGGCAAAATGAAAAATCCAATGTTTTTATTTAGCTGATAATATAACGGTTTTTGGGTGTTGCTGATATTATTATTTTTGGAGAGGTCATGTTTGGTTTGTATCGGAAAAAAGTGAAAATTGTTCTCCAGTGGATTTTATTTTTCTACTGAATTAGAATTTTGATAAACAATAGCTTAATTGCGTAGCATGGATGGTTAGAAGTTAAAACTGATAGAGAAGTAAAATAGGAGAATCCATTTCCGTCTTTTTCTTTCCTTCTTTGTAAATGAGTTTTTTGTTATTTTTAATTTTGATTTTCTTGGATACCTAACTAAACTCTTTTTTGTTAAGATATTTAATGCTGTTACTAATTTTGGGCAGGGTCAGGTCAGGTTGCTTGTGATATTGAAGTAATAGTTTTATATTTATTCACACTTTATTTTAAAAGTGAAGAATACCTTAAAAAGATTTTATTTTTATACTGGGTGTTAAATGGTGATTGGTGAGTACATTAATATTTAAAATTTTGAAATAAAAAATGGATAATTTTATAATTTGGAAGATAAAACCTGATAGGAAAAAAAGGGGCAGAATTCACTACTGTTTTAGATGTTCGTTGATGGGATTTTAATCCTAACCTGCAGGGACTTGTGGTGGAGTTGATATAGCTAATTAATTAATGGCAAAGTCACGGCAACATTATTCAACACACAATGCATCTCTTTCACCCACTGGTGTAAGATCAAAGGGAATGGGAGGGTCCATCAAGATGGACTGAGTATTTGGGTCCTGATTTGAATTCGCCAATGGCATCAAGGTTGTCTAGGAATAAGGTAGGTTCGGATGGACAAGTTCAGAGTTTGGGTGGCGGATCTCATAAGGGTTTGAATTTGCAATGGGTAGTTCAACTTACTGAAGTAGCTGAAGGTCTTATGGCGAAAATGTATAGATTGAATCAAATTTTGGATTTCCCGGATCCAGTTGGTCACGTGTTTTCAGAATCGTTTTGGAAAGCGGGTGTGTTCCCGAATTATCCGAGGATTTGCTTATTGCTTTCTAAAAAATTTCCGGAGCATTTCAGTAAATTGCAGCTTGAAAGAGTAAGAATTTCTGTATTCTGTTAGAAGAAATGTTGTTTTGTCTTGTTGGCTGATAGTTTAGTTCCTTAACTTGTGGAAAACTGGTGCAGGTTGACAAGGTTGCTTTCGATGCTTTGAATGATGGTGCAGAAGTTCATTTGCAGAGTCTGGAGCCTTGGGTTCAGGTATTGACATGGTTTTCTGTGCACCTTTTTTCTATTATGTGCATGTAAAATGCTCAAGATCTCAGATGATCATTACTTTTAGTGATTACTTTTAGGAGATTTAGGACTAGGCCTTTGTGGCTGATTAAACCTCTGTCATAATTAAACATGTGCTGGTTAATGTATGAAGGCATTCAACTCTATAAAGAATAGCTATTGTCTCAATGACTGGGTATTCAAGTGCTCTTCTTAATAATCATGATTGCTAAAGGAAGAACATGCTGGAAGCAACATGTTCATGTTTTAACAATTGAAAGTCTATTTCAATAGGTGTTGACAACCATATTTATAATCTGATGCTTGAACTCATCAGGCTGTGTATCATACAACAAATCTTATAAGATTCAAACGCAGGGTAAGTACTAATTAGGAACTATGGTTTCTGCCACTTAGTTGCTCAGTCTTGCCTTGGTACAAATTACCAGTAAGTTAAGCCCAGTTTGAATTTTGGCTGGAGCCTTAATATTACTGTAGCCCGACCTCTTGAATCTTTTCTTAGCATCCTAACTGGGCTTGATAAAGTCACAACAGACCTGGCAATCGAGTGACGAGAGATGTATCACCTGCATGGCTCTGCTGTAGCAGATATATCATGCCTGGCCCTAAAAGTGAGAACCTTGCTAAGTTGCTAGTGTATGGAGATAATTTGATGGTGTTTATTTAGTTAAATTCTGTTATGTATTAGGCCCAAGAATTTTTGATAAACTATAGTATAATGATACCTGATTTCATAATGAAGTGCAGTTCAATTGAGGTAAAACCTTAAAACTATCTTTATGTTAATATAATGCCCCTAGTAGGAAATTGGAAGCCTTTTGTTTCACTTGTGGACAATAGGACACAGTTGATGCATTTTAAAGACTGATTTACCATCAATAATTTGTTCTGTGCACTGTGGAAATGATCACTTGAGGAAAAATGTAATACTACTGTTGGTATTATTTACCACTAAGTCATCTAACATTGCATGCAAACCAATACGAAGTAATGATGAGGTTAACTTCAATTTTTTTTTGGTCTGAATCTGGAAGATAATCCTTGGAAATGAGAAAGGTCATTGAAGCAAAATGGGGACCGAAAGTCCTGCCAAGTACATGCAGCGGGATGGGACAGGTTGGATATGGTTGTGACTGACAATCAGTGACTGAAAATAGATTCTTTTTTTTTTTGTGCGGCAAAATGTTTGCCCACTTCAGTACTTCTGCACTAACAAAGACAGAAAATGAGAGAACAGTAGACATAAAATTAGGATAAATTTAATAATGAGAAAGAACCCAGATATCCTATCACTTACCACTCAAAAGTGAGATGGAAAATCGTGTTCTTATTTAGATTATCTTAGAATCTAAATGATCAGCGCTGCAATATTTTTAGTTACCATATTATGGGATATGGTTGTGAGGTTTGATTGTGTCCTCTTTTCTTATTCTTCCTTCGCTGTTGCTAGTTTCAATGGTACATGTTTGGAATGGCTTGTGGTAGTTATAATGTTTGTTACCCAATATTTTGATTAAAAGGATTGTTTATAATTAACAACAAGAAATTGGCTACTTTCTGATCATTAGAGTTTGTAAATAAAGATTTATGGTCACTTGGTAATTGTTTGCTTTTGTGTGGCCAGTTACTTCTTGACCTGATGGCCTTCCGAGAACAAGCTCTTAGACTCATACTGGATTTAAGTAGTACTATTTATTACCTTGTTGGTGAGTATCAAATCTTCTCCTTCATCATGCAAAATGTATTCTGTTTGATACAAAGTGCAATCAATCATGCTCAATAGCTGAAGGATCCATATAACTTTGTCCTGTTAATATGTATGTATCATGCACTGGATGATGTTAAATTGATCCTTTCCTTGTGTTCCTCCAGTTAATTTAGAAGAAGAGAAATAGTGGCTTGATTTGTTCATGGTATCTCTGATAACTTGGTGCAGTATTTTGCAGCCTCATCAGAACTCGCTTATACTGCATGCATTTATGGATCTCTTTTGTTCCTTCGTCCGTGTTAATCTTTTTTCAGAGAAGGTAAATTGGGCTTTTTGTTCCCCTTATTTCTTCCTTCTCTCATGTAAATTTCCTGGGGTTTGTATCTTCTTATTTAATATGATGTGCATAAGCATGCTTCTTATCTTGTTGACACCATCGAAGTTTGATGCTTCATACAGATACCAAGGAAAATGATGTTGCAAATGTATAACCTTCTGCATGCCATGTCAAGAAATGACAGAGATTGTGATTTCTATCATCGGTATGGAATACTTTTGAGTAG